>CAVLJG010000001.1:60216494-60816494 GCA_963669975.1 Acanthoscelides obtectus
CCTCAGAATTTACTGGTGGTTTGGCCTGTTCTACAAAAAATGCCGGCACCTGCTGGACTTCCACCACTTCCACTTCTTCCCATTGTTCTCCACTCTGAAAGTAATGAGGGTGTTCCATTACACCTTAGGTTAAAAACAATACCAACAAGAAAATTAGGAAAGAAATAGTGACTCACCAAAGACACGGACGAATCACCGTCAAAAGGGTTTTCGAGACCGACGCAGGAAGGCCCCAGCACGGCTAATACCTTCTCGTCAATAATAGAAGGTGTTGAGTTGTCGTCTTTCGTTCCACTACCTACATATACAAGCACAAGCCAATGAAAATATAACCTCGACACAACAAGTTATGTGCTACATATAGTATTTTTCACGAGTAATCAGACCGTTTTGACGTCTACCGAATTGAATAAAAATCTGCAGCGTTGGCCATCATGAATCTGGTGTAAAACTCAGGAGCGTATTCGGTGCTGTTTATTGCTTTTTATATTATACTTGAAATGTAGACATGATCAGTCAGCAGCCATTTTGCTTATAGCGTTCTTTTTGCGGTAGTGTGAAGAAAACGTTTCTTAATAAAAGCAATAATAACAAATTCTATTCTATTCTATTCTCTAAAAAAGACCTTATCCAGGTGATATGGTGGACCCATTTATGCCATACTTTGACATTTTTGTGCACAGCACTTCATGATTGACGCAGTCCAAATGCCCTGCTGAGATCACAAAATATCCCAAGAACTCGCCGGCCTCAATCAGTTTGACAAGAGCTCCGGAGAAGCTGTGAATTGCTGTTGCCCATTTCGAAAACCGTGCTGATTCGCTGTCAAAAATATTATTAGTTAACAAAAACAAAAACAACCTGTCCAGATAGCAGTACTCGAATACTTTTGAAAAAGTTGATGGTATTGTTACTGGTCTGTAATTACTCAGCTCAGAGGGATCCCCTTTTTGTATACTGGAATCACCTTTCCCTGTTTTTAGCAGACAACGAAATTTCCCAGTGCAGAATGATATATTGATCATGAAGACCAGTGGCTTTAAAATGTAATTCAATACTTTTTTTACTATAAAATTTGGGATCTCATCAGGCCCAGACGAATGTTTGTTTTTTAGCTTTTTATTAATTAGGGTCAAATAATTCATCATCAGTAAATGGATACAGCAACATCAAATGCCGTGTATCTTCCCTGCTCGAACTAAAGGTATTATCATGAATGGGATTTGTTGGAATATTTCTGACGATTTTTAGAGGTGCAGTTTTGAAAAACTGATTGAATTCATCAGCACGGATTTTCTGATTGGATGTAGTAGTCGAACTCATATTATTGTTTTTTTTTTGTATTATTTCCGGTCAGTTCAGATACAGTCTTCCAGACAAGCTTTAGTTTTGTTGCTGGAGTCAAATATTTTTTTCTGATAATACCTTCGTTTTGTAAGTTCTACTAATTTCTTGTGTTGTCTCTTTTTTCAATATATTGTTGTTTACATTCTGGAATTACTGTTGCTAAATAATGAAATTCCTTTAAATTGTGACTAGAACGCACTATTTCTTCGTTCACCCAAAATTTTCTTTTGATTGAAACCGTATGCTTTCAACCGTGGAAAATTTATTTGAAAGTGGTAGTTAAATACCTCAAAAAAATGTCCAAACGCGAGGCTAACATCGATCATGTTATATAGTAGAGACCAATCTTCAGCACATAGACCTGATATGAATTTGTTCATTGAGTCTTCACCGTAGGACCTTTTCCAGATATTATTAGGTTTGTTTTTTGTTGAGATATTTTCATGGAATTCCGAAGAAGACTGTCCTTGGTCTGACATATTATTCTCTAAAGCGCAGGAAGTACCACTGTCCTCAAAATTTGTAAATATCTGATCAATAGTGGTGACTGAACTTCGTCATATCTTGTCGGCCATCCCACTGATGGAGACAAATTGAATTCACTGAGGACACTATTCAGGTTTCCACATTCAGTACCTTGATTGTAATAATATATATTGAAATCGCCACATAAAATTATGTGGTGGTACGGCTGATAAACGGAATGTATTGCTTGACCCAATTTATCGTAGAAAACTTTTATATCCCCTGAAGGTGATCTATAACATTCATGATAATCGTGGTTATACCGTTGTCTTTAAATTGAGAAGCACATAGTTCTATCTGTTTTTCAACACAAAAATTGGTAAGATCTATAATTTTGGTAGATACAGTTTTCCGGGAATATAAGGCTGTGCCCCCTCCTTTGTAGTGTGATCTACAATAGTGACTAGAAATGTGAAAGTCGTCGATTAAAAATTTTTTTATTGACTCGCTCAAGGCCCAAGTCTCAGTCAAACACACGAAATTTATGCTACTAAATCCATCATTGTTAAGAGCAATTCGTCAACTTTAAATGCATTCATACATTGAATGTTTAACAATAGAAGCGATGGCACAAAATCTAACTTATTTGTGCCACATTCCTCCGTTTGTATAAAAAACGATTAACGCAAGTATTTTTGGGCCACTTATTCACATCCAGAGCTGGTTTGAAGTTGCTATGGGCAATGGTAACATTATAAGACGAATACTCTTCAGGATGTTTAGAGATGAGCTTCTCAACAGTAGCTTCAGGGAAGTGTAGTTTAACCATAGAGCACATCTCCTCAATATTCGTGTCTGGATGGATTCTGCTATCGTGTAGCGAAACTTTTTTCTCTACGCCTCTCACTGCGCCAGTTTCGGGACCTTTACCTACGACTAGGCTGCGTCTACTTCTGATGATTCGAATGACCTAACTGTTTGCTATGAACATAATCATATGAGTTCTCAATTATTCACTATGCTGCCAAAAAGTGAATGAATGTTTTACAAATGTTATTCAAGGAAAACAATTTTCACTTGCGTCCTTTGGTATCTAGGAAATGAGGCAATATATTCAAAATCGTCAGAGGACAAGATAATCTTAGAATAACATGAAAAATTATCACTTGAGCTTTTGTCAAGTGGTTTGGAAACATCCTGTATAGGCGTTTTATGCCCAGTATAATACAGACTAACTTGTTATGGCGACAATACGTTAAGACGGGAGAAATAGGAAGAAAAAGTCCGGTCTGCTGGAAAGAGTGTTGGGAACCATCCATTCATCCATCCGTCCATCCTTCCATCCGTCCATCCTTCCATCCGTCCATCCGTCCATCCGTCCATCCGTCCATCCGTCCATCCGTCCATCCGTCCATCCGTCCATCCGTCCATCCGTCCATCCGTCCATCCGTCCATCCGTCCATCCGTCCATCCGTCCATCCGTCCATCCGTCCATCCGTCCATCCGTCCATCCGTCCATCCATCCATCCGTCCATCCGTCCATCCGTCCATCCGTTCATCCATCCAGCCGTCCAACCGTCATCCGTCCATGCGTCCATCCGTCCATCGGTCTATCCATTCATCCATCCATCCGTCCATTCAAGTGGTTTGGAAACACCCTGTAAGTATAGGCGTTTTTTGGCCAGTATAATACAGACTAACTTGTTATGGCAACAATACATTAAGAGGGAGAAATAGGAAGAAAAGGTCCGGTCTTCTGGAAGGAGTGTTGGGGTCCATCCATTCATCCATCGGTCCATCCGTCCATCCGTCCATCCGTCCATCCGTCCATCCGTCCATCCGTCCATCCGTCCATCCGTCCATCCGTCCATCCGTCCATCCGTCCATCCGTTCATCCGTCCATCCGTTCATCCGTCGATCCGTCCATCCGTCCATCCGTCCATCCGTCCATCCTTCCATCCGTCCATCCGTCCATCCGTCCATCCGTTCATCCGTCGATCCGTCCATTCGTCCATCCGTCCATCCGTCCATGCGCCCATCCGTCCACCCGTCCATCCACCATCCGTCCAACCGTCCATCGGCCTATCCGTTCATCCGTCCATCCATCCATCCAAGTGGTTTGGAAACACCCTGTAAGTATAGGCGTTTTTTTGCCCAGTATAATACAGACTAACTTGTTATGGCGACAATACGTTTAGAAGGGAGAAATAGGAAGAAAAAGTCCGGTCTTCTGGAAGGAGTGTTGGGGTCCATCCATTCATCTATCGGTCCTTCCGTCCAGCCGTCCATCCGTCCATCCATCCATCCGTCCATCCGTCCATCCGTCCATCCGTCCATCCGTCCATCCGTCCATCCGTCCATTCGTCCATCCGTCCATCCGTCCATGCGCCCATCCGTCCATCCGCCATCCATCCAACCGTCCATCCGTCCATCGGTCTATCCGTTCATCCGTCCATCCGTCCATCCAAGTGGTTTGGAGACACCCTGTAAGTATAGGCGTTTTTTGCCCAGTATAATACAGACTAACTTGTTATGGCGACAATACGTTTAGAAGGGAGAAATAGGAAGAAAAAGTCCGGTCTTCTGGAAGGCGTGTTGGGGTCCATCCATTCATCCATCGGTCCATCCGTCCACCCGTCCATCCGTCCATAGGTCCATCCGGCCATCCGTCCATCCGTCCATCCGTCCATCCGTCCATCCGTCCATCCGTCCATCTGTCTATCCGTCCATTCGTCCATCCGCCATCCGTCCAACGGTCCATCCGTCCATCGGTCTATCCGTTCATCCGTCCATCCGTCCATCCAAGTGGTTTGGAAACACCCTGTAAGTATAGGCGTTTTTTGCCCAGTATAATACAGATTAACTTGTTATGGCGACAATACGTTTAGAAGGGAGAAATAGGAAGAAAAAGTCCGGCCTTCTGGAAGGCGTGTTGGGGTCCATCCATTCATCCATCGGTCCTTCCGTGCAGCCGTCCATCCGTCGATCCGTCCATCCATCCATCCGTCCATCCGTCCATCCGTCCATCCGTCCATCCGTCCATCCGTCCATCCGTCCATCCGTCCATCCGTCCATTCGTCCATCCGTCCATCCGTCCATGCGCCCATCCGCCATCCGTCCAACCGTCCATCCGTCCATCGGTCTATTCGTTCATCCAAGTGGTTTGGAAACACCCTGTAAGTATAGGCGTTTTTGCCCAGTATAATACAGACTAACTTGTTATGGCGACAATACGTTTAGAAGGGAGAAATAGGAAGAAAAAGTCCGGTCTTCTGGAAGGCGTGTTGGGGTCCATCCATTCATCCATCGGTCCTTCCCCGTCCAGCCGTCCATCCGTCCAGCCGTCCATCCGTCCATCCGTCCATCCGTCCATTCGTCCATCCGTCCATCCGTCCATGCGCCCATCCGTCCATCCGCCATCCGTCCATCCGTCCATCGGTCTATCCGTTCATCCGTCTATCCGTCCATCCAAGTGGTTTGGAAACACCCTGTAAGTATAGGCGTTTTTTGCCCAGTATAATACAGACTAACTTGTTATGGCGACAATACGTTTAGAAGGGAGAAATAGGAAGAAAAAGTCCGGTCTTCTGGAAGGCGTGTTGGGGTCCATCCATTCATCCATCGGTCCATCCGTCCATCCGTCCATAGGTACATCCGTCCATCGGTTCATCCGTCCATCCGTACATCCATCCACCCGTCCATCGGTCTATCCGTCCATCTGTCCATCCGTCCGTCTGTCCGCCCCACCATCGATTTCTCTCTCTCCCTCACTCTCCTTCTTTCTACCTCTCTCTCCCTCTGTCTCTCCCTTTTCTCCTCCCTCCCCCTCTCCCCCCTCTCTCCCGCTCTATCTACTCTCTCCCTCTCTCTCTCCCTCTCTCTCGCTCTATCTCCATCTCTCTCCCTCTCTCTCGCTCTATCTCGCTCTCTTTCCATCTCTCTTTTCTTCCACCCTTTTCTCTCTTTCTCTCACTCTCCTTTTCTCTATCCATCCGTCATCCGTCTATCCGGCCATCCGTCCATCCGTCCATCCGTCCATTCCGTCCATCCGTCCATCCGTCCATCCGTCCATCCGTCCATCCGTCCATCCGTCCATCCGTCCATCCGTCCATCCGTCCATCCGTCCATCCGTCCATCCGTCCATCCGTCCACCCGTCCAACCGTCCATCGGTCTATCCGTCCATCCGTCCATCCAAGTGGTTTGGAAACACCCTGTAAGTATAGGTGTTTTTTGCCCAGTATAATACAGACTAACTTGTTATGGCGACAATTCGTTTAGAAGGGAGAAATAGGAAGAAAAAGTCCGGTCTTCTTGAAGGAGTGTTGGGGTCCATCCGCCCATCCGTCCATCCGTCCATCCGTCCATCCGTCCATCCGTCCATCCGTCCATCCGTCTATCCGTCCTTCCGTCCATCCGTCCTCTATGTAGACAGTCCACGAGTGCTTTGGGTGTTGTCAAGTGCTACGTGCCCCAAAACTGCTATTTCCGTGGCTTTATTTCTAACTGGTCGATTTTCACGATGGCGATCACGCCGAATCGTAGACACAGATCTAGTTTCTTCAAATTTTCTTATCAACTGAGCCACATATTTATCGTGAATGTCTGGATGTGACGCATTAAACATCCGGGCAGTAGCTACCCTTTCTTGAAATAAATAAGTCCGGTCTTCTGGAAGGCGTGTTGGGGTCCATCCATTCATCTATCGGTCCATCCGTCCATCCGTCCATAGGTACATCCGTCCATCGGTTCATCCGTCCATCCGTACATCCATCCACCCGTCCATCGGTCTATCCGTCCATCTGTCCATCCGTCCGTCTGTCCGCCCCACCATCGATTTCTCTCTCTCCCTCACTCTCCCTCTTTCTACCTCTCTCTCCCTCTGTCTCTCCCTTTTCTCCTCCCTCCCCCTCTCCCCCCTCTCTCCCGCTCTATCTCCTCTCTCCCTCTCTCTCCCTCTCTCTCTCCCTCTCTCTCGCTCTATCTCCATCTCTCTCCCTCTCTCTCGCTCTATCTCGCTCTCTTTCCATCTCTCTTTCTTCCACCCTTTTCTCTCTTTCTCTCACTCTCCTTTTCTCTATCCATCCGTCATCCGTCTATCCGGCCATCCGTCCATCCGTCCATCCGTCATCCGTCCATCCGTCCATCCGTCCATCCGTCCATCCGTCCATCCGTCCATCCGTCCATCCGTCCATCCGTCCATCCGTCCATCCGTCCATCCGTCCATCCGATCCGTCCATCGTCATCGTCCATCCGTCCATCCGTCCACCCGTCCAACCGTCCATCCGTACATCCGTCCATCCGTCCATCCATCCACCCGTCCATCGGTCTATCCGTTCATCTGAACATCCGTCCGTCTGTCCGCCCCACCATCGATTTCTCTCTCTCTCCCTCATATTCCCTCTTTCTACCTCTCTCTCCCTCTGTTTCTCCCTTTTCCCCTCCCTCCCCCTCTCCCCCTCTCCCCCCTCTATTTCCTCTCTCCCTGTCTCTCTCCCTCTCTCTCCCTCTCTCTCCCTCTCTCTCCCTCTCTCTCCCTCTCTCTCCCTCTCTCTCTCGCTCTATCTCGCTCTCTCTCCATCTCTCTCCATCTATCTCCCTCTCTTTCCATCTCTCTTTCTTCCACCCTTTTCTCTCTTTCTCTCACTCTCCTTTTCTCTATCCATCCGTCATCCGTCCATCTGTCCATCCGTCCATTCGTCCATCCGTCCATCCGTCCATGCGCCCATCCGTCCATCCGCCATCCGTCCATCCGTCCATCGGTCTATCCGTTCATCCGTCTATCCGTCCATCCAAGTGGTTTGGAAACACCCTGTAAGTATAGGCGTTTTTTGCCCAGTATAATACAGACTAACTTGTTATGGCGACAATACGTTTAGAAGGGAGAAATAGGAAGAAAAAGTCCGGTCTTCTGGAAGGCGTGTCATCCATCGGTCCATCCGTCCATCCGTCCATAGGTACATCCGTCCATCGGTTCATCCGTCCATCCGTACATCCATCCACCCGTCCATCGGTCTATCCGTCCATCTGTCCATCCGTCCGTCTGTCCGCCCCACCATCGATTTCTCTCTCTCCCTCACTATCCTTCTTTCTACCTCTCTCTCCCTCTGTCTCTCCCTTTTCTCCTCCCTCCCCCTCTCCCCCCCTCTCTCCCGCTCTATCTCCTCTCTCCCTCTCTCTCGCTCTATCTCCATCTCTCTCCCTCTCTCTCGCTCTATCTCGCTCTCTTTCCATCTCTCTTTTCTTCCACCCTTTTCTCTTTTTCTCTCACTCTCCTTTTCTCTATCCATCCGTCATCCGTCTATCCGGCCATCCGTCCATCCGTCCATCCGTCCATCCGTCCATCCGTCCATCCGTCCATCCGTCCATCCGTCCATCCGTCCACCCGTCCAACCGTCCATCGGTCTATCAGTCCATCCGTCCATCCAAGTGGTTTGGAAACACCCTGTAAGTATAGGTGTTTTTTTGCCCAGTATAATACAGACTAACTTGTTATGGCGACAATTCGTTTAGAAGGGAGAAATAGGAAGAAAAAGTCCGGTCTTCTTGAAGGAGTGTTGGGGTCCATCCGCCCATCCGTCCATCCGTCCATCCGTCCATCCGTCCATCCGTCCATCCGTCCATCCGTCCATCCGTCCATCCGTCCATCCGTCTATCCGTCCTTCCGTCCATCCGTCCTCTATGTAGACAGTCCACGAGTGCTTTGAGTGTTGTCAAGTGCTACGTGCCCCAAAACTGCTATTTCCGTGGCTTTATTTCTAACTGGTCGATTTTCACGATGGCGATCACGCCGAATCGTAGACACAGATCTAGTTTCTTCAAATTTTCTTATCAACTGAGCCACATATTTATCGTGAATGTCTGGATGTGACGCATTAAACATCCGGGCAGTAGCTACCCTTTCTTGAAATAAATAAGTCCGGTCTTCTGGAAGGCGTGTTGGGGTCCATCCATTCATCCATCGGTCCATCCGTCCATCCGTCCATCGGTTCATCCGTCCATCCGTACATCCATCCACCCGTCCATCGGTCTATCCGTTCATCCGTCCATCCAAGTGGTTTGGAAACACCCTGTAAGTATAGGTGTTTTTTGCCCAGTATAATACAGACTAACTTGTTATGGCGACAATTCGTTTAGAAGGGAGAAATAGGAAGAAAAAGTCCGGTCTTCTTGAAGGAGTGTTGGGGTCCATCCGCCCATCCGTCCATCCGTCCATCCGTCCATCCGTCCATCCGTCCATCCGTCCATCCGTCTATCCGTCCTTCCGTCCATCCGTCCTCTATGTAGACAGTCCACGAGTGCTTTGGGTGTTGTCAAGTGCTACGTGCCCCAAAACTGCTATTTCCGTGGCTTTATTTCTAACTGGTCGATTTTCACGATGGCGATCACGCTGAATCGTAGACACAGATCTAGTTTCTTCAAATTTTCTTATCAACTGAGCCACATATTTATCGTGAATGTCTGGATGTGACGCATTAAACATCCGGGCAGTAGCTACCCTTTCTTGAAATAAATAAGTCCGGTCTTCTGGAAGGCGTGTTGGGGTCCATCCATTCATCCATCGGTCCATCCGTCCATCCGTCCATCGGTTCATCCGTCCATCCGTACATCCATCCACCCGTCCATCGGTCTATCCGTCCATCTGTCCATCCGTCCGTCTGTCCGCCCCACCATCGATTTCTCTCTCTCCCTCACTCTCCCTCTCTCTCTCCCTCTCTCTCGCTCTATCTCCATCTCTCTCCCTCTCTCTCGCTCTATCTCGCTCTCTTTCCATCTCTCTTTTCTTCCACCCTTTTCTCTCTTTCTCTCACTCTCCTTTTCTCTATCCATCCGTCATCCGTCTATCCGGCCCTCCGTCCATCCGTCCATCCGTCCATCCGTCCATCCGTCCTTCCGTCCATCCGTCCATCCGTCCATCCGTCCATCCGTCCATCCGTCCATCCGTCCACCCGTCCAACCGTCCATCCGTACATCCGTCCATCCATCCACCCGTCCATCGGTCTATCCGTTCATCTGTCCATCCGTCCGTCTGTCCGCCCCACCATCGATTTCTCTCTCTCTCCCTCATATTCCCTCTTTCTACCTCTCTCTCCCTCTGTTTAGCCTTTTCCCCTCCCTCCCCCTCTCCCCCTCTCCCCCCTCTATTTCCTCTCTCCCTGTCTCTCTCCCTCTCTCTCCCTCTCTCTCCCTCTCTCTCCCTCTCTCTCCCTCTCTCTCTCGCTCTATCTCGCTCTCTCTCCATCTCTCTCCATCTATCTCCCTCTCTTTCCATCTCTCTTTTCTTCCACCCTTTTCTCTCTTTCTCTCACTCTCCTTTTCTCTATCCATCCGTCATCCGTCCATCCGGCCATCCGTCCATCCGTCCAACCGTCCATCCGTCCATCCGTTCATCCGTTCATCCGTCCATCCGTCCATCCGTCCATCCGTCCATCCGTCCATCCGTCCATCCGTCCATCCGTCCATCCGTCCATCAGTCCATCCGTCCATCCGTCCATCCGTCCATCCGTCCATCCGTCCATCCGTCCATCCGTCCATCCGTCCATCCGTACATCCGTCTATCCGTCCACCCGTCCAACCGTCCATCGGTCTATCCGTTCATCCGTCCATCCAAGTGGTTTGGAAACACCCTGTAAGTATAGGTGTTTTTTGCCCAGTATAATACAGACTAACTTGTTATGGCGACAATTCGTTTAGAAGGGAGAAATAGGAAGAAAAAGTCCGGTCTTCTTGAAGGAGTGTTGGGGTCCATCCGCCCATCCGTCCATCCGTCCATCCGTCCATCCGTCCATCCGTCCATCCGTCCATCCGTCTATCCGTCCTTCCGTCCATCCGTCCTCTATGTAGACAGTCCACGAGTGCTTTGGGTGTTGTCAAGTGCTACGTGCCCCAAAACTGCTATTTCCGTGGCTTTATTTCTAACTGGTCGATTTTCACGATGGCGATCACGCTGAATCGTAGACACAGATCTAGTTTCTTCAAATTTTCTTATCAACTGAGCCACATATTTATCGTGAATGTCTGGATGTGACGCATTAAACATCCGGGCAGTAGCTACCCTTTCTTGCAATAAATAAGTCATTGTTCAATATTTATCACAACTAGGTAGGTATCTTAACAATTTGAAATGAAAGACAAAGTTTTTCTATGACATGCGATGACACTGACTGATGCTAAATGTTCTTGCTGGTATCTATGATTATTATTGTTTGCCGTGCATTCCATTATTATCAGTATTAAGGTAGTCGAATTGTATTATATAGACTCAAATAGCTTCACAATGATTGAAAGATAGGTATAAATTACTGAAAACTTCATGGAAAATCTAAAAACAAAAAAAACGGGAGTTTCTATTTAAAAATCTAAACTGTAACGCAATATCTTATTTTTGGATACCCTGTATTGTACGGTTATAGATCCTCCTAGAAATCAAAATTGACGTGTCCGAGCGTTTTTTCCAAAATATACTAGGAGAGTTACAAATGGACATGCGACCTTTTCGTTGGGCCATCCTGTATAAAATCCCTTGAGAAAATTTCCCCAGGTCTTTTTGGGGGCTCATAATTATGATCATAAGATACAGTTCCATGTTGCCAATGTTTAATCGACCCTCCCTGATTAAAATTCCTGTGGGCGCCCATTGATTTTGAGCAGCTTTTGACAGTTTTCCGTTTTTCAGCTGGTCAACGATCATTCCTTATCGGATTATGGTATTAACGATGGTCATGTGGTTTCCATGGTCGTCAAGCAACCAAATCTGCTTGAGGGCGAAATCTCCAATAATTCAACTTCGTCAAGCAGTGCTCAACAAATGTGTTCGCAACAATATGAAAATAGTGGATGTACGAGTAATGAATATTACAAAGTAGGAGAATATGTTGACGTGCGTATGGACAATGGTGCATGGTATGAATCAGAAATAGTACAAATAACATCTTGTGGGACTAATACGGAAAATGTTGATCAAGAATGCATCATTTTCACTGTAAAAAAGTGAGTATTTTATTTGATGCCGGCTATCATACATCATGTCGTGGAGTTCGTGAGCGCCGAATCTCGTCGAAAATGATAGAGACCTCCTCATAAATAACCACCATATCTACATACTAAAATTGCGACGACCGTGAAAACGTGCTTTCTCTATCTGCATTTTACAAATGCCTTAAGGACGAAGTTAAAGATATGGTGGTTTAAATGCACTAAAATGCAACATCTCATTTCTTGCGCGTTTTCTAAAAATAGCGGTCAAATATGGCCAAATACTGTTTTTTGCTCTGAATAGTTACCAAACTGAACTTTTAAGAAAAATACGAAAAATATTGTGTAGTTGTGTAGTTTTTTCTTAGTTCTGAGCCAATCAATAAACGAATAAGATAGTTATTGCAAAAAACTCTCGATTGGATTATTTTTTAATTGCTCATATCTACCTCAAAAGCAAATGAATTTCAATAAAATATATATATACGAGTATGTATATATACGAGTATATATATATATATATACGAGTATATATATATATACGAGTATATATATATATACGAGTATATATATACGAGTATATATATATATATACAGGGTTATCCAAATTAAGTGTCCACCATTAGTAACTTTGTTATTAGTGAAAATACAAAGTTGTTTGAATTAGCAAACTAGTAGCATTTTTAACGCTGGTAAAAATGAGAAATAAAAAAAACAATTGAGAGTCGTTATTTTGATTTTTTTCAGTAAAATAACATTTTTTTAAATGGAAACCCCTGTATATTATATTTTTTTCTGTTAAAGCATCAAATTTTAAACAAAAAAGCTTACAATAACTGCTCTCCTAGGTTACAAATTGTTGAAGTTCCAATCTGAAACAATTAAATTGTATCGACAAACTTTATTTTCAACATCAACTTATAATCTTACAAAATACAATAACAATTTTTTTTAAAGAAGATGCTCGAAAACACCACCTTGTTCTTCAATACATTTTTGGGCACGTTTTTCAACTGCTCGAACTGTCTTAAGTATGGTCCTACCATCTATCTGGGTTATCTTTTCCCTAACTGCAGTCTTTAACGCGTCAAGGTTATCGTACCTTCGCTTGTAAATTTGGTTCTTTAAGTAACCCCACAAGAAGTAATCAAGTGGGTTTAGATCTGGTGATCTGGGAGGCCACTGTATTGGGCCATTTGTTCCTATCCACTGATCATTAAAAGTAGTACTTAGAAAATGATAAGTACCTCTGGAGTTGTGGGCAGGTGCGCCATCTTGCTGAAAATGCAGATGATGTCTACTTATAAGATCCAATTCGTCTAAGAAATTAGTCAGAATTTCTGACATAGATTCCACATATCTTTCACCAGTTAGGGTTCCCTCATAAAAGAACGGGCCAACAATTTTTGAACCAATTATACCGCACCAAACGTTGAAACTGAAACGGACTTGTGGGCCTCTTGGATGTACTAACAAAAGATTTTCTCTTGACCAATAATGGTGGTTTTTTCTATTAAACATTCCAGAATTTGAAAAATTTGATTCATCTGTCCATAAAAGGTAACGAAAGTTATTTACATTTTGGCGACAGAAGCTAAGATACCAATGGCAAAAAACAAGTCTTCTCTCTGGATCCCCTGCCAAAAGCGTTTGAACTGGTCGGTACTTATACGGAATAAATTTGTATTTTTTTAAAATCCTTTGAACAGTACCATAACTGAAATTAGAGTCCTTGAGAATATCTGCTATTGAATTCTCACGATAAGCTTCAAAATATCCAATAACTGCAATTTCCGTATTATGAATTCTTTTTTTGCCCTTGTTTTAGCAAAAACATTTTCGTTGCCCCTAAATTTTCGATAAAGTCTCAGAAAATATCGTTCATACGGTTGAATGCGAGCGGGATATAATTCACTGTAGTATTCTCTTGCTCTCAAGGAGGATTTTCTGCACACTAAATAGCATTCTAACATATCACACTTTTCTTCATGGGAGAACATTTTTCTTTAAATTAATGACACAATAAAGCTTATAAACAAGTATTTACACTAATGTTTGACATTATTTGATTTTATCATTGTTTTCCAAAGCCTTCTAGTTGCGAGTATGTCCAGTTTAACAATTTGTCGCTTATCTTAATGCTGTCAAATCGCGAACGCCATGTTGTTTTCATAGCCGTCTTAATATTATAATACTGCAAATAATTAAAAATATTTATCGTTATTTTGACTTTATTTTTGACTTTAGCGGAAAAGTCATTAAGAACTTTTTTGTTTAAAATTTGATGCTTTAACAGAAAAAAATATAATATACAAAAATCAAAATAACGACTCTCAATTGTTTTTTTTTTATTTCTCATTTTTACCAGCGTTAAAAATGCTACTAGTTTGCTAATTCAAACAACTTTGTATTTTCACTAATAACAAAGTTACTAATGGTGGACACTTAATTTGGATAACCCTGTATACGAGTATATATATATACGAGTATATATATACGAGTATATATATACGAGTATATATATGAGTATATATATACAGGGTGCGCCATCTTTTATGTCTGTATGTAAACATGAAATAACTTTGAATACGAAAAACTGATTTCTATATATCGGGTATTTTTATTAAATATGGTCCTTTACAATTTATTGGGACTAGATTTTGAACACAACATCTATCGGGTGGCGACCTTATTGGCCAAAACAAAATGTGCCCGTTTTGCTGCGTTTTCCATTACTTTTTCGAGCATCTCTGGTGGTATAGCGGCGACTGCGGTACGAATGTTTACCTTGAGTTCTTCAGTGGTCTGGGGCTTGCTGGCGTAAACTTGACTTTTCAAATAACCCCACAAGAAGATGTCCGGAGGGGTCAAATCTGGAGACCTGGGTGGCCAGTCAATGTCACCTCTTTTTGACATCCAGGGAATTTTCGTTGCAGAAACTGGGTTGTTTCATTTGCATTGTGGCTTGGCGCACCGTCTTGTTGAAACCAGTAACCATCAAGACCTTTTTCAAGTATTTGTGGGCAGACATAATGAGCCAACATCCACCGATATCGATTTCCATCGACTGTTTCGTTTGGACAAAAATGGCCCAATGATGGTTTTGGCGCAAACGCCGGTCCAAACAGTAACTTTCCGGTCATGCAACGGCATTTCGTGGATCTCATGTGGATTTACCGTCCCCCAACTGCGGCAGTTTTGCTTATTAACGCCGCCAGAGAGCGTGAAATGGGCCTCGTCGGTCATCACAATTTGCTTCCAAAAATCAGGTTCAGCATCAACCATGCGAGCGACTGTTTGGGCATATTCCAAGCGACGTGGACGGTCAGTTGGCAATATTTTTTTGTGTTTGCACCTTATAAGGAAATACATGCAAATCATCCTTCAAAATGCGCCGCAACGTGGTTCCACTGATGCCAAAATGCTGAGCGCGGTGGCGATACGACACTTTTGGGTTCTGGGCAACGCTGTCTCTGACCGCTTCAACCAATTCATTGGAACGTCTTGGCCGTCGATGAACGGTATGTTGACGATCTCTCACTGTCCCGTACCCAAGAAAATTCGAAACCAAACGACGGGTATTGTTGTCAGACGCCTGTTTGCTACGATATTTTCGACGATATGCACGTTGCTTTAACACAACTGAACGAGGATTTTCATTGTACATTGTGACTATTTCGGCGCGTTGTTTCGGTGTAAAGAGATTCATGACTAAAATTGTAGTAAATTGACGTTTCAAAAACACGTATCATCAAATCATTCGATTGGTAAATATCAAAGTCATTCGATGTTTCAATACCGACATAAAAGATGGCGCACCCGTTATATATATGTATATACAGGGTGTTCCATAATTATTGCGACAAAATGATAGGGGTTGTAGAGGGCATAAAAATATGCAATTTTGCCTTATAAACCCCTGTTCGTAAATATGCCGTTTGAGCACTACCGCTAATTTTACCTTAAGAGCTTATAGGAGAAACAAAAAATTCACCAGCTGCAAAATGTTCGTCTAGCACATTTAATTTATCTGAGTGGTGCGTCAAACTAGATAGTAAATAACAGTACCTTAGTGTTAAAAAGCAGCGTTATTCGTATGCGGAACTTGCGGATATGCATTTAATTTACGGAGAAGCTGGTGGTAACGGAAGATGAGCCTCGCGAATCTACGCCTAATGGTTTCCAGAACGTCCTCATTCGCATCACGCCATTTTTGCAAGGATTCAAGGACGTCTTCGTGTCAGTGGCAGCATCAGACACCACGCGGGAGCAGGGCGGCCCTTCACGAGGCGCACAGTAGAATTTGAGGAAGCGATTCTGCATCATGTAGAGGCCAATCCGCGTACAAGCGTGCTTGCTATTGCACATGATATGGGAGCGTCTCAAACTACTGTTTGGCGGGTTCTCCATGACCAGCAACTACACCCATACCACCTTTTAAAAGTCCAAGCCATGGGTCCAGAAGACTATCTGCCGCGTCGACGTTTTTGTCGTTGGTGGCTGCAGCAGGAGTTGAGGCAACCAAACTTTGGTCGCTAAGTTTTGTTCACTGACGAGTCCTGTTTTACAAAGGACGGTTATTTTAATAGCCGTAATAGTCACATTTGGGATGAAGAAAACCCTAATGCCATAGCCATCCATAGAGACCAACAACAGTTTTCAATTAACATCTGGTGCGGCATTGTGGACGAGCATATCATCGGGCCATATTTGCTTCCACCACGTTTGGATGGGCATTCTTATGGTCGATTCTTACAGCATGTGCTACCGGAACTATTAGAAAATGTGCCACTGAACATAAGAGCCAACATGTGGTTTCAACACGATGGCGCTCCAGCACACTTTTCTTTACAAGTGCGGCAGTATTTGGACGACAAATTTCCAAATAGGTGGATAGGCCGAGGTGGCCCTGTCACCCGACCTGACCCCACCGGATTATTTTCTCTGGGGCCATCTGAAAGCTTTAGTGTACGAAACTCCTGTTCCCAACCAACAAGAGCTACTGGGAAGAGTGATGGCCGCGTCCGCACATGTTCAGGACATACCGGGGGTATGCCACAGAGTTCGCCGATCATTGAACAATCGTGCACAGCTGTGTATTGAGCAAGGTGGAGGATACTTTGAGCAATTACTGTAGGTAAGCTGTTTCAAGAAACTGATCTTTTTTTTTGCTGCAGCCCAAACGGCATATTTCCGAACAGGGGTTTATAAGGAAAAATTGTTCATTTTGATGCCCTCTACAACCCCTATCATTTTGTCGCAATAATTATGGAACACCATGTATACAGGGTGACTTCGAAGTTGAGTCATTTATTTTAACAGTGAGTAGATCTGATCAAAAGAAATGTTTTTTCCTTTAACATTTTTGTGGTAAAATTAAAGTAACAAAGTTATAGCCCTTTAGAAGTTTGAGTACCGCCCTGTCTCAATAATAATATGTGCTCGTGTTTGGCAACAACGGATATAATCGGAAACAAAAAAGCGAAAGAATTTGAAACGCTTCTTACGATGTTTTATTCATTTATTTTATTCAGTTGTATTCATTCGATGTGTCAGTCGGTAACGCGTGAGTGGTGTTTCTGCGTGGCTCAAACGAAATAAAAAATGGCACATGTTTACGAAAATGCTGAACTTGTGGACATGATTCTGATTTTACAAAATGCTGCTACGGCAACACGGATTTATGCGGATCGGTTTCCCAATCGAGTGCAACCAACCCCTAGTGCCTTTGTTAATGTAGTACAAAGGGCTCGTGAATCAGGTGACTTAAGTCCTCACACGGGAGGGTATGTGCTCCAAGACCGCACGATCAAATACAGGTCCGCACTGAAATACTTGTCGGGAGTATATTTTATAAAACAAGGTAACATTTTTATTAATTTTTTTTTTAATTTTTACACACATGTTTTGGTTTATCTTCCTTCTACAATCATTATCTGAAAATTAATGACTCAACTTCAAAGTCACCCTGTATATTAATATAGTTCTTGAGGAGAACATAAGGATGCTGTCAAAGTTCTAAAATATACAGTATATTAGAAAAAAGTATTTTTCGAATAACTTATATTAACCACTCAGATAGAAAAATATTGCAAAATACACGAGGTCTGTTAATTAAGTGATGGGACTGATTTTTTTTTAAATTATTTTATTGACAGAATACTACTTCGGTAGGCCTGCTGAAATTTGGCAAGACTTTCCCTCGCACTGTGCCCAAGTCTGAAGCGAATCCTGATAACACACCGTTGCTCGAAATTGATGTCATTCACTTTAATAATAGGAAAAACTGTTTGAAAAAAAAATCGCTACCGACAACGAAATGGCTCGAGCTAGTTCAAACTTGTTTTGAAGGGGGATCACATGTTCCCCTGTCTCCCCTAAAAAACCAGCGGCGCCAGTGTGGCCAGATCGAACGTCACGTTGCCAGTTTCATCACTTAATTTACACACCTCGTACTCATAGATATGGAAAACATTGTGAATGTAGCAAATAATGATTAGAATTAACAAATCTCTTCCTCAATTTTATTGTCAGACAACACTTGTTGGCTGTTGGGTCGCATTATATGTATGTTAAATTCACAATTTTCTTCAAACCTTGCGTGCATTAATTGCATTTCTTTAGAAACATTTTGCGACCTCAGTGGTTTCTGTAAATGAAGGGTATGATTAAGATGCAGTCTACGCATTTTTGTTTCAAAATACTCCTTTCCAGGGTTGCAATGATTTAAATCGAATTATTAAAATCATGATTTAAATCAATCGATTTTTTTAATTCAATCTTGATTTAAATCAAATTATAAATTGCTGGAAAAACAAGTCGCCGAAGCAAATAACCAGTGATGGGCGCATGTATAATTCACCATTGTATACGCGTATACAATGGTGAATGTATACGTCTCGATATTCACGTATAAAATGTATATAATGTATACAATAGCAAATCATAGTTCAACTACTGGCATATAGTGCTGGTCAAAGTCCCTTTGCCTTTTAGATTTCTATTTGTACGAGGAAGAGAGGCAGGGGGTCAAGCGGGCACCACTTGTGTAGAAAGAGTGCGCCACACACCACGTTGCCTGGCACAACAGTGATTAAAGCCACAGAACACAACTGTAACTTGCTGCAACGCCTTGTTTCATACACCCCAATATACATTTCTGTAAAATCTGTTTGGGATCAATTCCAGATCGATCCTAATGGTTCTCCGATTTTAGGTGGAACTGAAAGTTCAGGATAGATACAAATTCTGTAACATTGCATTATGGGTTTGACTGTGGAAGCAGGTTATAAATAATAGAAAAATATATAATATTTATTTATAAACGTATACAAAGATACAGTTTTTAATAAATTAAGAAAAAGAAATGAACCCTAGTTCATCGATTTCTTTGTTCTTGGAGCGTCCAACCATATTTTTTTCAGTTCAATGTATACCAACTTTCTGACGTTTGCGAATAAACCTAACCTCACGTATGCTATTCTATACATTGCCTTCATCATTGTATACATTGTATTCATTGTATACGCATTGTATAGGTACATCGAGACGTAGACAATTAACGTATACGCGTAAACGCCCATCACTGCAAATAACTGAAATAACCCATCAGCAAATTCAAAAAAGGAAAATAGTTTATTTAAAACTAAGAGTCTACCTACATTATGTAAGATTAAAAATATAAATCATCCCCATTAGTCCATCGTAAATATTCATGAATTAAATTTAAGAAAATACAGTTAACAACAAAAAACTAGTTTATAGTTTATAATATTACCTTCATGAATAAATAAAAATTAAACAAAGATCATTCCACCATTCAATGGTATTGAAATATCAACAGTGAACAAAAACGTTACTCAGGCTAACCTACAAAAAACAAACGCAAGATATGTTTGAGGAAGTCAATTATGATACTTATACAGGAAAACTAATTTAGCGGCTTTTTCGGGTCCCAAGTGATTTCGAAGTTATGAATACAGAAGACATGTGTCTTTTAATAAATACTTATGCACAGAAAACCACTGAGTGAATTTCACCACCTTTTTGAGGATTTAAAATTCTGATGTTGATGAGGTTCGAGTACCAACAGAAACGATTGCAAATTATGGTAACGCTATTACCCTGACCAAGCAGCTCATTACCCTGACCAAGCAGCTCAACAGTTTTGTCGAAAGTAAGGGAAATACAGAGCCTTTGGAGCTTGCTTCTAAATTACAAATACGATTTCAAGATGCTATTTAAGTGACTTAGTGAATTTTTATTTCATTGTGTTACTACATACATATTATTATGTGGGTAATTGTCAAATTTCGCACAGGTAAAGTAGTCCCTCAACTGTATTATTTTTTTATTAGCGATTATCACATAATCTCATAGAAAGTTTACATTAAACATAAAATACGCCGCATTAATAAACACTGGTAACTAAAACAAAGGCTTAGCTGTGAGTTTTTTATTTTTTTTCCTAAGTAACATTGTGGTAATATTTAGTAACAGAGTGGTTTTCCCTCCAAACTTTATATGTTCTGATAGCACTCCGTGAAAATAGTGTTCGAAGAATTTCATTTTCTACTGTATAAACCAACCTTATGAATTGTTACCATCATTGTTAGTATTTTTATAGAATATTTCTGAAAAGCCATACGTATCAAAATTTACTCAATAATTATTTTTTCAAACTTGGTCCTGCGTAACGTGTGGAAGAGTATGGAATACTATGTTACCCAATAAATAACAACTTAAAATAGAGATGGCGCTACTAAGAGTTTTTATTAGCTTGAACAGGTTATCCTGCTGGTTGATCGGTTGATCGGGGAGAAGGGTACCGGAGGTTCCGGTGGTTTCGGTCGGCTGCCAAGCGTAGAAGAGGTTGCGTGTTTTTATTGTGCATCCACTTTGTTACCCACCTGTTTACGTAAGTAAATTAACGTATTCTTCATTATTTTAGGTTCAGTATGTTGTCAAAGAGGCAAATATTCTAAATATGAAAGCAAAAAAGTACTAGACGCTTCACAATATGACTTATGTGCGATATAATGTAAAATTTACTACTCTGTTACTACTACACAACTCTGTTACCAGCGCGTGGTAACAGGGTTGTTAAGAAAGTAACAGAGCCGAATTTTCCTGTATTATGTAACCTTGAACTTAAATTTTCAACTTGTAAATTTATAAAAGTAATGAGTATCTTAAAAAGTAAGCGTTTACGGACCATATGTTATATTTTTTACTCAAATTATAGATAAGGAACGATGGTTAAAAATGTTTTGGATTAATCGGGCCTACCGTTTTATAAAGTTAAAAACATTGTTTCAGAATACTGTGTTTTTGGGATTTCAAAATGCCTCTCCTGAGAAACAGCGACGATACCGCGAACGACGTAAAAATCATCCAGAAAAGGAAGCAGAAGCTAAGAGAAAAGATCGAGAGACATACCATGCTAACAAACGCTTAGTACGAGATTTGACAACACGTGAACATCGAGCATTAAAAAAGAGATAAAGTTAGAGCGCTTCGTATTGTTATGCACACTCCAGAGTCATCATCTCCTCGTTTAAATGATCCAGCCCCCTCGGATCAAGATCAAGTTACTCCAAATACTGATGATCGTTTGTCTACGCCCAGTTGTTTACTTTCCGTGCAAATACTCCTAGCCCCATTTCACCAGCAGCATCTCGCGGCAGAAAGCAAGTAAAAAGAAACATATCGAAGTTATTTAGAGACAACATAAAATTAAAGGAACAACTCGAAGCAATGAACAAGAGATACGAAAAGTATAAAAAAGATACAATAGAGAAAAAAAAGAGCTCTGAAATTGAAGATGGTGGTCGTGCATATCAACAGAAGTATGAGATCCGATCAAATGCTATTAAAAAACGATACGAAAATCTGAAAAATCAGAAGGAAAAATGTGCTATTCAGAAGATATTCGAAGGAAGGTCTGTTAAATGTTCTAGGCAAAAAACACAGATCATCCAAGATGTCTTGCTGTGGGACAAGACTACATACGAAAAAAACAGCCTCTGCTTAAGCAAACTGTTTTAAGTACCAACATTGAGGATTTTCTTGAACAAGACGATATATCAAGAGCGACTGCAGGAAAAAAGGAAACCGTTACTTTAAAGAAAAATAGAATGCAAAAGCGCTACTTACTCGATACTATGAACTAAAACCTTTATCTATCTTTTCAACGTGAAAATACTAACTTGAAATGTAGTTACAAGACTTTTACACGATACAGGTCATTTTATGCTTTACTTCCAACTGTTGCTGCAGGAGAAACATGTTTGTGTCGAATTCATATCAACATCTAGTACCTAGCAATTGCTTTGTGTAAAAACCAAATTATACCAACCTCAGATCTTAACAAGATTATTGTAAGCCAAGTATGCGATCCAGAATCACAAACATGTATGACAGGACTCTGTTCTGTATATCAATCAAAAACAACTATTTATGTTACTTCAAAAAAAGAAGTGATAGTGAAATATCCTCAATGGTTAACTAAAACTGAAGTGATAGAGAAGTCAGGGAAAAAATAAAGGTAACAAAAAACATCAAAGAGGAGGTAGAGAGTACAGGAAAGGCTTTGATAGATAAATTTGAAATCCCACTTAAGGAATTTAAAAGGCATGTATATTACATTAAAACACAGTACAGAAACTATAAAAAATGCATAGATGACTCGTCCATCAATGAGATTGCACTGCACATTGACTTTAGCGAAAATTATAGTTGTAAATGTTATGAAGAGGTACAATCCCATCATTTTGGAGGCTCCCGAAATTAAGTATCCTTGCATACTGGAGTGATCTATAGGCGTGGATCAGATGATAAGATAGAGGTATCATCGTTTTGTACAGTTTCTAGAAACCTATCGCACAATCCTGCTGCAATTTGGGCTCACTAAAGTATAGAAATTTGAGTTGTTTCTGTAAGCGCGGCTTCTGCTCTTGCCTAAACCCCAAGTAATACATTCCATTAAAAATTGCAGCGAAACAATCACGTCCATCCATTTGCGACAACAATTTTCTCTCTATAAGCAAACTTTCCCGAAAACGAGAAAAAGGCTTTTACAACACTGTCTACTACTCAGACTTCGATGATGATGCTCCTCTGATATCATTAAGAGAAAATCCTAGCACTTATTTTGTAGAACAAGCCAGCTCAAGCAAGGAAAATGACGATGCCTTAATCGAGAAGAAAAATATTCACATTAATAAAATAAAACAAGGTGTTTGTGCCTTAGTTAAAATTTCCAGCTTAAAACACAACTAAATGTATCTGGGTAGTGCTTTATCTGAACTAGAAGAAGGTGGCGAGATTAAAATTATGTTTTTTAAGTCAATAGATCATACTGCAACAAAATTTAAATTAGTTGAGTTGAGTCCGATGTTTCTTATATGCCTTTTGATGATTTAGTTGCTATTGTCCCAGAACCTAAATAAATCTATAAAGGTAACAGAATATACTACCATTTTGATATTCCATTAGACATATTTGAGAAATAAGCAAGTTAGACCTTTCAGTTACTCTTTCAAGAATATTTGATTACAGTTTTTCTTAAGTTAATTATAGATTGGTGAATACCAGTCACAAAGTTTATCAACATTACTTATGTTTATGTTATTAAGATTTCAAGCTCAACCGAGTGCAGTTTAGTCAGGTAAGATGCAGAAAAACCACTATGTTACTTTGTTACAACTCTGTTACTTTCCTGTCCCAAATTTCAAAGGATATTCTAAAGATTTGTATGAAACGTTAGTTAATATAATATAGGTAGTAATATAACAGTAAGTTAAATTGTTACATATATACATTCATATGTACGTTGTAGTTAGCAGTTAATATATAGATATTTAGAGTACTTAGACAGAATTTAATGTCTATTAAAGTTCAAGAAGTAACATAGTTGTATAGAATTTAAATAAATTATTATTAAACTTTAAAAAAATGGTGTGATTCCAAATGTGATTATAGGCCAATGGACTATAATTAACATTATTGCAAAAATATTTGGGACTGAATTGTTTAATTTCATAATAAAAGTTGAAACGTTATGATAACAGAGTTGTAATTTTTTTGATCTCTCACCCAAAATACCTGGCATAAATCTTAAATTATTAGTTAAACATCGTGGCCGACTGTAACATACAAAATTCAGTTATGTTTCCATGCATAGAAACTAAGAAAAGTTATATCTAGGTTTTTTATTTTTTTTTAAGTTTCATCATTTTTAGTCACTGTTACCTGCGCGAAATTTGACAATGACCCATTTATGTACAAGGTGGAAAACTAAGAATGCGACGTACTGAATCTGTTCACCGATCCATCGTAGAACTTGCGGCAAAAAAGTTCTTACTAAAACGGCCAAGAGAAAAACCTGGAAAATGTTTTCAAGTTTCTGGATTGGCCGCTAGGGGGCGTAACTGCAATCTTGAATCTAAAAAGGTAATGTTTCTGTGAATTCCGTTATATTAACTTAACAAAAGATCTATCTTTAAATTCGAGGGTAATGTTAACTTTTTGTTTGAAAATTTTTGTAGTATCGTAGTGGGGGGTATTCAAAGATTTCCGTATCTTCGAAGCGGCTGAGCCGATTTTCAAAAAGTTGGGCTAGTTGAAAAGAGATATTCTTGGGCTACAAACGTTATAATGTTTGAAGTTTTGTTAGTTTCACATGTGGCCGTTAGAGGGCTTTTTTCGACATTCCAACAGAAATGGTAGCTAAATGATGTCTAAACAAGCTCGCAAAAACCGATCAATCGATCATGTTCCTAACCTAAAATTTAGGCCAAAGAAAATTTTATACGGAAATCCTTTAATTTTGTTTATTCATCAGAATAAATTCACCCTTTTTAAATAAGTAATGCTAATAACAAAAGCCATGTTTTTTGTTTAAATGCATATTCACGATGTGTATATATTAAAAAGACAGTTAATAGAAGTAGGCCATGGAATACAACAAAACAAATAACTAACCAAAACATAAATAATCGTCAAATTGTCAGTAGGTTCGCGTTACTTCGAGCAAATTTTGGACTTGCCAAATGTGTTTTTTCGAACGTTGAAGCTGTTTATTTTGAATGCCTTAAGAATGCCGCAGTAGCAAAAAGAGTTTACGCGACCCGATACCCAAATCGGCGTCTTTGCAATGTGAGAGTTTCTCTCCGATTAGTGCCGAGCTTACGTGCCAATAGTAGTTTTCGGCCTACGATCAATCGAAATATAGGGATTTATTTAAATTTAACTTTTTTTAATTACTTTTAGAATGCACCCATATCATGTCGTTTTACATCACGCCTGGAAAGAAGAAGACTTTGATCGTAGGTTGGACTATTGTCATTGGATGTTAGGTATGATACGCGAAAATAGAGAATTTTTATTTAAAATTCTTTGGACCAATGAAGCCGCCTTTAATAGTGACGGGAGAATCAATCTGCACAATATGCATTATTGGTTTGCAGAAAATCCGCATTGGTTGCGTGAAGTTCGGCACCAAGGGCGTTGGAGTTTAAATGTGTGGTGTGGCATACTGGGAGACACTTATGGGGCCATATTTTTTCGAGCAATCTCTAAATGGCAATGTCTTTCTTGACTTTTTGGACAATCGATTACCCTTGTTGTTGGAAGATGTGCCACTGGAAATATTGTTGGATGGTTGCCCAGCACATTTTGCTATTATTGTGCGAGAGCATATTAATGCAGTTTTTCAACATCGGTGGATTGGAAGAGGAAGCCTTCGGGATCACCAGTCTTGACTTGTCTTGATTTTTATTTATGGGGACGGTTAAATAACATCGTGTTTCAGACTCAACCTACAACCAGAGAAGATATGAAAAACTGGATTCGTTATGCAATACGTAACATACCGAGAGCCGAAATTGAAGCTGCAGTTTTGTCAACCCATTTACGGGGGCATTAAAATCCTTCCTTTTTTAAATCGGCCTTCCTTGTAAAATTTCTGTCATTTCTGTCGGAATGACGAAAAAAGCCCTCTACCGGTTACATGTGAAACAAAACTCCAAATATTATAACGTCTGTAGCCCAACAATAGCTCTTTTCAACTAGCAAAAATTTGTTAAAATCGGCTCAGCCATTTCGAAGATACAGGACGTTTTTTACGGAAACCTTTGAATACCCCGCATCACATTATTTCAAGAGATACAGCAAAACTTGTCAAGCAACAATTCAGATTATCCTCGAATTTAAAGATCAGGTATTTTTTTGTTAGGTGAATATAGCGGAATTCACAGAAACTTTTTTGGATTCAAGATTGCAGTGACGCCCCCTAGCGGCCATTTCAGAAACTTGAAAGCATTTTCCAGGTTTTTCTCTTGGCCGTTCTAGTAATAATATGGCTTATCCTCTACGATGGATAAGTTCCCAGACACAGTACCTCGCATTCTTAGATGGCCACCCTGTACATGCTTTGTCTATGTCTAAAGTAACAAACCTTTTTTCTTGGGTTTAAAGTTTTTTGTTCATTTTAAAATTTATATTATATATACGTTTTAAATGTTCCACATGATTTTTGTTGTACTTCTCAATACCTTCAGTCGTTGATGTCCGACCAAGGGAGATTTCACTGTCTACCAAACCAAATGCTCTTTCGACAGAAGCTAAAGAAGCTGTAGCAGATAAGAGCTGTTTAATGATGGGCAGTACTTTTCGACTAGTATCGAAATTCTGTTGGGATTTCCACCAATTTAAATCGTTGAAGTTTGAGCATTCCTTCATCAGTTATTACGTCGGTAAAAGGATATGATTTTGCCAGGAATCGAATTATTAGTGGCAAGAACCCACTGGGAAGTAGTTATTTCGTTGTCTGCTAATACATGTTGTGGTTTTGTCGGATCAAGGAGATATGCTAGCAGATGATTTATGGAGTGATGCGTTGGTCGTATCGGTTTCTAAATTTTTGTATTTGACTTGAAGTAAAATTCTCAAATACTGATTAGACATTTCTAAATTCTTGAACGCAATTTACATGTATGGCCGACTATAAGTTAAGAAATGATCTGTTTCGCATCAATCGTTCATTATACTATAAAAACGAACGATTTTTTTTGTACCGACAGAAAAGCCGCGGCATGCGCACGAGATCTCATCTCAAGTTTTTTGCATACCACCCAGCAGATTTTCTTACTATAAATCGAGACAAAAGGTATGTTTGGGCGAATAGAGAAAAACAATGAAAATAATTTATTTCAAAGTTTATTATTAATTGGCATATTTAAGGAAAAAATCGGTACAAATTTATCAAAATAAAAAAAAAAAACACGAAATTATTGTATAATATTTTTAAACTCTGAAAACATGAAAGAAATTCGTTTGTGTGTGAAGTAGTTGATTTGCTTGGAGCTATAAGGCGATTTGTGAGACATTCGGCATTATGTCATAGTGTTCTTAGTCATTTAGTTCATACGTTAGTATGTTAACCGTATCACCTAGAAACTTGACAGATTCAAATAAAAGGGAGAAGAGTGAAGAGAAAATAGAAAGGAAGGAAGGGGGCATAAGTAATATGATCGTAGCTACAAGGTGCATTATCAGGGTTGATAAAAACATAACGGCTTTTTGAAAAAATCTATGTATTTTTTATTTATCACGTGCTGGTTATATCGTTACTCCCTTAGATATCAGATGAGAAAAGTTCTTGCACAAAGCCAAACAAACCCATGTTTTGACAGGAACATTATTCTCCGCATTTCGGAAATAAGGCATTATTTGTGGATTAACTTTACGCAGGTACATATTTATATGTTGCTCTCATATGTCGAAAAAAACATCTCGTCTAGCAATAGGTATATTATTTGGCGTAAATGTGAGGGTGAAACAGGTAGTATGGCTATATGTAAAATGTGTAGATCTGGAATGCAAGGAGTTGTTGACAGATTCAAGAAAGACTTTCAGATGTTGTAGGTACGTCAATTTAAAATTCTGGAATCTCTATTTGAGGAGAAATAGCTTAAGCCAATTGCAAAAATTTATACAACGATATGAGCAATGCCTCGCGCCATGTCATTTATTAACCTTTCTTTTAGAACCCACTAAACGACAGCTAAATGTAACTATCAGAAAATGAAAAGAACTTCATTTGTAGTAAAGGCCGCCAAAGAATTGCAACCTAACAATTTCTTACCTGTAATAATTAAGTTGTTAGCGAAGTCTTTTATTGAAATTATGCTTGATGAAGACATTCTTAAAAGCACAAAGCCTTTAGACTGGAGGAAAAACCAAAAACATGTTGAAATTGTAGAATTGTTTTCTGCCTCAGCACGTTTGGCATCAGTCGAAAGGGTGTTTTCAACATTTGGCTTAGTGCACTCTAAACCTAGAAATTGCTTGGGCACCCAAAAAGAGAAAGATGAGATAATCCTACTGTTGTACATCCATATATATATATATATACGTTGTTCTAATTTTGTTTAATAAACTGTTCGTCTTAATTTTCTGACGTTCCATTTGCTTTGGAGACTTGTACCTACGGAAACGTATACCTTGATTAAAATTTATTTAAATTAAAAAAATAGCTGGTTGACATTACTTATAACAAGTGAGTGGTTCACTAGAGTCGATTAACCTAGGAATCAGTTCGCTTATTGCAAGTAGTTAGTATAGAAGTCTATTAGAGATGCAAAAATTAGCAAAAATAAAATTGTATTTGTGGCACCGTAAGACGTAACCCAGTTCCACTGAAAGCATTTTCGTGAAACCTTTTCAATTGCATTGTTAAAAGCTTGAACAATTAAGTTTACCCGTAAAAGTTGACCTTTATAACTTTTCTATGAATATTAAAAAATATATGAGAAAAACAATTGCAATATTTCTAGGGCATAAGATAGATTAAAAAATAATACGAAAAGTTCACATGAACTTGAATCTCTTTACCAACATACACGATCTTGAGGTTATAATTTTTATTGGTTGTATTAAGATGTGGAATTAAGATTTTGTACATGTTGTAGTATTGACGCGAAGCCAATAAATACAAAGGTTTTCGTTCCAGAGTCTGCACTAGTGGCGTAGAAATTGGGAATTTTTGACTAATATAGAAGCAATTGAAAATTATTGTCTACGCCACAGACTTCTCTGAAACATATTGTATTTTTAGATAAGACATTAAGTAACTTCTCTTGTGAAATTATTCTCAGACTTCAGAGAAAAATTGGTTTGATTATTTATATTCATTAATATATATACTGTGTCGGTAGTGACGAAATTATGTACAAATCTCGCTTCAGAACAGCATTATTTATCTCCTTTGATCTTATTCACCAAGAAACCAGTGGCATGCTTAAATATAATTCCAAATAGCAGGTAAAAATTAGAGTAATTGTATGTAACCAATAAATCCAGTACAGTCCAGTGTCGATTCACAGAGTTTTATCTAAATTAGTTGAGTAATTTCAAGTAATTAACTCCTTGTATGAACTTTCTTGTTGAGTTTGATGAGGCTCATCAGTTGGTATAAACCGAATAATCGTGTACGTAAAAAAGTGAATTGAAAAAAATATAAGGAATTGAAAATCAAGCGCGGACAAAATTAATGGGTATATACAGTAATATATACAGCTTCCGAGATTTAAATCTAGGGTACCCTCCACTAAATAAACTTTTTTCTCATTTCAGTGTTATTCTTTCAAAATGAAACGAGTTATGGCTGAATACTTATTCTGTACTTTTTCAGTGCACCGCATGTAGAAGACTTTCAAATAGATGCTCTGATCTCTGATATAAGACCTAGATCATATTACGCCTACAGGTTATCAGAATTGAAGCGCGATATGGTTGTCTTAGTAAATTATAATATTGGAAACCCTTTGGCTTTAGGAAATTGGTAAGTACCTATAGTGACAGCAACACAGCAAAAAGCAAATAGCGCTAAATTGCTGTTTTTTATAGGTATGACTTCATTATTGAAGAAGTATCACGAACGGCAAACATTAGAGGTACCGTTTTACTTGGAGGTGACAGAAAGCCAATTGCAGGTTGCTATGTAAGGATAGAACATGGTATCATGAGGATTGAAAAAACTGTAAAATTGCGTGAAAGATCTACTGAAAATATCACCCATCTACCAAGTAGGTTTATTTTCACACAGACAGAGAAATATTTAAGAGAATAAAATAAACATTTCGAAAAGTACTACCCATAGTTTTGCTTGCATTACATCTGTATCTAGACTTCATTTTTGTGGTTGTTAATATTCGTTTTCATTTAAATAAGTTGGTTGGATAGGTGCGAATTTGCCTAAGTTGGTACTAAGAAAATGGCCTTGGAAGGTTTATCCAACATTTTAATGCAACAATAAACTAATTTCAATATGTTGCTTGTTTATATCCTCGACAAAAAGTCAGGACTTCAACTTGAACATTTTCTGATCTTAAAATGACCCTCAGGGCCACAGTCAGGTTCGTTTATCAATGATTTACTTGAACTTTGCATTTCAGGAGTTGAAAATAGATTTTTCCCGTTTAGAAATTCATACAATTTTCAAATGACGTTGATGGTCACCGTCAAGATCATTGACATACTTGAACCTGGAGTTTCTTGCTTAATTTCGGAGTAAAAAATAGAAGTAAACTGACTTTACCTTCAAATGAGCTTGAATGTCATAGTCAAGGTCACGTTCAAGGTCTCTATTAGATTGAGGCTTTTAAAGCTTCCAAGTTTTCTGAGATATTTTGTCCCTTCGCTACGTTCGTGACACCCCCGTGACATATTTCTATAGGAAACCTATTTTTCGAGATATTTTGAGCTATTCATACTTTTTGAACACCCTGTATATTTTCGCTGATAAAATCATTCCTATAACCTACATCGGATTCCAATAAAAGTACATTTATAGAAAAAGAACGCGGGCTACCGTTGAGCTTGCATGCACCGCGGTGCCGTCGCCCACTCCAGCTTCCTTGTTTGGCATTGTTCCTGTATATGAGCTCGATCCATTCTGCCCAATAACAGTCGTGCAGTCAGGGTCCCCGTTTCTTGGAATATATAACGCACTGAGCACGCGCTGGTTATGTTTCGGTTTATTGTTTTGGATAGACATAATTTAGTAAGTGTACAAATTTTTACTTTACTTTTTCTTTTCTCCGACTGTACATACATTAACGTTCTGATTGAATAACTCCATTATGTTGATTGCTCAATTCTCGAACTTTATGTCATTTTTTCATATTCACGGCCGTACCGTCAGTCGTTCCTACAATTGTAGGACGCCTTTATCAACTCCTTGATTTCCATAGTCTTTTCTCTCCTTCAGAAAGGCTGGGGTGTTTCTAGATTTCTACTCTCCCGTGTCAACGTCTGCGCTCTCGTATTGTGAGGCTATGTTTTCTTTTTGAATTGTAGGACATTTCAAGCTGATATAGCAGATGATATAAATTAAAAGCATGAACAATTTCATGCTAATAGATATTTGTAACATAACCTCAAAATAGAGCGCTGACACGAAACAGTAAAAAACTATGAAAATCTAGGAGGCCATAAAGACGTCCTACAATAATTGTACCGTTTTCTATGATCTTGGTTTCATTCGGAAGAGCTTGCGCCTGTGCTCCTGCTCAGGCTTAATCTTATCAAATTAGTTCACTTTGTGGCCACTAGATAGCGTTTTATGAATGTGTCACATTTTTAATTCTTTCGAACATTCTAAATACAACGGTATAGGTACTTTTTTAATATTGGTCGGAAAGAGCATAAACAATCCTATAAAATGGCGAAAACCGCAGATCAATATTTTTATGCGTCATGGATATACAGGTATAATGAAAAATATGCTTAAATTACAATTATTAGTAGATACTTTTTTTTATACTCCAACTACCACGAAGGCCTGAGGCCTAAACACCCACTGGGTACCGTGGGTTACAGGGGGATACAGGGGATACTGGATAAAAAGAAAAATTCAAGTTATGAATGGTTATACATACATTTTACGTATCAATATGATGCGATTTTAAGATATTTTACTTGGAAATTAATTTTTACGCTTTTTGTAACCGGTAGGGGGTGTAAGTGTTGAATATTGTATGAAAAAATACATACTTCAATGATACCACATATTTGCTTTGAAATACGGATAATTCAGCAAATACCGAATTTTTACCGCTTTAGGTAGTTCGATCCATTGTAATATTATACAGGGTTATCCAAATTAAGTGTCCACCATTGGTAACTTTGTTATTAGTAAAAATACAAAGTTGTTTAAATTAGCAAACTAGTAGCATTTTTAACGCTGGTAAAAATGAGAAATAAAAAAAAAACAATTGAGAGTCGTTATTTTGATTTTTTTCAGTAAAATAACATTTTTTTAAATGGAAACCCCTGTATATTATATTTTTTTCTGTTAAAGCATCAAATTTTAAACAAAAAAGTTCATAATGACTTTTCCGCTAAAGTCAAAAATAAAGTCAAAATAACGATAAATATTTTTAATTATTTGCAGTATTATAATATTAAGACGGCTGTGAAAACAACATGGCGTTCGCGATTTGACAGCATTAAGATAAGCGACAAATTGTTAAACTGGACATACTCGCAACTAGAAGGCTTTGGAAAACAATGATAAAATCAAATAATGTCAAACATTAGTGTAAATACTTGTTTATAAGCTTTATTGTGTCATTAATTTAAAGAAAAATGTTCTCCCATGAAGAAAAGTGTGATATGTTAGAATGCTATTTAGTGTGCCGAAAATCCTCCTTGAGAGCAAGAGAATACTACAGTGAATAATATCCCGCTCGCATTCAACCGTATGAACGATATTTTCTGAGACTTTATCGAAAATTTAGGGGCAACGAAAATGTTTTTGCTAAAACAAGGGCAAAACAAGAATTCATAATAAGCGAGGCCACGGAAATTGCAGTTATTGGATATTTTGAAGCTTATCGTGAGAATTCAATAGCAGATATTCTCAAGGACTCTAATTTCAGTTATGGTACTGTTCAAAGGATTTTAAAAAAATACAAATTTATTCCGTATAAGTACCGACCAGTTCAAACGCTTTTGGCAGGGGATCCAGAGAGAAGACTTGTTTTTTGCCATTGGTATCTTAGCTTCTGTCGCCAAAATGTAAATAACTTTCGTTACCTTTTATGGACAGATGAATCAAATTTTTCAAATTCTGGAATGTTTAATAGAAAAAACCACCATTATTGGTCAAGAGAAAATCTTTTGTTAGTACATCCAAGAGGCCCACAAGTCCGTTTCAGTTTCAACGTTTGGTGCGGTATAATTGGTTCAAAAATTGTTGGCCCGTTCTTTTATGAGGGAACCCTAACTGGTGAAAGATATGTGGAATTTATGTCAGAAATTCTGACTAATTTCTTAGACGAATTGGATCTTATAAGTAGACATCATCTGCATTTTCAGCAAGATGGCGCACCTGCCCACAACTCCAGAGGTACTTATCATTTTCTAAGTACTACTTTTAATGATCAGTGGATAGGAACAAATGGCCCAATACAGTGGCCTCCCAGATCACCAGATCTAAACCCACTTGATTACTTCTTGTGGGGTTACTTAAAGAACCAAATTTACAAGCGAAGGTACGATAACCTTGACGCGTTAAAGACTGCAGTTAGGGAAAAGATAACCCAGATAGATGGTAGGACCATACTTAAGACAGTTCGAGCAGTTGAAAAACGTGCCCAAAAATGTATTGAAGAACAAGGTGGTGTTTTCGAGCATCTTCTTTAAAAAAAATTGTTATTGTATTTTGTAAGATTATAAGTTGATGTTGAAAATAAAGTTTGTCGATACAATTTAATTGTTTCAGATTGGAGGCCATAACTTCAACAATTTGTAACCTAGGAGAAAAGTTATTGTAAGCTTTTTTGTTTAAAATTTGATGCTTTAACAGAAAAAAATATAATATACAGGGGTTTAGATTTAAAAAAATGTTATTTTACTGAAAAAAATCAAAATAACGACTCTCAATTGTTTTTTTTTATTTCTCATTTTTACCAGCGTTAAAAATGCTACTAGTTTGCTAATTCAAACAACTTTGTATTTTCACTAATAACAAAGTTACTAATGGTGGACACTTAATTTGGATAACCCTGTATACAGTGGCTATTTCGTTTAAGTGCCTTGACATTCTAGAGCAGAAACCTAAGAAATGACAAAAAACGGCAATATGTCATTTTTTAATATACGTAATACCCGTGCCGGAAATATCCGCCGTTTCAATATTGACAGAAAAAGGAAGGCTCATAGCTTGAAAAATGTAATGGCAGTGGAAATAAGCTGCCGTTCCACCACAAGAGATATTGGTAGAGATTTAGGTATGACAAATATTTTGTGGACTGACGAAACTATGTTCGAATGCAATCGCAATGGGAATTTGCCACAATAACACACATTGGATGAAGGGTGTCCAACATCAAGGATGATGGAGTGTGGTGTGGTGTTTTGTCGGGTAGTGTTAGGCCCTTACATATTAGATGAGACTGCGGGCTAGCTGAACTTCCTAGTCAGCATATTACCTATGTTGCTAGAAGACGTCTCACTGGCAGTTCGTCAAAATATGATATTTCAACCTGACGGCTGTCGGTCCATTATGCGGCAAATTCCGTCAGTTCCTCGACACGTCATTTCCGGGTATGGTGGATCGGAAGAGGAAGTTTATTTCATTGGTCTGGTAATTTGTGGGACTACGAATATTTTTATTATCTAGAATAATCTTTAGGATTTTATTTTTGATCCCCTGATCCGACCTGCCTAGTTTTTTATTTTTGGGCCAGAGTAAAAGATATATCGTTCATTGAACACAGCCGAATACATGGCAAGATATGATAGAGCGCATAAATAATGTCATCGATCAAATTCCTGCTGCCGAAATCGAAACTGCTCTTGAGTAAATGTGCAGAAGAGTGCAATTAACGATCGACAACGGTCGCAAACAGTTTGAGCGCCTGATCAGACATCAATAACTTGTACTCCGCTGGAAAATCAAATAGGTTCTTTTTAGGACGGCACACATCTTTTAAGAAAAAGAAGTTAAATTGAACATTTGAAAGCTAACTTGCGAACGACGCGACCTTAATCGTTTTGACTTTTGCACTAATTTATTTTAGGTTGTTCGTTTGTTTTTGTCCCAGAATGTCATGACATGACACGCTAGATTTTATTATTACCCTTTCTTGAACGAAATGCCACTATACTATTACAATTATATAAACACAATTTGTACCCTTGAAAGATCTAAATAAGATAAGTGGATAAAAAGCACAGTGTTTCCTGAATTCTTTATATTTCAAAGCCAACTGAGTTAAATTGAGGTATAGTTGAAGTTCACATATCAGGCGACGCTTACGACCCCTATCGGTTATAAAAAGCTTAAAAATAAATTTCCAAGTAAAATATCCTGAAATCGTATCATATTTGATACATTTTAGATAACTTATCTATAGCTTGAATTTTTCTTTTTATCCAGTAGTACTTGAAAATTGTAATTTATGCATATTTTTCATAACATCTCCATAACGAATAAGGATAATGATCTGCAGTTTTCGCCATTTCATAGAATTTTTTACGCTCTTATACAGTTGTATTTGATATTTTCGAAAAGAATTAGAAAAAGGGAAACATAAAAAAAGGTAGTGGCCACTTTGAACTAATTTAACAAAATTGAATCTTGAGTATCAGGCGTAAGCTCTTTCGAATGAAGTCAAAATCGTGAAAATCGGTACAGCCATATAGAGGTCTTTCCCCATCCTAAACGAAACTTAATATGGAAAAATGGTATTAAAAGAAGTTCGAAAATTGAGCAATCAACATAATAGAGTTATTGAATCAGTACGTTAGGGCCCTATCGTCAGTCATTCCTACTGTATTTTTACTGGGTTCTTTTGGGTGTGAATTAAAACACTCGATTCCACAAAAAGAAATGCTCTAATTTATTTACAACACAACACAACTAACTTTAACTTAACTAGATAGAACATTTATGTACACCACTATTTATGTCTGACTACTTATTTGCGAATTATAATGTCGCGCTATTTACTTCAACTCCGCCCTCCGCTCCAGCCATCGGCTTATAAATATGCCGCACCGCAGGTACTCGTTAATTCGAGAAAATCCCTGTATGCCACATAGCGGCCACTCCAGAACCTTCAGGGTCAGATTGGCAGATCGCTTGGATGCCGAAGGAGAGTCCCTGGCGAGGTTCCCAACAGGTAGCGCTAGTAGTACCATTCTTGTCACACTGCCCCCTCCCTAAAGTCATTCCGTCTCGGAATGATCTTACTGGTTGTGGATGTCGTTATCGGCACGACTGCCATTTCTTGCAGTAGGAGTTCTTGAAGAAGTAACAATCTACACTCTATCCAGGAGGTAGCCGTCTAGGACTGTGACAACATTCCAGAACTCGAATGTCTGTATACCGGAAGACTACTTCAAGCATGCTTCGGATGATTCTCCAGTCCAGGTTGTCCAGTCCACATGCCAGCTTAGGTACTGCCAGTTTTCTCAGGTCCTCGGCAAGCTACACTTCTCGAAGAGAACACAAAGCGCTCCAGACATCCTCGTAATTCGGTTTCTGATACGAAGTTTTCTTGGTAACCAGCTAGAAGATTTTTCGGTTGGTACCCTCTTCAGTTATCTGGAGTACTTCTCGGACTTCCGGGTTAGATTGACGCAGCTCATGCACTCTTCCAAACTGACTGAGAAAGACCTTTGCTATACCCGCGACATTTGCAAGTATTGAGCCACACAGTGTGCCAGGGCATACTCTGGTGAAGTGGTAAACAGATGTTGCTGTACCTCACATGTCACGCCATACTGACTCTTATGGCCATTAGCATGGTGGGCCATAAATTGGTCAAATCTCATGGCCAGTTCTGGTTGGATTTGCCGCACCGCCGCATCTTCGTTGTTTCCATGATAAGGGACAAGTCGGTTGAAATGTACAATTTGGGCTACTGCGTGATGCCTTCTGAATCCTGTAGATCGTTGATGGCCTCCAGAACTTTATATGGCCCGTCCCAGGATGATTGAAGTTTGGGCGACAGCCCTTTTCGCCATTTTCTGTAGTAAAGCCAAACCGTATCACCGTTGTCATACCTCTGGTCTTTGGCATTAACGTTATAAGCTTCCTTCATCCGGTCGCTGGCACCTTGAATTGAAAAACGAACCTGGCTATTGATGGCGTCCATTCTTCTACGCAGGTCACTTCGTAGCCTTCTCCGGCAATATCAGTCCCAGATGGAAATGGGCTTCGTCCGAAAAGATGATTTGGCGACCAAAATTGACGTCCGTTTCCAACTGATTTAGAGCCCATTCAGAGAAACGATATCGAAGCGGATGGTCATTTTGTTTCAACTCTTGCACAAGTTGCACCTTGTAAGGAAATAATCCCAGGTCGTTATGCAATATTCTCCGCACAGAAGTGCGAGTGATGCCCACTTGTTGTGCTCTGTGACGAGTTGACATGGGTAACAGCAGCAATGTTTTTGGCTGTACGTACGGGTCGAACACGCTCATGCCTTCTGTTATCCACAAGCAGGCCAGTTTCACGAACCTTCTTCACGAATTTTCGAATACCAGTCGCGGACGGAGCTTCATTCCGACCAACTAGTCTTCTCAATTTCCGCAAAGTTTCTGCAACACAGCACTCACTTTGAAAATAGTTTTTCAATATTTCCCACCTGTGTTCAAGATTAAAACTATCCATTGCTCACAGCAGAAGTTTGACACAATACATCTCAATATGTTGACCATGGAAGTGTTACCAACTGTTAAAATAATACCAACTTAAAAAAACCAACTGATGGCCCACCCTTTAGAAAAACCTACATAATGTCACAAACGTATCTTGAAAAGTGACACTATGCCGATTTTTTTTTAACATTGTATTGTTTTTTTGTGACATTGTGTAGGTTATTCTACAAGATGTAAACTTAGCACTTAGTTGTACGCGCTGCCTAAATGTCATGAGGCTTCAGTTATCAATGTTTGGCTCTGCTGTGATGTAAAATCTGCTTCAGAGATGGCATTACTGGAGGTCTAAGCTGTAAGTTGTATGTGTTGATGAGAATTCCACTGGATTCTTGTCTCATATACACTTACTTGAGACTGAAAGCTAGAAATTAGTTGCGCATCCACTTTTCTTAATCATTCGGGAAATTACATACAAATGCAAATTTGCTGAATTTCAAAAATCAATGTACACTGTCGAATTACAAGCCATATACATGCTAACAGTAATTACACACAACGCGGGCGCGGTGGTTATTTCTCGTAATTCTCCTCAAAGTTATTCGTAATTTATAACTTTGAACTTAACCTCTCTTCAGAAAGCACAACACACATAACCCATTGGGCACAGCTAATATATATATATATATACTTCATTGGCAGCATATTCAGTGATGATTTTCTCACACAGCAAATATCACTGATTTTATACACATCCAGATGCGATCTTGCTATTCAACCAACTTTCTTCTCAGAGATTAAAACTACAAATTACTCGGCTTCACAAAACATATGCAACCAACAATGCGTGTAGTTTAGTTGAGTCATTCCTCCATAGATGGACGCTCACAATGGTCCTAGTGAGCAAACGTGGAATGATTGTTTGCACTCTAAAAACTACCTAGTCTGCAAGATGACATTTATAGGTTTTTTTTTGACGTTTCATAGGTATTTTTAGTAGTACTAACACAAAAATGGCTATCTGATAATGTTAAGGCCTACTTCTGTTTTTAAGTAATTATAATTGTATGATATATGCAATGCAATGTCAATGTATAACATTTTAAAATTAAAATTAAAAACTGTAGTCGCCCGTGTAAAAATCTGATATGACGCCCATATGGAAAAATTAAGCTGATGATTGAGGAAAAGAGACGAAATGTCATATTGGATTTCTTATTAACTACCCTGTAGAGAAGAAAACTTTCTAAGTGCCATTTTGCATATTTAGGATGATTTTGTGTACAATATTTTCTTCAAAAGTTTTTGGGGACTGATACATTTTACATTTTTACCCTGTAGCAATAACAATTTTATGTGTAAGCAATCACTTACCTGCCTTAATTGGTAGAATCACGGCATCTTGATGCACTTTTACGATTTTTTGGCAGCCCACCTGCATTAGACATTAATCTCACAGTTCTTAATTTTCTGTTTACTGATTTTCAAGTATTTGATCAGATCTCTGTTCTTGTATAGGAAAGTATCCTTATAACTGTGAGAAATGTAATGACATTCGCGCCAGAAAATGCAGATATTGTTCATGTTGTGTATGTGGTGGAAAAAATAACTGGGAATCTACTATTCTATGTGATGAGTGTGATGATGGGTACCATCTTACATGCTTGAAACCAGCTTTAAAGACCATACCAGACGAAGACTGGTGAGTTGAGAAATCGTATTTTATCCATATATTTTTTCAAATTCATAAATATATGTACATATAGTACAATATATATATATATATATATATATATATATATATAAACTGTGGTTACTTTGTTGAGAATCCTCCATTTGAATTCGTAGGTATTGCCCAGAATGCAAAAATGACTCCGATATTGTAAAATCTGGAGAAAGATTGAAGCATATCAAAAACAAAAGTAAGGCGACCAAACAAAACGTTAGGAATACTCGAAGAACTGCTAAAAATATACAAAGGAAATATATTATAATTCCAAAAAGCCATGATACTAATGATATCGAAATCTCCGAGTTGAGGCAGTCTAGAAGGACTACTCGTAGCTCTACGGTATTTCATTGCATAGTTTTTTATTCCTACATCTCTTGAAAACAATTTCCTTAGTTTAGCCCCTGTACGCGTCCCTACGGATTTCCATAGTAATGTTCCTGCTGATGAATTTTTTCTCATTAAAAGCCACCATTTTAAATATCGCCGTGCCCATCTAAGAATATCGCAATTTGGCGAAAATGTAAACAAATAAAGAAAATACAAGCTTTCAATTATTATAGAAATTGTGAATATCGTTTTTTTCAAAGTTAAAATTTTGAGAAATGAAATATTCGTGAATTTGATACTAAGATCCAATATCAGGTAACTATTTTTCACGTCCGGCACTATTATTACGTATCTTGAAAAGTGACATAATCAAATTCTATTAAATAGAAATAAGATCCTATATATTTTCGTTCATTTTCATCTTCAAAATGTCTAGCATGTCTAGCTATTTTTTCAAATTTCTAATTCAGTTTATCCGTTTCCATAGAGCTAATATTTTAAATATACGATCTTCTTAGACGGGTACGTCGATATTCTTCACCTTATCTATCCGTTAACGTTATATGTTAATTTCCTTCATCAAATCTTATATATAAAAGGTACCATTTTTGGAATGTTTTATTTGTTTGAAGGTCTTAGGTGTGGTAGAACCTAAATCAAGCAATCACCTGATCAGAAGCCATGAGAAAAAACTCGAATCATTTGTGAAACACAACGTAGAAACTGAGAAATCTCCAACAAAAGGACCTAATGTTGGAATTACATCGGATGGTTTTCCTACTCCGCGTAAGGAGGGCATATCCGTATATTCATCCTTGGAGCAAATTCAACACCTAATAAACAATGATAAACAAAATATAAAAATGTGGGAAGAATGTATGAAGGGATTGATAAAAGGAGAACAATATTTTTTGGGAGTAGTACAAGATGTGTTCACGTGTGTCTGTTGTCAAGAGATAGTCCGACATCCAGTTACAACGGAATGCAAACACAACGTTTGCAGGGTAAGTTTGGATCCAATAATCCATTGTCCATGCTATCCTCAATGCTAACTAAGTATACATCATTGTTTAAACGCAGTGTATACATTTTGTCCTCGGTTCTTCAATTGCCACAAGGATATTCGACCTCTCATTGATGCAGACGACCTTCCCCTCTCTTCAATTTTTAATTGTCAATAACCACTTCCCGCTCTTTATTATCATGAGGGCATTCGTTTTCAGAAGCACTGATGCAGCAGATTTCTGGGGGCGCTAGAAAATAATTGATTCCCAAAGTGGGGAATAGTTGAAGTAAATTTGAGTATCTAATTTATGCATCATTTCAAAAACAAGGCAACGAAAATTAATGAAATTCGTTAGATACCTGTATTATTCGACTTCATTTTTTGGTAACATATAAGAGGATCTGTATCATCATCTGAATATGCCAAAACTTGCGAGAAAGTAATGTAATCGTGAAAAGTTGAGATATTTTCGTCGGTCTGTTTGTCTGTCGGTCTGCCTACCGCTCGGATTTTGATGAAATTTCCACACAAGGTTACTACTACGCCAAGGATGACAAATAAAAACCTTGACGTTTCAGAGGCTCCTAATCATTTTCGGATTTTTTTTTGTGGGGGCTAAAACTTCGGGTTTGGGAGTTGTAGGGGTATAATAAGAGTCCGATTATAATGTGATCATAATTGTAAATAATCTTGCAATCGTCGTGTAAGGCACTGATAACACACTCCAACTGGTCTGCGGTGGTGTCGTCACTGACACACCGCTACAGGAGAAATATATTTTCAGCGTTCCGCGATGCTTTTGTAAATCTGCTTTTACATCTACACATATTTATATATTTCAGAATTTTATGAGCTTAAATTTACCACTAATTTCGCCTAATCTTTAATTTGTGTTTATATGGTTTTATGAATATTTCGTCAAGTAGATTGACTCAGTGTTTATAAGTCATTGATATACAACAAATACGGACTGACAAGTCTACACTAATGAGAAATACGGACGTGTATGGCGCAGATATCTTTAAGCAACAGAAACCTTGTTCGAATATTATTGCGAGTTTAATACTTCCATCGTTTAGGTAGTCGTAGATTTTGAAAACTGATTCAGAGGCGGCGGCATTCGAACATAGTGTTAGAACGTTTCAGAGAATGCATTCCATTTTCAGACGTTGTTTGTAGGGGATGAAAATTGTAGGTTGGAAGCTGTATGCATTTAATGGTTGTAAATTGTTGCATATTTGGTGTCAGTGAAAGATATTCTATTATTAAGAAGCTGATCTCATTAATACTATGCACGTGTTATACATAGCGTCAAGCCATACATATTTTTCCTGCATCTGCCATGGAAAGAAACAGTAATAAGATTCATCGTTTCAGTGAACCTACCTAATCACGATTCGATTTCGCATTTTGAAACGATTTGTCTCCCTTTTCTTTGAAACCTCCAACGAAGGCGTTGGAACTATAAAATCAATCTACTTGAGGCCATTTTTTATGTTAATTTGTCTTTTTCTCCTGTCGCCGTTACTTGTCACTGCCCCTTTAAGCCAGAGGCAGTGTACTAATAATCTGTGCTCGCAGTTATTACTGCGTTTGAAGTATTTTTGAGTTAGGCTAACGGTGTATCGTTTACTTGTAGGACTGCTTCAGGAAATCATTTGCGTTCAAAATTTACTGTTGCCCATGTTGCCGATATGATTTGGGTAAGGATTATCGCTTAATTGTAAACAAAAATTTAGGAGAAGCATTAGAACGCTTATTCTCCGTATGAGATCCAGAGTAGCTGATTAGACCTTAATATAATTAACTGATTTTTTCTGACAGAACTTACATGTATTCAACAAAAATGACATTTATTTAGCAAATAGAGTTACGGCGTTAAATGGAATCCTACCTTTTCACATTAAACCAGGGTAAGATCTGTTTTTCGCATTTCCCTTTATGTTATATACTTGCTTTATTCTTTTATTTTCTTAGTATTCTGTTTTAAAATATCATATATTTATATTGTTTGACGTTTTATTATTGTTGTATACTTTGTTCTATTTATTTTTTATAGTACCTATATTGATTTCATAATGCTTTTCAGAATGTTATCGACTTTTAAAAAATGTAGGATTATATTCATTTTCGTTTTGTATCAGTATAATATTTGATTTTTGTAGAACTGTATTTTTATTTTATACTTGTTTTGTTTGTTAATTTTTCAGTATTCTGATTTCAAATTATCATAATACAGTTTATTTCACCTCATCTCTCACCGGCTCAAAGTTGGCAATGTTAGTTTGGATGAGATGTCTTTTGCAGATCTTTTATACTGTATATTTGTTTCGTTTGCTAACTTTGTAATATATTAACTTCAAAACTTTTTATTTCATTTTTCTTTCCTACATAGGCATTGCAACACATACAACTCTCAGAATCTTTATCTACGACCGGACAGAAAAGTGTACTTTTAATCAAATCGTATTAGACGAAAATACCCCTGGTTTGCGAAATAATTGTAAAGTCTGGATCTTCATACCACTATACTTGACACTGACAAATGTCAAGCGAACATTGGAGGCACATCAAATCTGTTATACATAATTCAAAATACTCTTGAAACCTATACAAGTAGAAAAAAGGTCCAGGAAATTACATTTCTTCGTAAAGAAACTTAATTACGTGACCTACTTATTTGGCAAAGTCATGCAGTCGTCAATAATGCAGCTATTTAGCACAAACATGGTACATACTAACTAGTCAAGACAGTTTGAAACATAATTGTGTCTTAAGTTTGCGCGCTAATTTTATAAACAGTTCAGCTCATTTCAGTATGAAATATTTTTTTTATAAACTTTAAGGCACATCTGTGAGCGTGTGAAAATTTCTGCTCTAAATATATATATATATACAAGAGTATGAAGGAATCTTGAAAAAAAATCACATCCACTTTGTTTTAAAATGTGTATAATAACGTATGTTTTTCAAATATCATAGCGAATCTGTTCAATTACTTACAAATACGAAATGTTTGAATTTGTTTAGAAGAAAAAATGTAACTCTTCGTTTTCCGTATAAAAATAACAATTATCTTTCGGAATGGCTTGTGATTCATGTCGGCAAGGTAAACTCGTGTGTTTTGCTATGAAATGCCCTTTTAACGAACCCTGTATATTGCTCAATAAACTAGTAGTGATGGCCAGAAGACAGGTGTTTTGGGATAAATAATTAGAAATTCTCAAAAACTACTTGACTAATCGACTCCAACTTTGTTACGGTTATTTTAAAGTAAGAAGCCTACGGATTTGAAGAATTACTAAAGTGCTATTTTGCCTCGGTTGTCGGCCATAACTTTTTTAGTATTAGTGGGATATTTTTACGTGGGTTCTCATTCTCTAGGTCTCATAAATACCTAAAGATATTATTTGAAGAGTATTTTCGTTCCTGCCAACACTTTCAATTAGATCCCAAAAAACACGTTGTCTAATTCTTTGTTGTCGAATAAAACGTTTTCCCACAAAAATTGGTGTACCATTTTATGCGACCATGTTTTAAATACCCCTTTGAACAACTTGCATCAATAAAACCAGACTTTACAATTATTTCAGGGAAATTTGCTAATATGATTAGACTATTGATGAATACGTTTTCCGGCCGTTAAGTCCCACTTTTCAGCCCATGGATTGCCGGTGGAAATTGTGCATGTATCTCATTTAAGCTGAGTGTTAATCTCCCTTGTCCCATGTTCGAGCTCGTTGCGCTCTTATTCCACACCCGCTTAAAGCCTTAGATACATAATAGTACATTACCTACCTTTGTGGAGAAGTATACCACTATTATTATACAGGTGGGACATAATAAATTTAGTTTTGAAAACATTCTCAATAAAATCCCCAATAAACATGAAATGTACGATTTAGATCTTAAAAGAGATATCATAAGAAAGCATGTTCTTAGGGCGTACTGTTCACATCCGTTCAAAACATATTCTCCTGACCAACGAAATGTTCATAGCATATTCACATAAGGCATATACAGTTGCTCACATGCTAATAATTAATTTTAAAACATGCCGATACAAAATCTTCTTGTTTCGTGAAAGTAATATTTCACCAGGTAAGCCTGACACGTGTTGAACACCTTCCATCAGGTGAATTTTTCGGTCTATCTAAAAAATTATAAATGACATTTTATATTACAAAAATTAGTAAATTCTTTTCATTATAACCTGCTTTTAATTACAATTTTTTCAAAAGTGAATTTTAGTATGGCCCACCTTGTATAACAATGGTCAAGTGTCAGATTACGTCTTACAATCGCCACCGCCTACAATTTGCAGTTACGTAAAAATGGTATCGGCTAGGTTGTGCGAAATATAAACGCATATTATTTTGACATGTTTGTACGATAAAAATCTTGACCTGACCCATGACCACAGTCGTTGTGCCACATCCCCTAGATATTCTATATCAATGCTTGGTTCAAAGCTCTTAGGTGTATAGTTTTTAGTTTAAAAGTTGACTATTCGTATCGAAATTACTGAGGACGACTTATAATGCATAGAAAAGCCGTTGTATATGTTTGCTTTCTCATCATTAACCATGCATGCCAGTTGAGTAATCTGTCATATCGAAAAGTATATCGGAGTTCAAATCAATGGGCATATGATTTTTGAAAAATTATATACTCTCTATACTAGCGGACTTGAGAGTTGTCAAAATCATTAACAAAATGGTAGAGGAAAAATACTTTATTCTGTTAAACATCATTTACTTTACACGTTCATAAATTATAGTTGATTATAATTATTAAAAAAGGTAATATCTAAAAACCTTACATAATCCTGATTTGAAAATTAGGTGCCAAAAGGTTTTTAGCTTTAGCCATTTTAGAACGCTTTTTCGGCTTATTAGTTTTCCTTTTATCCTTCCCGAACTGGAAAAGGGATTTCAAAATAACAATAAATAGTAAAAGGCGAAAGGATAGTGGACAGTATATTTAGGCAAAATCGCCCTGTATAGGGAACTGATAGCAGCTGTCCCGTAATTTCAATCCGGAAAAATTTTGAGACGAAAAGCGAGATAACTGAGATATTTACTATGGAAACTGACCGGCACGGGTATCACGTATCTTGAAAAGTGACACTATTCCGATTTTTTTTTGACATTATGCTGTTTTTTTGACATTATGTAGGTTTTTCTACAAGATGTTAACTTAGCACTTAGTTGTACGTGTTGCATAAACATCATGAGGCTTGTTATCAACCTTTGGCTCTGATGTGATGTAAAATCTGCTTCTGAGATGGCACTACTGGAGGTCTAAGCTGTAAGTTGTATTTGTTGATGATAATTCCCTTGGATTCTTGTCTCAAATACACTTAATTGAGATTCAAAGCTAGAAATTAGTTGCGCATCCACTTTTTCTTATCCATTCCTGAATTTCAAAAATGAGAGAGATAAGAAATAATTATATTCACTGTACACTGTCGAATTTCAAGCCATATCTCACACAGCAAATATCACTGATTTTATACACATGCAGACCAATACGCATAATCATCCAGATGCGATCTTGCTATTCAACCAACTTTCTTCTCAGAGATAAAAACTACAGACATGGACCACTCGGCCTCACAGAACATGTGCAACCAATAATGCGTGTAGTTTAGTTCAGTGATTCCTCCATAGATGGACGTTCACAACGATCCCAGTGAGCAAACGTGGAATCACTGTTTGCGCCCTAAAAACTGCCTAGTTTGCAAGATGACATCTTATAGGTTTTTTTGACGTTTTATAGGTTTTTTACATGATACCCATGCGGATCTGCCTCTTCCAGCCTGATACCACACCTGACATACACCGATGTGATTTTTAACGGCACATTGACCACCACGGAAGCCGACGCACCACCCATTTAATCACCTTCAGGCACCGGATGTTCTTGATTTTGCAATATCCAAGAACGGTAGATACAGTATCACTTCTCGAATCATGTATGACATCTCAAGCGATTATCTTCCCGTCGTTTAGGAAGTGGGTAATGAGCAGACCTTGGAGGCTGAAACCCCTCCAAGGAAACTCATTGATTGGGAGCTATACAAGTCGCTCCTCAGAGATTTCCCCAATATTCCAATCATAGATGATGAGAACGGTATAGACGCGGCTCAAGCAGAGTGGACAAGTTTTGTTCAGCAAGCTCTGCAGTGTGCAGCTGTACTTCCTGTGTAGCGACACGGCAGACCTTTTTTGCCAGCAGACATTCGTCAGAAAATGTCTGATAAAAGGGCTGCAATTAAGCAAGCGAAAAGGTCTTGTCATCCTGATGGCATTCGCAGAGCGACGAATCTTGTTCATGAAGTAAGAAATGCTCTTCACGAATTCCGCAATGAGCAATGGAGAGACTTTCTGGCGGGGATGCTTGACTCAAGCATTCTTCTCTGGAAGGTGGCGAAGTCTCTCAAAAATGGAAAGCGTGAACAAATCCCACACATTCACTGTCCTGGAGGCGTTGTCTTCAGGACAGAGGAAAAGGTTGAGGTTTTCGCTGATGCCACGGAAAGATAGTTCTCTCCCAACCATATATACTTGATACTGACCTCGACGAGGAGCAACACATCGTAAGATCTGTCAGGAGATATTTTAGGACCAACGGCGTCAGTGACAGTCGCGCTACCGTTGGTGATTTTTCTTCTTCAGAAGCTTCTTTAACCGAATATCTGCTTAGCACATCAGCGGAATCTCCCGAGAGCCCGCATTGCACACCAGCCGAGATTCAAGGTCATATTAAAGACCTTAAAGTGCGTAAAGTAGCTGGGGAGGATCAAATAATAAGGCGCTGAAGCTGCTTTCGCGGAAGTCCTTAACTTCACTCGTGGCAATAGTCAATGCCATTCTAAGGACCCAGTAGTTCCCATCCGCGTGGAAGACCGCTGAAGTTATAATGATTCCAAAGAAGGTGGGTTAGATATTTCCCCATGATTATCGTCCCATTAGCCTGCTGTCAGCTCCTTCTAAGCTCGCTGAAAAGGTGATTCTACGTCACCTTGAGAATTTCTCGACAGACCACCATGTGATTCCCGACGTGCAATTCAGTTTTCGGTCTGAACGTGGTACGGAGCTACAGGCGGTTAGGCTGGTGGAACGAGTAACCAGAGGATTCACCCTTAACGAAAGTACTGGCATCTTGCTTTTGGATGTCTCAAAAAAAATTGACAGGTGTGGCACGCGGGCCTCCTGTATAAACTAATCCAAAAGAGCTTCACTTTTTGGCTTCTAAAACTACTGAAGTCCTTCCTTGAAGGTAGGAAATTACGGATCAAAATTGACAATGTCTTGTAGACAACATGGCTGATTACAGCCGGCGTTCCTCAGGGTTCGGTCCTTGGACCTATCTTTACTCACTGTACATCCATGACGTCCCTAGCCTCAGCAACTGTGAAGTCTATCTCTATGCTGACGATACTGCATTGGTGACTCAGCCGTGGTCTGGTGACCTAGTCCATGACAGGCTGCAAAGTGCAGTGGAGGAAGTATTAGATTGGGCGGATTGGTAGCTAAGTAAAATTAACCATTCGAAAACGCAGGCAATCTACTGCACAAAAAGACGTCGCGGCGTTCCGTCTGAAGTTTCAATGAAAGGACTTCGTATACCATGGGAATCCTGCACTAAGTATCTCGGTTTCATTCTGGACAAAGGAATGACTTGGCGGAAGCGCTAAAAACTAAATTCCAAATTACGTTTCGACAGCTTTACTAATTATTATGTAAATGTTCAAAATTAGGTTTGATTAACAAGATTCGACTCTATCAGGTGGTCATAAGACCAGCAATGACTTACGCATGTGCTGCTTGGTGTTTTATTGCCAAAACACACATGCGAAATCTGCAGGTTCTGCAAAGTAGGACGTTGCGCACTATTGCTGATGCCAAATGGTATGTCTCTAACGAAACTCTTCATAGAGACCTCGATGTCCCTTACTTAAAGGACTACATTAAGCAACAGGCACATCGGCGCTATAGCCTAGCGGAATCGCACATTAACCCTCTGTTGCGCGAGTCAGTGGACTACAGAGTCGAGCAAGTTCGCAAGCACAAAAGGCCGCGGCTCGCACTGTAATCAAAATTAACTCGTGATCTTAGAACAACCAAAATTGGAGCATTTTGACAAGATCTTAAGAAAAAATCGAATATTTTTAGACCATATCAAAATCTGTGAAGTGATTTTAACAATGCCTGAACGCTGCATATCCTAAAAGATTATCTTCTTCCCATTTGCTCTCGTTCTTCCTTCTCTCCTTTCCTTCCCTTTTGTTCCTTAAAGTTGTCTGGTTTCTGGGTTACCAGACCTGACAGACTTCTAAACTGACACTGTGACTCAAGAGCTAAGGTCCCACGAACCGCTCTGGCAACCAACGATGAGTATATTTATGCAACTGAAAGATTCGGTTTGCGCGATTAAATAAAAGTGGCATCAAGTAGGTTACATGCATCTCTGTTATCGTTAGTTCATAAAAGATTACGTTCGGTACAAATTAGTCCCTCTGAGCTAGCTACAAATATGTACAACAAAAAAATTAAATCAAGTCACCCAAAAAGACCCATATAATTGCCTATACTCCCAACTTATTTTTGATAACGCTGACTCTAGTTTTTGTCGCTTCGGAGAATATTTCTCAAAGGCGTTCAAATGCACAAGGAAATCTATGATATGTGGACTATGTACTAATAGGTGAGGTAAATTACTGGAGATTGAAACGTATAAATATACTGCCGCCAATAATGAGGTCCTCCACCCACTAAAACTCAATTTTTAACCCATACAGAATTTTTTCTGAAAATGATCAGGAGCCTCTGAAACGTTAAAGGATGAGGTTTGGGCAATTTTACTTTTTTCGTCTTTTGCCGCTCACACCGCCGCCACTGGGTCGATTTTCAAAAGCTACGAAGCATTTTCATTCTTGGTATAGGTATAGAAGGTTTTATCAAAATCCGAGCGGTAATTTTCAAGTTATAGACGGGCAGACAGACCGATAGAAATTTCGAAATTTTTCGTCATAATAATACTTCCTCACCAGTAGGCGTAATATTTCAGTCAAACGTCTAAGTGGGTCAATTTCTTGAGAAAAACGATCTTAGACTCTTGCTATTTAAAAAAATATATGAGTATAAAGGCTTATTTGCAAATATTTAGGAATAATAAAAATTGCAGCACTGCCCAAAAACTGTTCAATATCAATTATCAATGTACAAAATGGTTGACTATCAAGCTACCTATGGTGCGAGCTTGTTCTCCAGTTTACATCGTAGCTACTTAAAGTAAAATTTACACTTGGCAATAATGGAGTATTTAGTGCCTCTAATTTTTTTAATTTTCACTGCAAGCCCAACTTGAGTGCAAAAGAACTTTGGACACGTGTTCAAAACAACATACGCTATATCCAATTTTGGAAATGCACAGAATTGATAAATTTTGATGAAAAACTAACTCATAACTCATAAAAATTAGTTTTACTTCCGACGCGTACTGGCGCGAACATTTTAGATAATATATATATATATAGATATGTACATCACGAAAAAAAACCATGTCACTCATTTCCGTCGGTCTGTCCGCTAATCTTATAACCGTCTATAACTATAGAAGTACCGTACGGATTTCGATGAAATTTTCCCACAATGTTACTACTGAGCCAAGGACGTAAAACTTTGCTTTTTGACATTTCAGAGGATCCTGATCATTTATGATGATTTTAGAGGTAAAAAACTTGGAGGTGGGGCTTGTGGAAGGTTGTACATATTTTACACATTATAGATTTATCTGTACATTAGCCCTTAAGACTACCTACAGGCCGCGACTGCTGCTCTCGGCGTCGTGCCGCCGACCTTGTGTTCTACTGTTCTGATATGGTATCACACGTATTTCTGCCGCGCCACAGCATAGTGTTTCCTATGCTCTGACTGCGCTGATCGAGTAAGTATCGGGTAAAGGCGGCGTTTCCACATGCCCTACCGGTGGGACAGGGAAATAATGTCTGTGGACTAATTTTAGTATGGACCTGTTTGATTGACTTTTTTCTCTGAGGGTCTAGTTTGTACTGAACATAATCCTTTATGCATTGGCGCAGCGTGGGAAGTGCAGAGTCAACTTACTCAACGCCATTTTTGTAATTAATGAAGGTAAGAGTATGACGTCTTCGAAAGAGTACCAAGAAATATTTGAAAAAATAACCACCTAAAGCTCGAGCACACATACTAACGCATTAAAGGATTTATATAATGTTATTTACCATTCGTGTTCTTAACATAGTAATCTTGAGATTTTCGTGTATATGGCGGCGTTAATCCCTATAAAAACAGCTAGATAATGATAGTGCAAACATGAACGTCAATAGATAACTTACAGTCTGCCTGTTATCATTCTTAAATAATTATTTGCATATTTCTGAAATTGTGTGTCGTAATGACAATATGTAATTTATGATAATTTGGTAATTTTTATTCGGGAAAATAACCTAGTTTATTTTTTATGGGAAAAAGAATACGGAGCTGTTGTGAAGGTTAGCAGCATGTGTAAATATGCTTACATGTAGGTCTTTAAGGCATAGTTAATTCGTCTTGTTGGATTACGGTGCAAAAACATGAATAAAGATAATTTTTGAAGATTAGAAGCCTGTTAATCTTAACCTCGTAGCAGAAGATATGTTGACTGTTCATTATTTTTCATTCTTGAAACGTACGTATATATGCTTACAGATACTTGTTTGCACAACCACACATTTGCATGCCGATACGGAGATTTCATAAATTTTCGATTCTTGACTAACTTCTGCGAATTCTATAACAACTTTGGTGTTTAGTATAGTGATGTTGATCTATTTTATTATCTCTCGAAGCTCATAGCCACTCAAATTAGAGGTCTTGAACGACTCCCAAACTTCATTCTTGTGAGCTGTTCAGGTGTGATTAAATAAAAATTGAGGGCTCAATTTTGCTTAAGCTCATGTTCTGAATTCATTTTGAATTGTCAGTGCAAAGACATTCTTAAATTATCCACAGTTTGCAGTTTTGTATGTGTTCGAGCCTTACATAATTTTTTCTTTATGATTTCTTTGCATGTAAGTCATAAGTTTTTCTAAAATTCGGGAATCAGTAAACCTCATTCCAAAACATTCTGTGAAGGTCATGTTGTACTTGTCTCACGAATACAGTTTAAGCAAAACTTACGCATTCACCAATTCAAAAAATGGTGGATGCATATACATCCTCGTGCATGGCGTCCCAAAATTCGAAACATTAATTTTATGGATCTGTAAGCCTCATTCCTAAACATTTTTAAAGGTCATGTTAAAAATCGAATTTTCCCAAAATCGGTTTAATTTTTTCCTTACTTTATTTGTAATGGGATTTTAAAATAAATTGTACAATAATGTTGCCACGGTTTCTTCTTTACAAGATGGCATTATTTGAATGACCCACGGGAACTTTGCTCATGGGGAGCAAGTTTGACCAGTCAGAATGCGTTTTTGAAGTGATGGATCTAAAGAATGTACTATTTTTCTTGTAAAATATCTCTCAACCTAGCGAAAAATTATATAATTCGTCTCAAATGGGCGTCTAATCCCAATATTTAATCAAGAAATTCTTCATAAATCATATATATCATATCTATGTTGTAAATAGTATAGATGAATCAAAAGCTAACATAAATATCTGAGACAATTGAAATTAGGTGAATATTTCAAAAATCCTTTAATTAACTTCCACTGACATATTTTTCTCTTTCTGTTGAGAGTAATGATGAAAAAAAGAAAATGATCCTGGTAGTGACATCTGTTTCTAACTTGAGTAAGCTCCAGTAAAATGTAGGGATTAAATGTCAGAATGCTTATTCTTTATCACACTTCGGGTACATTCAATTAATGTCCACCCGAAACTAGTATTTCAACCGAAACCGCAACTTAAAACTGATAATTATGATATGGGGGGATGGAGGTAAGATAATAGTGAATCTCCAAGAAAATATTTTTCAATTTTTTCAATCAATATTAGTCACATCTAATGATAGCAGTTTACTATAAAAAAAACTATAAAATATGTTAAACTTTATCAAATATTATTAAGACTTAGGTAAAGAAAACTAAAGCAACTACATTTGACTCTTAAAAAATAAAATAAATAATGTCTTTTTGCTTCCAACATTTTGTAAAAAAACAAGACAATAAAACAAAAATAGCAACTGTTGCACCAATACTATTTATCGTTAGTTTAGGCGGAAACCTAATTTAATTTGAAGATTTCTATTGCACAAGAACTTCAACCCCGTTTAAAATTTTGAAAACTGTGTTTAACTTAACCGATCAATTTTTTTAGTTAAAAGATTCAATTTTGTCTTTAAGAATAGATGTTGTTGGTCCTGGTGATACTTTAAACGATGATTCGGGGGTATCCTTGAATTAATTAATAGTGTTTTTTTAGAAGAATTATTCAAAGACCAAAAACAAAAACTATTTCCAAGTGATTAGTAATTATGGAACTTGTTAGAAAAACTAGTTTGTAGAGTTTTGAATGTTTTGCCTGACATTGAGCCAGAGCTGGAATTCCCCAAACATTTGTTTGTTATCTACCATCTTGAATTGCATGAAAAAGTCCATAGATTTCTGTAGTCTTACAAGACTCAAACATCAACGTTGGTGAAACAGGTCATTAGCAAATTTGACCTTTGGTCTGAATAAATTTGCTCGGTTTCGGTTGCAATTTCGACTGATTTTCTGAGAAATAATCTTTCTTCCAACTGCTTTGAGCTAATGTTCTTGACTTATCAAGCAATCATGCAGCACCTCTGTCAACATAGAACCAATGATAGCGCTCGCGCCCTCTACTGGATGGTGGCATCCGAACTAATAATTATCACTCCTGAAAAGGTTTATCCAGTATTCTTTACACGGCATTGTAGGTTGCAAGAGCATTGGCAAAGCGTTCTTAGAACAGCGATACAAGCGGAAGAGGCACACCTAATAGGATACTTCAGTCACTTAACAGTTGCACAAGGGGTGCGGTAACAGTCATACAACAAAATTGTAAACACTCTTGCATCCGTTCAACTTTTGCCAACTGTACAACCATTCTGTTATATGATTCTACTTTATTGCAACTAAACTAAATTTTTCTTCTGTGTAGGCGAAGTGAAGAATATTTTCCAACACATTCATCATGTTACATGTTTACTGACAAGCTTCTACGCTATGTTATAGGGGTACAGCAAATTCTATTGTGATTATCATGCAAAGTAGTGACGTAATTTCTTCTGGCTTCGTATTTGGTTCTTATTTTAATATCGATCAAAAATATGTCTAGATGAAAATCTGAACTTATCTGCTTTAAATCTTCCATAAATCCTATATTGAGACAAATTACACTCGTGTTTATCATTTTCTATTTGCAATGACGCAGTGAAACAGAATTATTTGATTTTAAATAGAGGACTATATTTTTATCCAATATGGCGGGTGTTTATGTCTAATCATAGCATCGTCTATATTGCCTTTGGTTTATTAGAACATTTTGCTGTTATCGCAGGTGTTATACAGCAATTTAACAAATCTCTGAAATGAAATATGAGCGGAGTCGAATGCTTTACTCAGAATTTGTACCAGATCTTCACTGTTTCAAAAGTTGATAAAATCTTTACAACGAATATTCATGCGTTGCTTGACTTGAAAAAGAAAAATAATGGTTATGGCATTTAACCAAAAAAGATGACAGCAGAAACTTAGGTTAGGGTGAAGTTGTGTATTATCTGTACCCTATTTCACGAGTATCCATCACGGTAGAATGATAGCTGGTTCTCTAGTAATATTTCAAAATTCCCCATATCGGCATAGGACACATAATTCTGACGGATTCGTCAATGCCAGATGGACAGAGCCATATTTTGTTTTGGTTTTTTGTACGCTACAGATTCATTTTGTACTTGCTAACAGCTCTTTTATTTAGAAAAGTTCATTTGCATACAAAAAACAAAACGCCACAAACAAGTTTTTAGATTTATACCAGATCCATTATTGTCAACGTTGCAGACTAACACAAAAGAGTCACTTGCTGATCAGCCTGTATGTAGGGTATATACCCGATTTCAAGAGTATCTATCATGCTTTGACGTCTACTGAGGTGAGCAGCTGATCAGCAAGTGACATTTTTGTGATAGTCTGTAACGTTGGCTCTAATGAATCGGGTGTAAATCTAGCAAAAATTTGTTTGTATTCAAATGAACTTTTATAAATGAAGGAGCTTTTAGCAAGTACAAAATGAATCTGTAGCGAACAAAAAACCAAAACAAAATATGGCACCTGGCATTGACGGATCCGTTAGAATTATGTGTCCTATACCTATATGGGGAATTTATAAATATTACTCTAGATAACTAGCTGTCATTCTACCGTGATGGATACTCGTAAAATAGGGTATATATATATATATATACTCGTACAGGGTGGGCCACCCATGTGTGGACGGAATATTACTCATAGAAAAAATACATTTTGGGAAAGTCTATTTGTCGGATGTTATACATGGCATTTGAGGGCACATTTCTAAAATATTTGCCATTATACAGGGTATCCCAATTTCGACCTACATATCAAAGCTGTGATTTTTCAAATGGAATACCCCAAATTTTATTGCATATTTGGATAAACCAATTCAAAAGAAGAAAATTGATATAACATACTATGAGGTTTTGGTAATTAGCTACTGAGATATAAGGTGTTTTGTCTAGAAAAACCCCCCACTTCGGCAACCCCTTAGTTCGCTATTTTGAAATTTGGAGTGCTGAATTTTGTATAAAAAAAACTTACACACCTCAGCTTTTATCTTATTTGTTACTTTTTCGAATTTCAAGTTTTGCTTATACAGGGGGTGGTCAAATACGCAAATTGTAGATTTTCTCAAAAATTTCAAATATATATTGTATTGTATATTTGTGCAATTTTGGATTCATTTTTTATAAGCTTTTTTTGATACTAGGCACATAAGGGTTTTTACGGCCATTTTTTCGGGTCTTTTATGGAACGGCTTGCTTAATTCCCTAAAATATCGCGTCATCTTTGGAAACAAAGTAAGTTTTTAACTTGTTCTTGTCATATTTTATATAATTTTGACCATTGTACAATCTATCCAGCTCTCACCATGTTACTGGACGTTTCCCTCATCCTATACGTAAACAACAATTAGCAACATCCTCACATACTACTGTAAGTTGAGTCAATTTAAATTCATTTTACACCTTTGTTGCTACTGTTATCATTGTAATTGCAGCTCCTGATGATGATGGCAAAGTCCATTGAAAGCTAGAGAGAATTAAAAAAGTATAAAGAGTCCTCTTTGCTTAAATTTTGTCGAAGTACCCAACAAAAGGCGGAAGCTTTAATTTTTTCACCTATATATATATATATATATATACAGGGTGGCCAAACACGTGACGTCATAAAAAAAAATTAGATTCCCCACATCGAGAGGAACCCAAATCACCCCCATATATATGGTCCGATTTTGTTTAGTTTAGGAGTTATGATTTTTTTTTCGGATTTTTCGAGAATTTTTGAGTTCTGTGTTTATTTTTACCATAACTTCGTTAATAATTGTGATAAATGCCTGCTTTTTTCACGATTATGTAGCTAAGACCTAATTCTTAACTATCATATAATCATTCAAGTCATGTAACTAATACTACTTTTTAATTTTTTTCAAAATCTTCGAACATAACAAAAAAGTAAAAAAGTGCAACAACTTTGAACGTTTATAAAAAATTGAAAAAACATGTTCTTACTATTCGTAAGTATCTTAAAAACTTCCTTACCGTATCAGCTATTTACCGTAAAAATTTCATCAACCTAGCTTTACTACATGCTACCGTAATTGTGGCTCAAATAGAACCGAACCCAAAATTGGATAACCCTCTGCTCAATAGAAATTGTTAGTTTCGGAAAAAAAAATTGCAAAAACCACAAAAACACGTTTGATTTTTACTGAACAGCAGATTATTATTCATTTATGTTATTTACAAGAGGTTTTCAAAATGTCTGCCTCTAACAGAAATGCACAGTGTACACCTACGTATGAAATTTTGTTTTAAATCTCTAAATGCTTGTGTGTTGTTTTTCAACACATGTGTCGCTTCTTGAATTTTGTTCCTCAATGAATTTTCATTTGCACATTCTTGGGCGAATGTTATGTCTTTAAAATATCCCCAAACAAAAAAAAACAATGGGATTGAGGTCAGGGGAGCGTGGAGGCCATCGTATCGGTCCGTTTCGTCCGATCCATCTGTCTGGGAACCTGTCGTTTAAGTAGTTTCGCACGATCGTTGCGTTGTGGCATGGTGCACCATCATTCTGGAACACCATGTTCCATCTGGCTTCCAGGCTTGAATCTTCCAGCAATAATGGTAGGCTATTTTCAAGGAAGCTTTTGTAGGCTACCGAATCCAACCTTGACGGCAGTTCAAATGGACCGATAAATTCCATATTGAATATTCCTGACCACATGTTCACACTAAAACGGTGTTGAAATGTCGACGGCCTTGACTGGTGGGGGTTTTCAACAGCCCAAGTATGTAAATTATGGATATTGAATATCCCTGTTCTTTCAAAACGTGACTCGTCAGTCCATAAAATTTTATCAAAAAAATCGGGATCCTCTCGTTGTCTTCGCAGCATTGTCTCGCAGAAATCCACTCTTAACTGGTAATCTGAAGGCATCAACGCTTGAACTCTTTGAACATCATAGGCATGATAACCTTCTTCATGAAGAATATTTTGTATCGATGTTCGTGGTATTCTAAGGTTTTGTGCCATAGATCTCGTACTCGTTGAGGGATTCCGGCTAATTTCTTCAAGTACTACTTCTCTGCGATCCGGATCAGCTGAAGGATATCCTTCATTGCTTCCTCGTCCTGGAATGCGGCCTGCCATGAAAGTGTTATGTGTGTTAATAAAAACATGGTGGTCTGGGTAATGCTCAGGTTGTGGTCCGCCTCGGCGTATAAGTTGTTCCCGGTACAGCTGAGCTGATAAAGCGCCGTTGCCTTGAGCAACGCCATAATAATAATGCATTTCTGCATATTCACGCAACGTATAATGCATCACAAACTTCTTAGCAAACAAAGTCCAAATCAGTATGCAAAGCAGAGTCCCGGAATATCCAATTTTTTAGAGCACGAGGTTTCGGCTGATATGGTCTCTTATTTCGTCTGCAGGTGACTTAGCCTTTCGGGGTTATTTATACCAGAACGGCTGACGTGTCCTGTGCCGTAGATGACGTGGCTGGTCGGTGGTGATGACGTGTCCTCTGTTGGTTGCGAGACAATGCTGCGAAGACAACGAGTGGATCCCTGATTTTTTTGATAAAATTTTATGGACTGACGAGTCACGTTTTGAAAGAACAGGGATATTCAATATCCATAATTTACATACTTGGGCTGTTGAAAACCCCCACCAGTCAAGGCCGTCGACATTTTAACACCGTTTTAGTGTGAACATGTGGTCAGAAATATTCAATATGGAATTTATCGGTCCATTTGAACTGCCGTCAAGGTTGGATTCGGTAGCCTATAAAAGCTTCCTTGAAAATAGCCTACCATTATTGCTGGAAGATTCAAGCCTGGAAGCCAGACGGAACATGGTGTTCCAGAATGATGGTGCACCATGCCACAACGCAACGATCGTGCGAAACTACTTAGACGAAAGGTTCCCAGACAGATGGATCGGACGAAACGGACCGATACGATGGCCTCCACGCTCCCCTGACCTCAACCCCATTGATTTTTTTGTTTGGGGATATTTTAAAGACATAACATTCGCCCAAGAATGTGCAAATGAAAATTCATTGAGGAACAAAATTCAAGAAGCGACACATGTGTTGAAAAACAACACACAAGCATTTAGAGATTTAAAACAAAATTTCATACGTAGGTGTACACTGCGCATTTCTGTTAGAGGCAGACATTTTGAAAACCTCTTGTAAATAACATAAATGAATAATAATCTGCTGTTCAGTAAAAATCAAACGTGTTTTTGTTGTTTTTGCAATTTTTTTTTCCGAAACTAACAATTTCTATTGAGCAGAGGGTTATCCAATTTTGGGTTCGGTTCTATTTGAGCCACAATTACGGTAGCATGTAGTAAAGCTAGGTTGATGAAATTTTTACGGTAAATAGCTGATATCGTAAGGAAGTTTTTAAGATACTTACGAATAGTAAGAACATGTTTTTTCAATTTTTTATAAACGTTCAAAGTTGTTGCACTTTTTTACTTTTTTGTTATGTTCGAAGATTTTGAAAAAAATTAAAAAGTAGTATTAGTTACATGACTTGAATGATTATATGATAGTTAAGCCTTAGGTCTTAGCTACATAATCGTGAAAAAAGCAGGCATTTATCACAATTATTAACGAAGTTATGGTAAAAATAAACGCAGAACTCAAAAATTCTCGAAAAATCCGAAAAAAAATCATAACTCCTAAACTAAACAAAATCGGACCATATATATGGGGGTGATTTGGGTTCCTCTCGATGTGGGGAATCTAATTTTTTTTTATGACGTCACGTGTTTGGCCACCCTGTATATAAAGAGAAAATGATCATGCGGAGAAAGGTATATAACAAAAAGTAGGAAAATAATATTCAAAATCCGCAAAAAAGAGGAAAGTGGATTCGAGCAGAAAATACCCTAGGTAACCCGAGCGATACGTATTTCTGCTGGTTGGCTTCATCAGGCCCGAAATGAATGCACATATGAAACTAAAAACATCCGGATACGGGGGTAACCTGAGGAAACGAAGATGGAGAGGGAAAAAAACGACACACGAAGGCCACAACAAGCGCGAACATATACATTGTAGTATGTGTGGGCAATGTGTATCTACTTCTGTAGTTTCATATGTGTATTCATTTCGGGCCTGATGAAGCCAACCAGCAGAAATACGTATCGCTCGGGTTACCTATCCTATTTTCTGCTCGAATCCACTTTCCTCCTTTTTGCGGATTTTGCCCATTATTTTCCTACTTGTTGTTATATATATATATATATATATATGACCCGAAAAAAGTGTGCAATATTCTACCAGCGGTTTATAAAGTTTAAAATAGGAAGAAAAGTTTACATAAACATAGGTCGACGAACGTCCCCTAAGGGCGCTACGGTCTTTTAAAGGGGCTCCCCTGAAGATGGTTTTTCCTTAATATTTCCGAAACGTGTTGAGATAAAGACATAAAATTTGGTATTCTAGCCTAGTTTTTTATTCTGGATTTAAAAATATTAACAATTTTAGACAGTTTTGTTTGGAAGCGTATGTATCCCCAAAATTCTTGTGTGATTCTATTTTTGAAATTCAATTTTAGAATTTGAAAATTTAGGGTTTTTGTACATAAAAAGGTACTCTTATTGAATATCGATAAATTGTGCCATTTTTGAATAAAATCAAACTAAAGTATTTGTCACATGATAGGAAAAGTACTGCGAATTTAAATGAATTGTTGAATAATTAGCCATGGCAACGAAAAAACTAATTTAATAATTGTGTAAATATTACATAAATACATATTTCTATTGCAACATAGCAAAATTTTAGGCAAAAACAAAAGAAATAATGTTTTTCTACGAACGAAATTGAAATTTGTCTAAAAAAGAAGACATACAGTTGGATATACTTAAAACTAGCTTTACAGTAAGTGTTCAAATAAATTCCCATTTTGTTGGATACAGAGTCTCGCTCGACGATATTCAATAAGAGTACCTTTTTTATTTAGAAAACCCTAAATTTTCAAATTCTAAAATTGACTTTTAAAAATAGAACCACACAAAAATTTTGGGGCTCAAATAACCTGAGTCCGTCCCTGTTGCATACGCTTCCAAACAAAACTGTCTAAAATTGTTAATATTTTTAAATCCAGCATAAAAAACTAGGCTAGAATACCTAATTTTATGTCTTAATCTCAACACGTTTTGGAAATATTGAGGAAAAACCATCTTCAGGGGAGCCCCTTTAAAAGACCGTAGCGCCCTTAGCGGACGTTTGTCGATCTATATTTGTATAAACTTTTCTTCCTATTTTAAGCTCTAGAAACCGCTGGTAGAATATTGCACACTTTTTTCGGGACAAATCTATGTCGAGCACGTTCCAAACGAGTCAATTGTTTGCTATGGACATCTTCAAGTAAGACTCCAATTAATTACTAAGCTGTTAAAATTTTATTGAATTATACAGTGTCCTTCGAAAGTTATGTGAGAAAAACCTATTTCCAGTTGTTTTCAGCACCTGCATCCCCAAAGGGCGCTCCTTAGGACATTTATTTATAGAAACTATGGGTTTATTGTTTTATTCCACACGTATATGATACGTTTTAGATGTTATTCTGGGACATCCTGTATACCCAGATTTATGAGTTCATTTTTCGAAACACCATGCCAGCCGTTTCCAACTTCTGAAACTCATACTTTGCTTATCTGTCTGTTCAGTCGCTCTTTATCTAGCCATTAATTTAGATTCACCGGTTTTATGTTTGCGAGAATTGCTGACTTTGACCTTCAAGGTCAGTATATAAGCTCGTCGTACCTCTGCCGTAGTGTTGCCGTAACGCAGAACTTCAATCATGCCCTTGACGTTCAACTGTTCACAAACAAGGACTCAGCAACGTTCGTTCGTAACCCTGACGCTGGACTTGATGAACGGCAACTTCCTGCTGTTGCCGTTCTGATCCAAACAATGTAAGGGAACCTGCAAATCACGTGTTTGTTGAGACAAATCAGCACGTGCTTTTCGCTCTGTTTGACATGACAAGTTATTTTGATCTACTCGGCGTGGCTTCATTTCATATATTTTATTTCGTTTATTTAAATTATAATATGAACAAGCTTGTGCAGTTTCATGCTTCCGAAAGACAGTAATGTTCAAGAACCGTCCTCGCGCGCATTCGATTTTCTTAGATGGCGGAGTTCTACCAAGGAGCCGTTCATTTCAGCTGGTCGATACTGCCGAGGACATGATCTGGAACGAAGACATCTTGTTAATAGCAGCAGTAAGGATTCATCAAGTCAAGTAGCTTGATATTTTCATAAACTACTAAAGATATCCGTCGTAGTTGAGGACTTCTCCTCTTCATCACACAACGTCAACGCGGGTGTTCCCCATGGATCTGAGTTGGCTCCGACACTGTTCGTCTTACATGTCAACAATCTCCTTTCCTGTACGGTGTGAGCTAGAAAAAAGAAGACTAGCAGGGACTCCCTCTCTGACATAAGACCTGTGCCCCTATTCTTGACTTTGATAGACTATCACACTCCCTCTCTTTTTCTACTCCCCCGGTTTTCTATCGATTCGAAAATACTGTATTCTTGAAAGGACTCGACAGAAAGGAGAAAGGAAATCAAGACACAGGTTACCAGGTTTGAGTAAACGTGTTAAACCAATCAAAATGGAGATAATCTTGACAGTAAAAAACTAGCCAAATATTTTGTTCAATATTTCCTCCTTATAATTTTATCTATGGAGCCGAAAACTTCAAAAAAGAACATTACAAATGAACAAAAGGACAAAATGATTGAATTTCTCCAAGAGCACCTCCAAGCCCCAAGTGCACCATGGAAAATTCAATCATAGATTAAAGGATACTATTTTAGAATAACCAAAACTTATCTACTCTTGTCTTTGTTATGATCGAAAGTGTAGAAGCTCGTGAAGGTGGTAGTATGAATGGAGTCAATATCTCCAGCAATCCATACACCAAAGCTTTTGTCAACCTAAACATCTGAACAAATTTTCGATCCGAAATTATGAAAGGATCTCGCTGCCCAAGAATATCTCTCTCAGTCTCCTATTCCTCAACTGCCTCCTCTACATTCTCGTTAATAATATCATATCATAATATCAATACATCAGTTGATCGAAATTAACCATTTTAGCAGGAACGACAATAACAATGCCAAAACCGTCAATTTTTAGGTTATATAGAGCTATTTTCTATTAATTTGTCCAGTTTCTCTTGGTCAGTGCCAAGAGAAATCGCGACTCCTTAAAGTGAACTCATTTCTATCACTTTTGAGTAGAATTGAATTCAATTTCTTGACCACGCAAACTTTTTGCCACTTTCTCTCACAATTTCTACTCAAACTCAAGAATAGAGGTCCTGGAGGTTATCACTGCTTGGGGAAGTAACAATATTGTACAGTATAATGCTTCAAAAAAAAAACACTGTACTGTACCTTGATGGAAGGACAAAAAACGTCTTAGCGCTCATCCGGTTTCGATAGATGGCCGAGTTCTGCCAAAGAGCCGTTCATTTCGGCTGGTCGGAGTATAGATTACCGAGGACTTGATCTGGGAACACATCTCGTCAATAGCGCCAGCTGCTGAGGAAAAAGCTATTCCGTTTGTTTAGGGCTAAGAAGTACTTTTCTCCGTATGGCCTCCTCACTCTATACAAGGTCCAGATAAGACGTAGCCTCGAGTATTGTTCACACCTTTAGGGTGCTGCCGCCCCGACTACATTATTTATGCTCGATGCTGTCCAGGGGAAGGCTATCCGATTGATCAATGACTCTTCTCTAACTGACAGTCTCGCGACTCTTTCGCACCGGCGAGCCGTCGGAGATCTAGCTCTCTTCTACCGCTACCTCAACAGGCTGTGCTCCTCAGAACTATCCTCCATGGTAACCCCGCGCGATGTGTCTGCCAGACAGACTCGTCTGATTTCGGCCTCCCATCCTAACCTTGTCGAACTTCGTACATCCAGACCTGGCCGATACGACCGCTCTCTGCTTCGAGGGTATCGAAATTGTGGAAGGCTTTTCCGAGCTCTACTAACATTAGGCAGTTCAAAAATCGGATTAACAACATTTCTTTGGGATCCTCACAGCAGACGGTGCCTTGGCATTTAGGCTTCTGCCTGTGCGGCTGCTTCGGTATAAAAAAATAAGCTATCGAAATGAGACACCTCAAAGCGCCATCTTTCACCAGAATCGACCAAGGTGAGAGTGAAAACGGCATGCTGTCTGTCGAAACCGAATCACAGTTCGCATTATTAGCCGGGTCACCACTGTGGCCCCTAGGTGCCACCGATTCTGGTGCTATAGTAGATACCGTCTATTTGCCATTGAACAAACTAGTAATATAGCTTTCGTTCGTTCGGCTTTAGATGGCCAACCGTGGACAGCTATTTCGTGGCTCCTTGGCTCCTCATCAGCATGGTCCAGTGGTGACCCGGCTGACAATGCGAACTGGGATAGAGTGTCTCCCTCGCTGTGATCGATTCTGGTTAAAGATCGCACTCTGTGCTGTCTCATTTCGATAGACGTTATACTCTGGATAGCTTTCGTTCATTGTGACCACACCCGGACACTACTGAAGAGTTCTCAAATAGCGTGAAATAGCTGTCTATTGTTGGCCGTCAGTGGTCGAACGAACTAAAGTGTATTACTGATTTTTAAAACTAAGCTAATTCCACACTGAATATCTAATTGAAAATATGTAATGGAAAAGTTGAAATGCAATGGCTAAAAATCCTAATATGCTTGTTAGTATTGTTATTGGATAAAATGTGAGAAGAATGGGTTTCGGGATCAATCGTCGACCGAGTCGGCATCGCTTATCACAGAGAGCGAATCGAGTTATCAGTACGAGTAATGTGCGCCGACAAAGTACCGCTGGATTATCGATTTGATCCCCCAAAAGTTTATCTAAACGAACGGGAAAAGTGCCACGAGATATCTGTCGTCGTATAAAACCAATATTAAAAATCCAAATGTTCTTGTGTATGAGTCGGTTTTTAATGCCAGGTCCAATTACATCTTTCACTAAGATTAAATCCAGAACAGACCGGTACGTCCGGTCCTTTCATCCTAGGGTGTCGTCTTTGTGTCTGAGAAGGTTTTTTCCAGTTCTACTAACCTTATAGTCCATTACCGAAACTGTTGAAAGCAAGGCTTTGTTGTCACGTGCTCATCTGGAAATTCATAAAATTCATCTAAAAGAGCCAGCTGGGAATGACCGTTGAATGAGTAATATTTTATTATATTCATTAAAATGCATGTTATGCATTTTCAAACCTCCATTCAACATTGAAAACAGAAATTAAATCTTCGATTTAATTGACATTAATTGGCCTATATGCCTATTGAATAAAACACACAAATCCAGCATACCGCACACTACCCGACAACACCGACTCCTTCAAAGCACAAATACTGCGCTTATAAATACAACGTTGCCAAGTGAATTTTTGTTTTAAAGCCACTCCTAGACCAATTAGAAATCATGTAGTTTATAGAAAAAAAATAATGCGATCAAAAGCACATGTAGGGGAGACTAGGGAGGGTTGATACGTTTTTTACAAAAATGTTAATAAACACTCTGTGATTAACATTTGCTAATCCATTTATGTCAGAGCTCAATTAAATGACTTCGCTTAGAAATTTGGCAACATTAGGTTACTGAAAATAAATAGTTTAACTTTGAATATACAATTTTGAAATTCTCAATGCAAAGTGTCTCAAACCTCCCTATAAAAGGGAGGCTTGATACACTGAATGGGAGGTTTGATACAAATAGAAATTAAATATAAAACACTAGAAGGACTGCAACCTTTTATTATTAGAACATTCACTAATCAATACATAATTCGCAAGAAAACATTTTTATATTAGGCTTGACATCTGCACAGGCTGAATGGCACCATTTTGGACATTTCTGGCAACGAATCCACTGTTCGCGAGAACGAGACGCTGAAAATAGTGAATTGCAGTAGAGAAAGCGGCATCATCATCGTCATCTGCATCAGCAAATTGATCCTTTTCGTTTTCGTCTTCAGAATACGAGTCATCGAACACAGGTCTTTCCGTTTTTGCATTTCTATCCAAAACTTTTCTTTTGGGGTGGGTTTCACTACTCTCGGCATTGAGTTGTTCGGAGTGATTATTTTATTCAGTTTCACTACCTATTTTTCGTTTAACCTGTTGAGTTTTTGTTTTCATCCGTTTCTTTTCTTCCCTCATATTATATTCGGCCTCAATTGCTTCTTTTTCCGGGGTGTCGGTTAAGATTCTGGTCCGACCAGGCTTTCTGCCTCCTTTTTTCAATCGTGGCAGTGCCTTGGGGTAAGGACGTACTTTCTCGGGACTTTTCAATAAACCAGATGTGGTGCTTTGGATAGTAGTGCTACCCTTTAAAGAAGGGTTCTTTGTATTTGAAGTTGTCTTCTGTTCAAATAATGAAGATATGCCAGGTTGTGGTGTTGACTCCTGTTGAGATATGGATGTGCCAGGTTGAGCTATTGGGTCATTTCTAACAAGTTCCTTTTTAAGTATTTTGCTCTAATTCCTGATTTGGTCTATTTGTAACTTCTGCTCCTGCGAAATCAAGATCTTCAAATAAATGTGGTTTGAAAGGATGGATTCCAGTTGTTGAGAATTTGGGTATATTTGAAGGTGTGAACGCCCTGACATAAGCTAATCCAACTAATTCCGGTACATTTTTCAATGAAATTGTTTGTCCTGGATGACTGACCATCCAGGAATCTGCCTGTTCATTATAATACCTCTTAAACAGACCAAATACCGATACGTCTAGTGGCTGTAATCGGTGGCTTGTGTGAGGTGGTAAGGTTAATAAATGAATGCCATTTAACTTACATTTTTCTAAGGCTTTGGGTGAAATATGGTTCTCGTGATTGTCAAGGACCAATATGCATTTGTTTTCTTTCGAACATTTTGTGTGTTTTATGAAGTGATCTAGATAATTTACGAAATTATCAGGAGTCATCCAACCGCTCTCATGCGTCACAGCAATAGAACCTGGAGGAGCACCTTGGATCATGTAATCCTGCATTTTTACAGGAGGAAATATAAAAAATAGTGGCACAGAATTTCCCAATGCATTTATAGCACAACAGACTGTCACTAGTGTACCACGCTCTGCTGAGGTACTTTTTGAAATTTGCTTTTGGCCTTTACGAGCAATGATCTTTTGAGGTTTGTGCGCAGTCGTCACTCCCGTTTCGTCTAAGTTATAGACGGATTCTGGACCAAAATGTTCCCGTTCCAATAAATTGCACAAATTTTTGTAAAATTCTTGCACATTATGTCGATTGAACCCAGTCGCTCTGCCCAAGCAAGTGGCTTCAGGACTCAGTGATAATTGGGGATGACGTGACATGAATCCTTTTAGCCAATCGTAGGAAGCACATTCGTTTTTCTTCCAGTTTTCTGGTAGTTTTTTATTATTTGCTCGGGCAAATTCATACGCAAACTTCCTTGTTTGCGTAGGCGTAAGGCCATAGTAAAGGTTTGCAGAAGTGAGCAAATAATCCACTAAAAGCGATTCTTCATCAGATGAAAAAGTTAGCGAAGTGACAAAACTTGGTGAAAAGGTGGTTCTTTTATCCGTCTGGTATTTTGAGACATATCTTTTCAGTGTCATTTTATCAATATTGTACTTTCTGGCAGTAGTCCTAAGTGCTTTATTTTCATTCACTACTTCAAGCATTGCGCTTTTTAAATCGTCTGGAGAATACTTCGTCCGGCCTTTGGATTTCCATTTAAAAGGCATCTATAACAATATACTCAATTAGCCTATGTAATTGCCATGAAAACCACAAGAATAGTGAAAAATTATATGAAAAAATAAATACAGTTCATACAGGGAGGTTTGATACACGTATCAACCCTCACGGCACAAAAAGTATCAAACCTCCCGGGATGATAATTTTATGAAATATATAACGTAAAGGCATTACAACAGTTGATTAAAAGATCGATACTGGTGCCCTAATATTGTAAATCAAATGCGCTTGAGGCATAATACGTAAGATTTTTCTTAATTTTCCTATCAAACAGCTAAAGTCTTACGTTTGGTATGACACAACGTACATCGAATAGGTATAAAACACACTATAACCTCAAAAACTGCCAAACAACACGCGATCGTTCCGAGGTCTTGTCACCCAGATGACATTCACAGAGCAACGAATCTGGTTCATGAAGTGAGAAACGCTCTTCATGAATTCCGTAATGAGCAATGGAGCGACTTTCTGTCAGGGATGCTTGACTCAAGTATTCCTGTCTGGAAAGTTGCAAAATCGCTCAGAAACGGAAAGCGAGCACAACTCCCGTACATCCACGGTCCTAGGGGCACAGTCTGTATGACAGAGGAAAAGGTCGAGGTTTTCGCTGGTGCAATGGAAAGTCAGTTCTCTCCCAACTATGACCTTGATAATGACCTCGACGAGGAGCAACATATTGTAAGATCCGTCAGGAGATACTTTAGGGCCAACGGCGTCAGTGGCAGTAGTGCATCCCTTAGTGATTCTTCCTCAGAGGAATATTCAGAAGATTGCTCAACTGAAGAGCTGCATGGCACATCAGCGGAATCTTCTGAGACTCCGCAATGCACACGAGCAGAGCTTCAAGGTCATATTAAAGACCTCAAGGTGCGTAAAGCACCTGAAGAGGATCGAAACTCTAATAAGGCGCTGAAGCTACTTTTGCGGAAGTCCTTAAATTATCTCGTGGCAATAATCAATGCCATGCTAAGAACCCAGCACTTCCCAACGGCGTGGAAGACCGCTGATATCATAATGATTCCAAAGAAGGTGGGTTCGATATTCCCCAGGATTACCGCCCCATTAGTCTACTGTCAGCTCCTTCTAAGCTCGCTGAAAAGGTGATTCTACGTCACCTTGAAAATTTCTCGTCAGACCACAATGTGATTCCTGACGTGCAATTTGGCTTTTGGTCTGAGCATAGTACGGAGCTACAGGCCATAAGGCTTGTTGAACGAGTAACCAGGAGGTTCACCCGTAACGAAAGAACTGGCATCTTGCTTCTGAATGTCTCAAAGGCATTTGACAAGGTGTGGCACAAGGGCCTTCTCTACAAATTGATCCATAAGGGCTTCCCCTTCTGGCTCCTAAAACTTTTGAAATCCTTCCTCGAGGGTAGGAAATTTCGGATCAAAATTAATAACGTTCTGTCGACAACACGCCCCATCAAAGCCGGTGTCCCTCAGGGTTCGGTTCTTGGACCTGTCCCCTATTCACTTTTTATTCATGACGTCCCTTGCTCAGCAACTGTGAAATCTATCTCTATGCTGATGACACTGCCCTGGTGGCCCAGTCGTGTTCTGGGGATCTAGTTCACGACAGGCTGCAAAGTGCAGTTGACGAGGTATTGGAATGGGTGAATCGGTGGTTGATCAAAATTAATCATTAAAAAACGCAGGCAATCTATTGTACTAAAAAACGTAGCGGCGCCCCGTCTGCGGTTCAGTGAATGGAGCTCGAGTACCATGGGGAAGCTCTGCTAAGTATCTCGGTGTCACTCTTGACAAGGGGATGACCTGGCAGAAGCACACTGAATCGTGAAAAACTAAATCTCGTTTCGGCAACTCTACCTTATGCTATGTAGAACATCAAAATTAAGTTTGTACAACAAAGTTCGGCTATACAAGATGGTTAGATGGACCAGCGATCACTTTCGCAAGAGCGGCTTGGTGTTTTCTCGCCAGAACGCATTTGCGTAGCCTGTAGGTTTTGCAGAACAGAACCTTGCGTACAATCACTAACGCCCTATGGTAAGTTTCCAACGAGACCCTTAACAGAGATCTAGACATCCCTTACCTAAATAACTACATCAAACAACAAGCGCAGCTACGTTATAGTCAAGCGGAATCGCATAGCAACCGTTTGTTGCGCGAGTCAGTAGACTACACAGTCGAGCAAGTTCGCAAGCACACAAGGCCGCGATTCGCACTGTGGACAAAATTAATTCGTGCGACTTTAGGTCCAACGAAAATCATAATTTTTTTCAACAACCATTTTAGGATCAATTTAAAATTGCCGAATACTAATTAGCAATGCCAAGACACCCCTCAAATTGACGCACTTCTTTTTTATTTGCTCTCCCTCCTTCCTTCCTTTCTTCTTCCCTTCTTTCTCTCTGACTTTGTTTGGTATCTGGGCAAACAGACCTGACAGACTTACTGACTTACAAGACTTTAACCAAGAGCAAAGGTCCTACGGACCGCTCTGACAGACAATGACGAATAGAAGAAGCTAGTGGTGCAATGGTATAACTGAAACCTTCCCGGAATCCTGACTGGTATTCTGGCAGTATATTGAATATATTCAAATGCGAGTTTATCTGACACTTAATTATTTTTTCTAGAACCTTTGATAATACAGGTAAAATTGAAATGGGTCTAAGATCAGACAACATAGGCATATTGGCCTTCTTGGGAATTGGAATAACTTTTGATGTTTTCCATGCATAAGAGAAAACACATTCTAGACATGAGTTCATAATCTGTGTTAGAATATTCAATATATATGGACAGCACAAAAATAACATTTTAATAGTAATCTGATCAATACCCACACCATTTGTCGTTACTTCGTTTAAATATTTAAGCACGGTTCCTTCAGTTACTAAGGAAAATGAAAATAATTCGGGAAATTCTAAGAAACGGTTGTTGCTATAAAAATTTAGTTTATCATTGTCAGGCGGCGATAAATTGGAAGTGGTTAAAAAGTGATCTCTATTCAAAAGAAGTCTTACCTTTTGAAGAAGTCTTAGTAAATTGCAGTGCACAAGAAACAGCAAAGTGATCTGAAAAATTACTAACATCATGTACGCCACTGCAGGAAATTATTAGTTCTTCAGGAACCAGGATGACATCCAAAATCGTACGCGTTGTTCTGGTTATGCGTGTAGGACTTTCAATGATTTATTTGAGATTAAACAGTTCAATACAATTGCTAAACTGTGTATACAATGCACTTTCCAATTCCAATAAGTTGATGTTAATGTCTCTGCCAGATATAATTTTGTGAGATGATAATAAATTAGTGAAGTTGTCTTCAAGATTGATGATAAAATTAGTAAAACTGGAGTGTGGCGGCCTATAAAGTGTACCAAATGCAAACAAAGTATTATGAAGTCTAATATGTATCCCAAGTTGTTCAACAGGGTGCAACATCCATAATTTGGGATTTTATCCGATCCGAAACATAGAATCCTACTCCCCCACCTCTACCACCTCTATCTTTCCTAAAAAACGAAAATCCGTCAATATGTAACTGAGAATCCAAAATATCAGCATTTAACCAAGTTTCACAAATTCCGATAATATCATACTCCTCTTGCATTATGAAATTTCTAAATTCGGTAAAATGTAAAATAAGCGACCTTGCATTAATGTAGCTGAAAATAAACAGCCTCATCGCTTTCAGGTGGCACAAGAATATACTTATAAAATAAAATACAAAAATAAACAGTAACGCGTCCTTAAGAGAGTTATAGAAAAATAAGAGAACAAATTTTTCCCAGAACACTATAGGATATAAATAACAACCTTGGGAACATATTTATCAATAAGAACATAGTATACATTCGTCTAGTTATTAGAGTAAACCTATTTTTTGGCTAATAAACATGAGGATGCAAAAAATGATAAGGAATGTAGATACCCAGAAAGTCAAAAAAGAATGTTACATGTCGATAAAGCAATGTACTCACTCGCTCAATACACATCCGTCGTAGCAATAATTTTCTTCTGATTGTTGACCAAGTATATAAAGTGAACTGAATTAGGTGGTACATAAAAGTTTTGGTAAATGACTTTTGTTGTTGATAGGCTAATGTGTGCAAGGATTATAGAAATATCCAACATAGCAACCGACTATAAATTTCAAAATTAATTGGCACATTTTGAGTATTCCGCAAATATTTCAAAGACTTCCAAAAAAATAATTTTGATTTGTGCGTGTAATTTCAAAAAAGTCTGTTACGAGATACCAGTATGAGTCTTGATAATGAAATCTGTGCGTTTAACGACAGTACAGCGTTAAAGCTGCTTCGTGTTAAAAATGTTGGAAAGATTTGAATCTGGAGAGCATAGTATCGTACATTTGATCATCACAGGAGAACTAGCAATATATTTTTTATGTTCCAACCAAAGGACAAAACCCTGTCTGAGTTTCTAAAATGATCAGTAGATTAAAATGAAACATTCACGATAGGCTGGAAAAATAATGATCGTATGTTTTCCAGGAAATCAGGTTCACTGGCAAATACTGTGGTTGAGAACAGAAGACAGTCACAGTTAAATAGTATACAAAATATTGTTTGGCACAAATATTTGCAGCGCTGAAAGATGTTAGACCTAGATAACCACTGCGTCGTTATATCTTCAGATCGGCAACGCACTACGTCTGTTTAAGATATTAGAATTCGTGTTGGAATATTTATCCTTCATACAGTCCTGGCTTGGCGAAACGAGACTTTGATTTTTCTCAGTTTTGAAGTTACATCTTCGCAGGTTTATATTTATAGCCTGCGAGTCGTTGTGTGATTCTATTGAGGAGTAATCGGAGCTTTGGCTTAATGATTGTTCTTTGCGTGTCGTGATGTGATGGAGGTTCTTTTGAAAAACAATGAACAGTTTTTCACAAGCTTTTATTTAACTTGACCTGTTTATTAGTATATCAGTATGAGTGGGACAAATCTTGGAACTGAATCTCGAACCAATTAACCTTAACTAATCGACCTGAAATTTTGTACACACGTTTGGTTTACGTAACAATCATTTTCATAGTAACTTGTACATATCAAATGATAGAGCTTGTTGAGAGAAACACAATAAGCAACGTGAAGTCATTTTAAATTCATTATAGCGATCGCCCCAAGATGGCGTTTATAGTTACCATAGTCACCTCAATGATGTACATACAGGGTGGCGCATCGAAAACGAAACAGACGCATTTACTGGCAGCTCAGTTTTTTTTTTGAAAAAACGCTCAGACCCGTCGATTTTGTTGTAGAGGGAGGACACAAGTTTGGCAAAAAATCACGTTAGCACGTGCAGCCCCCTAAGCGGTGGTGACACCACCCCCAAAATCTTAAATGGAAAGGGGGGTCGAGTAATACCTTATTTTAAAGGTCTTTCAGTTCACTTTATAATGATGTAAAATACATGAGCTTCAGTTCAGTAGTTTTGAAAATTTATTGATTTAAAGTTTAAAGTAGACTTTAATAGGTACATCAGATTAGTTTGAACTACTTTCAGAAGAAATTTGACTAAAAGAATTTACTTAATAAGTAAATGCTTTTCTTCACTACGCGTGGAGAGTTTTTTGTGGCAAAAAAGTTGTTTCTTGAAGAAAGATAAGGAAATATCTCGTACTTATTTTAAATAGGAACTTAGTACATAGTTTGCGATTGATTTGACCAAACTATGTTGCTAAAATAACTTGTAACCCTTTATTACATAAATTAACCATGGTATATTCCACAGCAGAAAGAGTTGAAATATCGAAATATTTTGCGGAAATACTCAGTGCGCTAATAGAACAGTGGAAATATTTAATGAGCGACATGAGAACAGTAACGTGCATCGAAAATATGTTTTAGAACTTGTGGCTAAATTTCGGAAAACTGGGTCAATCGCCAATAAAAAACACAACATTGAAAATCCCATAAGGAACGAAGCGATAGAAGTGGGGGTTTAGGGCAATTTTTTGTAGATCCTACGTTAAGTACCCGCAAAGAGAGACTATGTGTGGTGTTAGTCGACGTACTGTCCAACGGATTCTAAAGGGCCCATAGTTTTCATGCGTATAAAATTCACCTGGTACAAGAACTTAATGAAGACGATTTTGATCGGCGATTACAATTTTGTGAAGATATGAGTGAACGAATTGTAAACGATGAACATTTTCTATTCAACACTTGCTTTTCCGACGAATGTTCCTTTTTCTTAAATGGCGTAGTAAATCGTCATAACTGCCGATATTGGTCCGATTCTAATCCCAGAATTTATCATGAGGTTCATACACAGCAGCCACAAAAAGTAAATGTTTGGGCTGGTATTTTGACGATCATTTAGTTGGTCCTTTTTTCTTACCTGGAAATTTGATCGGTGAAATGTATATGGAATTACTGGAAGACGCCATAGATCCTGGATTAACAGCCATAATTGAAAATCAGAATGATCGGCAGTACATTGCGAATAGGTTGATGTTCCAACAGGATGGTGCCTCACCACATTACGCATTACATGTTCGACAATATTTAGATCAGACGTTTCCAGATCGATGGATTGGTAGAAGAGGTACCATTGAATGACCCCCAATGTGCGGCAACGTTTGAGCAATATATTTATTATTGCATGGAGAGTCATGGTGGCCATATTCAACATTTACTTACCTAACGGGTCAGTTCATTCTTCATTTTTAAATTACTTTTCTGCCAAATGTATTGATCTCCACTAATGATGATGTATTAGTTTTATTTAAGCTTTAAATCAATAAATCTTCAAAACTACTGAACTGAAGTACATTAATTTTATATCACTATAAAGGGAATTGAAAGACCTTTCAAATAAGGTATCACTCGAACCCCCTTTCCATTTAAGATTTTGGGGGTGGTGTCACCCCCGCTTAGGGGGCTGCACGTGCTAACGTGATTTTTTGCCTAACTTGTGTCTCCCTCGAAAACAAAATCGACGGGTCTGAGCGTTTTAAAAAAAAAACTGAGCTCTAAATAAATGCGTCTGTTTCGTTTTCGATGCGCCACCCTGCATGTATTATGTATAGCCGCTTACTGACTTGAATGTATGTACATGTGCTGAGTCGAGACACACGCGCACGCATATACGTGTGCATCAACTCGGTGTATTTGTTCAAATTTATTTCACCGAACACATTCATATTGCTTCAGTCCTTTCCGTATATTCGTGATGACAGAAATTATTATTGCTGGGGCAGCATATATAGTAGGTATAAACTTATTAAAAAAAAATCAAAAAAAAAGAGATTTTGGATCCTCGAAATATACAGAGCTCGAAAACGTTATGGGGAATCCCAACTTTTGCAGTAGCTGCATTCTGAACAATTTCCTTAGAATGTCTCCCGAAGATTTTGAATATTTAGTCAACAGCATTGGACCACAAATTGCCACCAAGCTAAGAAATGCTGTTCCGGTTCAAGAACGACTAGCAGTGACACTTCGCTTTTTAGCTGCCGGAGATTCATACACCAGCTTACAATATTCATTTAGAATCTCTAAGCAATTTCGACCATTCTTCCCGAAGTTTGCTCTGCTCTCTTATAGATGTTTTCGAGGATCATATTAAGGTAAGATGTTTTTTAATTTTTTTTATTAGAGAATACTTAGAGAAATAATTCTTGCGAAATACGAAACAGTTTGGATAAACGTATATAGTGAAGATACAAAAAAGTCGTATTTTAGCGCAACTCTTGGAACAAATATTCATTGCCGATTTCATCAACTTCAGTAAGTTGATCTTGAGCTTGAACCAGGCTGAGTACTTATAGAGGGCATTCCAGAAGGTATATTGAAATCTGTTTCACAATAGTTTCACAATCCTTGGTTGGATAAGTAGTAACTATTAGGGCTAAGTATGGGTGTGGAAATTGTGGAACTTCCGTCGAATTTACCCATGTCTGCATCAAACAAAATGTTATCTATTGAATGTTCCGCTATGACCTGTGATTTTTTTTTGGATAAGTCCTCAGTTTTGCAGCAACATGATGTCCATATATTTCAAAACGGTCTGAAGATTGCGAGGAAGTATATTTTTGATGGGCATACTAATGCTTCTTTTAATCAGGGATCTTCTTTTTCCTTGTGCTTTTTAGATTTTTTGGTGGAGGTTCATTTATTTTATTTCTCGGCAACTCAACATCCCAGGAAGTTTCCAGATCTCCTGTTTCTTAGGATTCCTGGGAAAGGGGAGATTCTATAGTATCTTGCGAAATTTCCACCACAGAGGATTCTTCAACAAATTATTCCTGAAAATAAATAACGAAATCAATGCATGACTCTAAACGTTGGATCTTTCAAAATACAACAACCACATTATCTTTATTTCAGATACTGCCAAATACTGCCGGAGAATGGCAACGAGTAAGTAACAACTTGGAAAATTTATGGAACTTTCCACGATGCATAGGAGTTATGGACGGAAAACATGTTGTGCTTCAATGTCCCATTCGCAGTGGAAGTGATTATTATAATTATAAATCTTTCTACAGCATTGTTTTATTTGCTTTGGTAGATGCCAACTATAATTTTCTAGCATAGTAAATTACACAAACTGATTGAAAAAGGTACTAGTTCATCGCTGATTCTACATTCAAGTGTTCCTCTTAGATCATCCGAAAATGCAAAGATTGTCAGACAGGAGTTTAGTGAATACTTCGTTACATATGGTAGAATTATTTAGCAAGATGACCACGCGTAAAAGTATAAAGCTTGGGACTTAATCACCTAGATGTACCTATACCTAGATGTATACGTTTACTTACAGTTTCTGTGTCAAGGGTATTATTTGGCTCATCTTTGTCTAAGAGAAAATGCATCCTTTCAAGTGCAAACCACTTCGATATGTAAACTTCTTGCCTTCCTGAAAATAATATGAATTGTTAATAAAATAATAAGTAATACATGTGCCTATTTTTATTTGAATTTTGATATAATATGTATTCACCCAATAACTTACCTTTCCCGGTCCCAATAGTTTTTTTGACCTTACTTTTTTGAGCTCGATTAGATTCCAACAAACTAGTCATTTTTTGTTTTACGTTATCAACATTTCTGTTTAATTTGTCCGCCATTTCATTCCAAGCGTCTTTTTATTTTTAGAGAAGTGGGAGGTTTGCTTTGAATCCCATAAAACTGGCCATTGTTCATAAAGATCAATCAATTGTGTAACAAGAATCAATAGTACTGTTGGCGCCATCTGTTGGGGACCGCGCCAGACTCCATCGGTGGCCACATCTGTTGGGGACCGCGAGACTCTCCTTCGGTGGCGACATCTGTTGGGGACCGCGAGACTCTCTTTCGGTGCTGGCGACATCTGTTGAGGACCATGCCAGGGACTTCGAGATCAACGCGAAGTGACTTCGAAGATTCTGGAATGCCGCTATGTGGCACACCGGAATCTTCTCGAATCAATGAGTCCCTGCGATGCGGACTATATAACTCGACGGCTGGGAGAGGGAAGCAGGGGAGAGTATAGTTCAGTGAATGGCGCGACATAATAAGTAGTCAGACATACCTGTAAATAGTGGTGTACATAAATGTTCTACCTAGTCAAGTTAAATAAATTAGTGCATTTCTTTTTGTGGAATCCAGTGTTTTAATCCACACCCAAAAGAACCCAGAAAAACGCTACAATTGTAAGGAGTCTTCGTTAGACCACTCCATTTTGCTAATAAAATTCACATTATTTAAATAAAACTGTGCTTCTCACACCACGTATGTATCCAATCCAAAAAAAGACGGTCCAAACTGAGGACACACGCACGATATATTTTCTATGAATGGCGTTAAAAACCGATAGCCAACGGCTCGGATCGGGTGCATTCGCGGTGACTCGCGAGAGGTTGAACATGCGTTGAGTGGTTGCGAACGATACGTCCAGATTTGAAGTTTGGCGGCAGAATGGAAAAAGGGTGTAACACGATTTTATTTAAAACTCAAGATAAAGCTTCATATCGTTAAAATGTGTCCAATCGAAAAAAATATATTTAAATTTTTAGTTCGATTTAATACTAAACAAAAGATTGTTTTTTAAACATGCATTTTTTATTTTATTTATTCAACCATGGTATATATTAGTAGGTGCCATGGTTAATTAGGAAGGAATTTCTGATTTTCATAATACTTTTGGTACTCTCTCCGTACGTCCTGACTGTATACCCTTTTACCCAAAACGCCCATATATTTTACGACCTCAACGACGCGACGTCCCTATTCCCTCAATGGCAGCCGCTCAATGCTGACCGTTTTGTAGCATCGGGCGGCGATTTTACAACCAAGAGGTGGCCTATAGGAGTGTCTTTTATGGCCCTACCAGTCGTCAGTTGCGTCCAATATTGCCGGCTTTTAGAAAGCAATCATCAAGAAGAAAAAATAGACGAGAATGAAGCATTTTGTGAATCAGTTCACCTGTTGGACACGTTTGGTTTCTCAGGTTGTATGTCTGAGAACAGTTTTCTGATTTTGGAAATAACGTGATTAGCTTAGCTTTTGTTTTGAAAATGAGCATATCGTTTTATCATGTGAAATCCCACGTAGGACCCTGAAAGGTATATGTGATCATTTGCAGGTTTTGAAAATAACCTTTGTACTACAGCGACGAGTACCCGCGAAATAGGTGATTTACAACTTTATGAAAACAGAAGTTATTCCTAGAGCCTGTATTATAAACTACCACGGCAGTACGTCAATCCATAGCTATAAACACTTTGGAACCCCATGCGAAATATTACACTATTCATACCCTTTTCGTAGTCCATTTACGCCCTGGCACAACAAAGATGCACAACAAAGATGTGGCGCGGAAAAGCGACAGCCGCCTAACCGTTGCATTATCTATTGGTCCTTGGGCCATAAAACTACGAACAAATGCAGGATTCGACAAGATAGAACTCAGGCTCGGTGTACCGCCGGCACGCCGACGCCGGCAGTTGCTGTTCATGTTCGGTGCATACGTTAGGATTAAACACCGATTTCGGCCAGTGGTCGAAAAAAAAAAAAACGACCAGAACGCGTTCTGGCCACCAGCATATTGCCAATGTCTGAAAAATCGTTTTCTGGCCGTTTAGTATAGATCGAAATGCGTTCTGGCTATCGTCATATTGCCAGAACGCGTTGAGCATACAAACAAAACGTCCAAAGGCCAATTTAATATAAAAAAATATATTTGATTGCTTATATAACAAGTTTCAAAATAAAAAATAAATAAATAACTTCAGTTTTAACATAAATAGAAAACATTTACTATATAATAACTTGTGCTTCCCTATACCTACATCTACTTATTTTTACACGAACCTATCCATGGCACTAGTAGACATTCTTGCACGGCTTAACGAACAGGTTAACCGACGCGACGTACATCGACTACGCGATGATCATTTACTGCGAGTAGTAGACAGTAGGGTGGTTTAGATTCGATACAAGCTTAGACTCGTAGAAAATCGGGTTTTGGACGTTTTGTTTGTATGCTCGACGCGTTCTGGCAATATGACGATAGCCAGAACGCATTTTGATCTATACTAAACGGCCAGAAAGCGATTTTTCGGACATTGGCAATATGCTGGTGGCCAGAACGCGTTCTGGTCGTTTTTTTCGACCATTGGCCGAAATCGGTGTTTGAACCTAACACATACATAGCGTGTGTTTATACATTAGCATGTCGTCTACGGATACAGCAGACGAAACTGAGAATATTCTCGTAATGCTTTGTTCAGCCATGCTCTCTCTTCAGTGATGCCTCCTCCCCGAAAACATGACAAGAAGGGACATTTGAATATTCAGGCAAAAGAAATTGTCCTTAACTTATTTAAGAGCGAAATTTTAGAGCATCCTAAAATGACAATTCATGATATTGAAAGACGTGTGGTGAACTAAACAGGCTTATTTCCTCAGACGATTTTCAACATTGTTAAAGAATTTAAAAAAACACAAAATTGTGTCCACCACACAAGAGGCTGCATTACACGAAGCTGTTGGAAACAGTTGATAAGTCGATCCATCAATCCATCAATTTTTTGAAAGGCAGGAAGTTCCCACCATAGACAAAGTACTACAGGAGGTTAATATTGATGAAGACCTACTTTCAAAAGGACCACATTCTACAGTTTACTCGAAGAACTTCATTTTGAGTATAGAAAACGGGACAGAAATAGTATTTTGATGGACAGCCAATAGATTATTTTAGTGGAGAAGAAATTATTCAAAATCAATAAAGAAATACCGAGACCAGGGCAGGAAGATTTATTACTTGGATGAAACCTGGATAAATGCAGGACATACAAAACCTAAATTATGAGCTGACTCTACAATTAAATCAGCAAGACAAGCCTTCTTGGATGAACTAACCACTGGCCTGAATAATCCGTCAGGTATCTAACCAATTCGTCATTCGTGTTGTAAAAATGGTGTCAAGTAGACTGAATCCATGAGCCTACGCTAAAAACTTAGCTATATCAGGTAAATTTGGAACCAACACCTGTTAGATACTCTGCTTGTATTATTAGTTTTCTTGAATACTATATGACATAATTGATCGATCAAACGAACTTACCTGAAGTGAAGTTCGATCGTAATTATACGAGGGTCCAGTCCGAAGACATCACTTTGTTTATTCACTATGTAGTCCGCCCCTGGAGTACGATCCGCGCACCAAGTTGAAAGACGAGAATCCCCACCTCCTCGCCGCGCCCTGGCCACTCGCGTTGAATCATTTGTTTAAAGAAATGGTACTTGCTCGCAACTTGGGAGGGTTGCATATAGGGTGGGGGTGATGTCTTCGGACTGGACCCTCGTATAATTACGATCGAACTTCACTTCAGGTAAGTTCGTTTGATCGATCAATTATACTTTGGGTCCAGTCCGAAGACATCACTTTGTTTATTCACTATGTAGATGTTTAAAGATGAGATAGAGTTGCGAGCGAGTTGATGATATAAAAAATACAAGTATACAAACACAAAAAGGCAAAAACATATATTCTGCATTCTCATAAACAAAAGCAAAAAACAAGGGGTCAATTTTTAACATTTACCCTAATAGTAATATTTTTTCAAAAAACAACTAGAGTACCTAAAGTACGTCACAAACTCTTAAACTGTTCTAACTAATCAGGCATTTATGTCCAAAATGGCATTTGCAAACTCATTGTTGGTTTGTAAAGGACGATTATAAAACTTTGCAAATGTGGAATGTTGCGTCCAACCAACTGTTTTACATATACTATCTACGGAAACGCCTTTTCTTAACGCCGTTGAGGTAGCCGCATGCCTGACTGAATGGGGCGTAAAAAGTGTTGTGTTGACACCCGCCGATGCAAGAGTCTGTTTTACCCATCTGCTTAAAGTGTCTTTGGACGCCCTGGTATGTGGTTTTTTATATGTCACGAATAGAAAATCGTTGTCGGGTTCTCTCAAGCTAGCTGTTCTGTCAATATATTCCTTCAGGATGGTGGCTACGCACAGGAAAGGGTTTTGTTGAAAAACCGGTATATGCAAGGTTGGTTGAGGTTTCCCAATTCGACTGGTTTTAATTGGGTCTGAAATATTAATGGTAGTTTCGCTGGGACCATGGGAGGTATGTGAAAGACGAATAAGAGAAATTGTCTGGAGTCTTTCTCCTGTTATTAGAGCTAATAACGTTGTCAATTTTTGTGACAGACTTTGGAGGCTAAGTGGAGATGGTAACTTTTCTAGATAACTTAGGAGAGGTATAGGATCCCAGGTGGCCGAATATTTTGGCCGAGAAGGCCGTAAACGATGAATGCCTTTTTTGAAGCGTCTAATTATAGGATTGGATGCTAAATCAGTTGAGCAAATTAGTGAAAGAGCAGATGTATGAGAATTAAAAGTGCCAGACGTGAGGTTTTTCTTCTTTGTCAACTCTTGCAAGAATGACACCACGTCTTTGATTGTGGGTTTAAAGATCGAAATGTCATTACTAAAGCAAAATTCCCACCACAATTTGTAGGAGCTGTTATATTGCTGCAATGTGGATCTGGAGACTGAGGCGATGATTGTAGAAATAGCAGATTCCGGCACCTCTCTACTCAAAAACGCTTGCCTGATAACTTCGCTGCTACCAGGGTAAGGGTTTTCGACAGCGGATGTGACCTGGAAACCGCACAAGATAGTAAATCAGGTGAAGGGGGAAAATGAATTTCTTGGTCGATCAATAACTGACGGAAAAGTGGGTACCAAGGTTGTGAAGGCCACCAAGGAACCACCAAAATTCCGACAGCCTTATCCTGAATTATTTTTTGTAAAACTCGGAGAATTAAGGTAAAAGGGGGGAATGCATAAAAATAAAAACTGTTCCAGCGAATTGTAAACGCATCGATATATGTAGATCCTGGATCTCTATGCCAGGAAGCGTATACCTCGCATTTCGCATTGGTATGAGAGGCAAAAAGATCGATCTCTGGTTTTCCGAAGATGTCGGTTAAATGGTCGAAGGCAGTTTGAGATAATGACCATTCCGTTTCAAAATTCAAGCTCCTGGACTCATCGTCTGCTATAGCGTTATCTTTAGATGGGATGTATGATGCAAAAAGCCAGAGATTTCTTTCCTCACACCATTGCCAAATTTGTTTAGCCAGAGAACATAGCTCTGGAAACCGAACACTCCCCATTCTGTTAATGTAAGAAACGGCTGTTGTATTGTCGCATCGAATTAGGATATTGCAATTTTTTTAAAAGTTTTGCATAACACTGGATGCCGTAAAATATAGCCCATAATTCCAAATTATTTATATGCAATAGTTTTTGGGAGTCGGACCAGAAACCGTGGGTTCTATCCTGGCCAGAGCAAGCCCCCCATCCTGTTAGCGATGCGTCGGTAAAGATGGTGATATGAAAGGAATCATACCTTATGTCATTGAAAGCTGTTGAAATGTGATCTTTCCACCATGAAATATCGCTCTTTATGTTTTCAGGAATAGCCATACTTGCGTTATAATTTCCATTGTTTTTCTCTAAAGCTAAGAATTTTTCCCTTTCTAGAGATTTGCAATAAAGAAACCCGTATTTCACACCAGGACAAGCCGACACCAAGGTGCCAATGAACCTTGCCCAGTCGCGAATTCTACATCTCGATTGGTTCAAATAATATGAGGCTAACCTGAGGATGTGATTTTTCTTTTCGGCAGGAAGTTCAATTGTTAAATTAACACTATCTATCAGAAAGCCGAGGAATCTTATACGAGTAGTGGGTACCAGAATGCTTTTGCTGTTATTGATGATAAGACCCAATGAGCTTAAAAACCGAATGGTTGTGCTAACATTATTAAGGCAGGATTCATAGGAAACTCCAAAGATTAGAAAATCGTCTAAATAATTGACTGTAGAGATGCCTAAATTGCGGAGAAAAGAGACGACTGGCTTCATAAGCTTTGTGAAACATAACGGAGCTGTACATAACCCAAACGGTAGGCAAGTGAATTGATACAATTGGCCATCAAAGTAGAATTTTAGAAATTGTTGATGGTCGCTGTGGACAGGTACTAAAAAATACGCATCTCTCAAGTCGATTGTGCACATGTACACGTTTTTATGAGTCAATTTTATAGCCGTACGAAGGTCCTCCATTTTGAAATGCGGGCATTCCACATATTCATTTAACTGTTTCAGGTTTAATATAAATCTTTTTTCCCCCGTTGGATTTATCTGCAAGAAAATATGGAGAGATAAATTGATCGGGCCTTGACTCAGATTTGATTATGGCCCCGGACTTCTGCAAGTCGCGTATAGCTACTCGAACTAGCGATGTTTCTGTCGAAGAAAAATTATTTGTGCCCAAAGGTTGACGTAATGGAGGTGTGCATTTAAAGGGAATCCGGTAACCTTGAATCCAGGATAAGACTATCGGATTTGAAGTTAGTTTTGACCAAGAGTTGAGGTAAAATTGTAGCCGACCAGCAAATAGAACTTGTTTTACCTTCAACGTTTTCTGGACTGCTGTTGTCTGTTCGGAGCAAACTGTCTTGAGGAATTGCCCTTGTGCTGCCTCACCTCCCTCTTGCGGTAAGACGGGCGATACCTGTTTAAAGCGCCTACATTCTTTGACGAGTTGCCTCCCCCCCCTCTTCTTTCAGGATTACTGAAAGACCGAGTCACTTGAGAGCTACTGCGTGAGGGGATAGAGGACAAACGTAGGTCCTGTCCGGCCTTCTCCAAAGATTTCAAATTTTTCGCCCGCTCACCTAAATCTGGCCCGAATAAGAACTCCCCTGGTAAGGTGTTTTCAGTCAGTTCTTTAACTGATTTGTTGAGTACTGGGCTGATCAGGTACTTTCTAGTTTTAGAGATGTCGTGAAAGAGTGCCGCCAAGATTCGCGCAGAATCTGTCAAATTCGATAAAATCTTTTCCTTGATATCCTTGGGAATCTGGGTTTCTTCTTCCAAAATGACGTTAAAAGCTTTCCCCATGGCGGTCAGTCCGGTACCAATGTTCAATTGGTACCCGGAATGGGTGGCATCTCTCGTTAAATGAGTAGAAGAGAGAATGGCTTTCACTTCGGGGTTTATCTTCGGAGGGTGTAAAGAGGCACAGTTAGAAGGCACAATGTGTTTTTCTCTAATGATGGTGGTGTCCTCGGTGGAAAGTCCGTTGGCCAAAATGTGGGACCATCGAGAAGCTAAGGCGCCGTGTAGTTGGAAGTTAGACCTATTGGCTTTTTTAGGATCTACACCCAGGATATTTAATATGTCTTCCGATAATGGGAGACACTCACCTTCACTAAGCATCAAAACATCCTCCATATCATTTTTCTCAGTTGGTACCGTTCCCAAGTCCGGCCCTGTCAGAATCTGAGCTTCCGCCTCGCACGGAGAACGGCCAGCCGAGTCTACCTGACGCTGTACCTTATCAGATGGGCTGCCTGAGTTTTTCTCTTGACGCAAATATTCCCGTCTCTCTCTACGTCGCCTCGACACGCTCGGTGATCGACTGCGACTGTTACTACTCCTAGAACGTGACCTTGAACGCCTACGGCTGATGCGAGAGCGGGAGCGTCTAAAATGATGAGGTGAATTGGTACGAGACATGGATCTGCTGTGTCGACTCTTTCGGGATAAACTTCTCGAATTAGTGCGAGAACGATAACCACCTGACCTTGCCTCGAGCTCCTCCTGTAAAATGGCCCGAATCATGTCTCTCAAGGAGCTGGGTGAATTGGCCTCCGAAATTCCTGATTTTTCCATGGTTTCTGTTAAACAAGTATAACCATTGGTTAACGTATTCAATCTGGTTGAATACGCCAATCAATTATGTAACAGACTGCTAAGTGGTATCAAAAAGAATAGCCTTGTTGTGAACTTACCTACCTACTCACTGAGCACTATGTACCGAAAAGAGAAATCGCACGCGTTTTCTGAACTGAAGCAGGCCGGGCGACTGCACGGATCGCGCACCAAAAAGCGAATGATTCAACGCGAGTGGCCAGGGCGCGGCGAGGAGGTGGGGATTCTCGTCTTTCAACTTGGTGCGCGGATCGTACTCCAGGGGCGGACTACATAGTGAATAAACAAAGTGATGTCTTCGGACTGGACCCAAAGTATAATTATTTCCAGGAAAAGGAAAACGATTTGTTATCTGTCACATTGGTAGTGAAGATGGCTTCGTGCCCACTGCACTATGGGCATTTGAGTCAAAGAAAATGACCAACTACCATGAAGAAATGGACGGGAGTTCATTAGAACGATGGTTTGAAGAAATGCTCGCAAAGCTTGACGACAATGCCGTCATTGTACTTGATAATGCTGCATACCAAACTAGAAAACTAGACAAAATTCCCACAATGTCCACAAGAATGGTAGAAATTCAACAATGGCTCCTATCAAAAGCTACTAGTTTCAATGAAAATATGGTCAAAGCAGAACTTATCCATCTAGTCAGGCAGCACAAATATAAAGATAATCTTAATCTTATTGACGAAATGGCTAAAAATCAAAATAAGACCTTATCACTGCGAATTAAATCCCATTGAAATGATTTGGGCAAATATAAAAATTATGAGGCTTTAAACAATAGAACATTCAAATTTTCTGACGTGAAAAATTTGTTTAATGAACCTGTCAACAAAGTGTCGGCAAACCATTGTAAATATTGCATCCGTCACATTCAAGAGACAATCGAAACAAAGATATGGGATCTGGACAATATGACCCATATCATGGATCATGGATAATGTAGTCCGGGTGGGGGCACCCCAAACATGAGAGCAGGCTGGACATCGGCAAATGAAAACTTCGTGTATATTATGATTAAGTATCGGCTCCCAAAAAGGTTTAATGAGCGCTGGGTAACAAATTTTCTCAGAGAGCGCCAAATCTCAAATGTGGTACCTACACACATCTATGCTAAATATTCGATTTCAGGATTCTCAGTAAGACGACGACCCCCTGGCCTCTCTCTTCGAAAATGGTTGCTATGTTACGTTTTGGGAACAGGCAGTCTGAATGCACTATGGGCGAAAGCTCTCGAGATATAGGAGGCCAAGGAAGGAGGCTGATTTGAGCGTTATAGATGTAGTCTCTTGTAGCTCTAGCAATATGGAAACGGGCATTATTTTGTTGTTGAGTAGGGTAGTCAAGCGTTTGGATAAATGGCAAAAAAATAAGATTTCAGTGTTTGCTCGGTATACAATTGCGCCGTCACACTTCGTCTAACGAAAACTTATGTTGCTGTCATTTTGCCATCCACAGCCAATATTCATTCACAATTATTGCCGTATTATTGTCCAGGAGCGGTTGCTACTCTATTGAGAGTTGCTTAACGGTTTATAGATCTTCACTAGTATAAGTGACTCTTGGTGACACCTAAATTAAATCAATTAAGTGTCTCTGGGATAGTCACTTCTGAAGACCAGTGATTTCATTGTCTAGAAGGCGTCCAAATATGCTCTTCTGGCGACCGAGCACGTGCCATCTCCTTTCAACCAAATGAAAGCGCTTTTCTCTGATTTTGCCGTCAAAAAGTATTTTTATCAAGATTGCTCACAGCGTTAAAGCGTGCGCAAAAATGTATTTTCTTATATTCTTGTCTGAATGTCTGAATTATCAATTAACCATCTTAATCACAATTGAGGTTTAATTTCCAATAATGGACTAACGGGCATGGGGCGCTACCAACTTGAAAAACGCAGAATCACTATTTAATTTATATTTGCATCAAGCTGAATGCATAGGCAACCATACTTATGCATCCCTCTTATTTCCACGGCATCATCTATGCGCTTTGATTTAAGGCGAAATCTGGTGATTTTTTTACCCGCTTGTATTCATTACATATGGCAAAAAGTCTGTATTTTATTAAATTTATCAAAAAGATTCGAAAGTTATGAATATTAGTGGTTAAACTAGATTCTCCCAGGCAGGGGGCTGGATCCGCGTTTGTAAGTAAAGGTGCTCCTACAATATGATGCAAATGACGTTCAACTGAAAACTTACATCAAGTCTGTCTCCGCGTGGTCTTCTGACATGTCTCCGACTATCGTGCATTCATAACCTACGTCTTTCTTCGCGAAGACTTTTGACTCGTGCCCGTTCATTTAGCATTCCTAAATAGAAGGAAAACGTATCACCTTTTTTCTCTTGGTTCTGTTTAGGAATGCATGATAGACGAACACATGTCAGAAGGCCACGCGGACACAGACGCAATGAACTCAAGTTCTTAGTTACACGTCACGTGCACCATACTGTAGGAGTTATGATTTGGGACGCCATTACATATTGCGCTAAGCCACTTTTCGCATTTCTCCAAACACTTGATAGTGCCCCATATAGAGCTACAATAGCCTCAAGTCAACATGTGTGGGCTATGATAGGAAGTAACCCCATGCTCCACAAATAAAACCGTAGGAGCAACTACACCCAGCTTGGAATGAGATACCTGGAGAAAGTATAAATCACTACCTCAGAAGCACGCTGAAATAACTGGTGGAATGTGTCCGACCCAACACCATGTCACATCAAAATTTCATTCAAATCAAACGATTTTTACTGGGTGTTCTATTTTCTTTGTCACTGATGCAAATTCTGAGGAGTACACACTTTATGGATTTATTAATTAGGACATATAATAATTGTTAATACTAATATTTTGTGAACCTAAATTCAGACTAATGATAAGAGATCGGCAATTACCTATTTATATTGAACCTTTATCGTGGAATCTACATTGAACTTTACTGTTTTCCGCTGGTGGTGACTGGAGACATGCTGCATGACACAATCGTAAACATTTTTAATACTTTGTATTCATTCATACATACCTGATTGAATTTGCGTCCACTTTTTAAGATTTTAGCCTTTGATGAATGTATACTACAGAAGAATATTGCTTTAATCTCTAGACATTTCAAACGCTAGAAATTGTATCTATAGTCAATCAGTCTCTGTGATTAAAAAATCTGTAAGGTCGTTCGCCTCAAAATCGTAGTTTTCCCTTGTTACTTGATCAAAAATGAAGCGATTTACAGTATCCATGGCATTCTAGATTGAAAAATGACTTTATTTGTCAAATACTGACGAATGAGACGTTGTTGAGTTCAGAATGTCATTCTCGATCGAAATAAGTAAGAATGTATAGGGTGTCCCATTTAAAAATCGAATGTTGGAGTCGTTTTTTTTTGCTACTTTGTCCCCTAGCACGTCAAGGGTTAATGGATTGTAACCAGAACTTGAAAAACGAATTGACAAGCAATTTCCAAGTCATAGTCACCTAACGTGAAAGTTAACCTGCTACTGGATAACCGGGCTTGGATGTTTTCATTTCATTCTCGGTACGAAAAGTGGCATCCTTCCAAAGTTCAAATATAAAATTTCCTACCAAAGCGTTGACTAAATAAGTTCAAGAGTGGCGTACGACGTTTTTCCTTGTCGTGATACTGTGATCCTACTTCTGCGACGGAGGTGAGAGTGCTGTCAGATTTAAGAACAAATAGAAGACTCCGCAGATACCTGGGAATGGTGGTCGGTTATATTTTTTTAAAGTTTAGTATGTTGTAGGTCCTAAAATGTAGACGAAAAGTATCTACACGGGCCCAACCTTTCCCCTATTACAGCATATTGTTAAATGACATGTAATGGCTGTGTGATATATCTATTACCATTCTTATCATCGCGCTCACTGGCCAGTATAGTAAGATTACAATTCTGACTTCTTCAAAAACTGTTGAGGATTATCCTGAGCCATCTTCGTGAAAATACACAATAAAGCTAATCAAAGTTGCTTTTTCATTATATATTTGGACATATATATTTTTGAGTCTTGTTGAATTGTTGTTGAAATATATATCATTATATATTTGGTCTAATAAGAAAAAAGTGTGAAACTAATCTCTCGACATCTTAATAGACATGTACTGGCGGGAAAGTATTGTAATCGCAAAAATTTCTACATAATGTTACTACTGTGCCAAGAACGTGAAAGCGTTGTAGTTTTTGATATCTAAAATTTTTGACGTTGGTATATTTATTCGCTTCTACACACATATTAAGCATAGTTCACTCATCACAGAGTACAATTACCACTAAAACTTAGAAATATCTCCTATAGACGGGTGTGGATAGGTGCGACGTCGTGAATGCTAATCTCGTGATTCAGGCAGGATTTGTCATCGCAACGATCATGTATGCCTGCGGGAATTCCTCTCAGGGGGAGGAGGAAGGTCATTCAATTATTTATTATATATGTTCGTAGCTAAACTTTTTCTCGGAAGAGCTAATTTGTGTCAAATGTAATCCTTTACGAACTGATGACAGCGTAGAGTGGGAAGTACAGAGTCAACTTACTTGACGCCCTTTTTCACTCAGTTAAAAATAAACGACATACCTTTATGCTTTTCAAACAAAACATGTAATTTATCACAGCAGTATTTAAATCTATCCAAACAGGTAATAAAAAATATGGACATGTATAAAAAAGCAACAACAAACCTTTTAAAACCCTGAATATTTTTGAAACGTATTCCTACGGGTATGATGCAGAGTACACCTGAACAGTTTCTAAAAAGGTTTGTGTGTTGGACCAATACTCCATCCATGCAAGTTTTTGCCACCCTGCTACCTTGAACATATTATATCGGAATTGCTATATTGCTGAACCGGTCAGTAGGTATGATACAAACGTAAATAAATATCAAAACAATGATTACAGTAGGTAATATCCCTCGAGTATGTGTGCTCAATGGAGAATAATTTTATTGTAAATCTACGATCTCAATACCTCGTAAGTTCGAAAATGAAGATTCTCTGATTTTGTTCTGTTTTTATTCCTGTATGCATACAGGAATGCTCTCAGAAAATCCATATCGATGGTTCTTATTAGGGAAGCATCGACGATCTCAAATCAATACCTCGTAAGTCCGAAAATGTCGATTTATGCATACATGAATCAAAACAGAACAAAATCAGAAAATCGAAATTTTTCAGACTTACGAGGTATTGATTTGAGATCGTCGATATACGAAATATACTAAGTGACATATAAATCCGAACACCCAGTTTAAATGGTTTTATTTTAATAAAAGTTGGTGAATGTATTTGTCTTACTGTAAATAACAAGTGAAAAAATTTTCAGCCTTATCAGTTGGACATTCCGGTTTTTATACTGCTTTCTTTTAATTCACTAACGCTTTAAAAATGAATATTTCAGCCGCAGTAAAGAATCAACGTTGGCGGATTTTGGTTCTTGACATCCTTTACGATCGGTTACGATGCCTAGAGTACGGAGACATGTACGATTTCGTCAACTTAGTGAGTTTGATAGGGGCTGTATAGTGGGACTTCGGGAAGCTGGACTTTCTTTTCGGGCAATTGCAGTTAGAGTGCAAAGAAGTGTAGACACTGTGGTTAGGTGTTGTCAGGCATGGCTTCGAGAAGGCCGTACGCAAAGAGCAAGGGGCACTGGACGCCGCCGTAGAACAACAGACCGTGAAGATCGCCGCCTAAGATTATTTTCCTTAAGAGACAGTTTCTCCACTTCCAGGTCCATTGCAAATGAATGGTTTGCAGAACACGGAAGACCTATTGGCATGCGAAGTGTTTACCGACGAATGAGAAGTTTTGGCTTGTTTTCATACCGGCCACACTGGGTCCTCCCTTTAAGTCGAGAACACCGACGTAATCGCCTTGAGTGGTGCAGACAACGGTCACTCTGGGATCAGGAATGGAACAGTATTGCCTTTAGTGACGAGTCTAGATTTTGTTTAGGCATGCACGATGGTCGTGCCAGGGTTAGAAGGCGACGAGGTGAAAGGAGGAATCCACAGTTTTTTGTTGAAAGACATGTTCATCACACTGTTGGAGTTATGGTTTGGGGTGCTATAGCTTATGGTTCCAGGTCACCTTTAATCTTCATCAGAGGTAACATGAACGCGCAGCGTTATATCCACGAAGTTCTAGAACCCCATCTTTTACCCTATCTTGACACCCTGGCAGATCCAACTTTCCAACAAGATAATGCCCGACCACATGTTGCAAGAGTCTCAATAGACTTCTTTCAACATAATGATGTCACATTGTTACCATGGCCACCAAGATCTCCCGACTTATCCCCAATTGAGCACGTGTGGGATATGATGGGTAGGAGATTGCTCAATTTGCAACGTCCTCCTCAGACTCTAGAAGCACTTCGAGAGGAGTTGGTGGTTGCCTGGAATGAGATACCACAGGAGGACATTGATCACCTGATGCCTAGGCGCGTTGGAGAATGCGTAGCACATCAGGGTGCATCCACACATTATTAAAGGTCAAAGGGCTTTAAAGCAGTGCAATCATTTTGAAATTTTTATCATTTACTTATTATGCTTCATTAAGTACTTATACAAAATTTTATTAAAATAAAACCATTTAAACTGGGTGTTCGGATTTATATGTCAATTAGTATATGTGGAGTGTGACTACTGTCTAAAAAGGTATTATAATTTGTGTGCTAAGGTAAAGGACACTTTATTTTGATAAAGATGTAAGCAAGAATGTGAAAATCTTTGTTGGTTCTGCAGTGACTGTTTACCTATGGTAAAATCAAAGTTAAAAAAGAATGCCTGTGATAATGAAGAAAAAACTTAGAAAAAACAACCAAACTAGTTGAATTGCTCGAAAATAAGAATGTAGCATCCAGTGGGGAAAATTGGTCAGATATTGTTAAGAAAAATTTACCTATATATAAAGTCGAACCATTAATTATTTACTGAACCAAAACAGTACCATCACAAAAAATGTTGTGTCTAAAAAAGTTAATCATGCAGAAATAGATGTTTCACTAGCTAACATTAAGCAGATGTCAAAAGGAAGCGTAGTACATAATTCAATGTGAAGAGAACCATCATTGGAAAAAACTGAGAAATAAGGCACCAGCGGAAATGAGTGAGGATTATGATATAAAGGTGGAGAATCTAGTAAAGACGAAAACTAAAATAATGAATGTTAAGGAAGGTAATCTTCAAGTCGAACAGAATTTTATTTTTAAACTGCAGTCCCAAAATATACCTGAAGAAATCCATAGTACCGAGATTAGGCTGCTGCGAAAATACAAATCAACTACAGGTCGTAACAAACTATGTAACGTTCTCATCGAGCTATCAAAAAACGGCTATATTATGGATAAAAAACTTCTCTGTATATTGAATGGAATAGCTACAGGTTCTTTGCAAATCTGAATTGACATGTCCACTATGCGCTCAAAAACATAGAAAAGAAATCCACTCTTGTACAAATTGTTCTGCACATAGTCTTAAAAATTCCTGACGTCAACTATGATCACCATGAGTTCGATATCAATTGTCCATCATATTTAAGGCAGACAGCAAGGAATAAAGATTGTTTTAGATATTCAAAATAGCAATTACTAGAAACAATAAACAGCAATTCCGTTATGGCCATAAATATTCAGGGACTAGTAAAAAATGTATTTCATGTTAAGCAAATATAAATAGAAAAGTCGCCTATAGTTGCTGTAATTAGTGAAACGCATGTAACAGAAGATATGGAAGAGAAATGGAGCATAGGCGGATACCAAAGCGTAGTAACCTATTCCAATAGCCGGCATACAGGAGAAGTTACTATGTATATAAAAGACGGAGTGAAATTTGAGGTTCTGGAGCAAGTTGCAAGGAGTATGGAATATTAGTGTGCCTTGGTCAAGACAAATATTTGTAACCAAATTTATGTGATTGTTTTTTGAAACTTTTTTTGAAAATTTATTAGATTAATTCTGTGGTAGCTGGAGACTTCAACATAAATTTACTTCACGATCATACTCACTCTAGAATACAATAGAAAACTTTAATAGATCTCATATTTACGAACGTCCATGACATTGTGGAAAATGATCGAAACCTGCCAAATTTCATTGACCATGAAATACTAAGTATAGATATTCCTACGTCCGTTCAAGAAAACGAAATCTATGTTGTGACAATATCGATAAAATCAAGATGAAGCTCATAGAATGTAACTGGAAGTATGGATCTCGAGATGTCGATTCCTTATATAATTGCTTTATTGACAATGTGTATAAAAGTATTAACGAAATTGCACCCTTAGAACAACAAAGTACTGTGAAGACAAGACTGACAGACGTACAGGAGCAAACAAATGTGGAGAACCTTGGAACATGTACACATTGATTATATTATGTCTTTGGAAATTAATGGTTGTGATACTATAGAGAATAAATTGAACAATTATTTTATCAAGCGTGTAACTGATATAGTAAGCACCATACCTTCAAGTAATGAGGAAGCTATAACGGCAGGAGTGCTTTTAGAAGTGGAACTTTGGAGGTTTCAAGAAATTTCACTGAATATGCTACGCAAAACTGTTTTTCAACTGAAGAAAACAATCTACGGGTGATGAAGCACTTACATGCGGTTTGGTGAAGCAACTGTTTGATTTCATTGGCTTTTGAATGTTATAAATATATCGCTCAGAACAGGAAAGACGCATTCGTTGTTGAAGCGAAGTATTATAGTACCAGTACCAAAACAACCTATTCACGCAAGCCAGAAGACTTGCGACCTATCAATTTTATAGGAGACTACAATACAATAACTTGTCCTCATTTTACTTATTGTGCATCACTTTTGATTACATGCGCAAATGAGCAAAATCAAAGGTTACAAATTCTAATCAATAAATGTATGCGGATTTTGTTAAATTGAAGCAGGTATACTCCTATACAGAATATGCTAAAGGCATTACATTTTTTTAACATACACCAAATTATTCAAGAGACAAATTTAATTCTTTTATATAAAATTATCAATAATCAGGCTCCACCTTATCTTGAACAGTTTCTAAAAAAAGATGTGAAATGCAAGGTTACATTAGATTAAAAGAAAATTTCCATACACCTACAAAGATTTAGATTCATAAAGAGACATCGGAGAGACTATTTTGCTTTTTAAATTTAACATATTTTTGTAGATAATATTTATTATTGTTTGAAGCAGCTTAAAGCTAAATAAATCCTTTCTATTCTAACGTATATCGTTTATCGAACCCACAATGCGCGTCAGTCACTAGACTGGACACTCGAGCAAGTTCGCAAGCACACAAGACCGCCACTCACACTGTGATAAAATTAATTCGTGTGACTTTAGGTTAAACCAAAATTACAATTTTTCTACAATAACCAATATCCAAATTAATTTTGAGATAAACTTAAAATTCCCGAATATTAATAAACAATGCCAACGGACTTATAAATATTAATTACATAAATTTACGCACTTCCTTCTCTTGGTTATACCTCCTTCCTTTTTTCGCTCTGACTTTGTCTGGTATCTGGGCAGCCAGATCTACTAACTTACGATGTTTTAACCGAGAGCAAAGGTCCAACGGACCGCTTTGACAGACAACAACAACGAATAGAATGCACAATGCGCAGTAATAGGTTACGAACTACCCAACTTGGAAGCACTATTCATGGAAAAAGATTGGGTCCATGGACACTTTTGTTCTAACATACGTGCTGAGATCTACAGCATACTAAATTTTTACGAAAATTAGCTGAAATCCACTTCTTGTTAGATTTCTGCGATTTCTTTTATTTTTTGACGTTGATAGTTTGACATGAAAAGTATCATGTTAAACATGATACTTATATAGAATAACATTTTTGTTGATTTCTTCGGTGTAAATTACAGAAATATTTTTAACGGGTAAACAAGAAAAGGGGAAATTTCAATCTATTTCGGCTATTAAGTTCGATTATACCTCATTGTAGACCGTATATTCCAAAAAAAACTTGAACGTTTGTTGTCAACAACAGGCCTATATGAAACGTCGCTTTTTGCCTCTCAAAGTAAGATCTAGAATGTGTTAACTTTTCCGTTATCCCTGTATCCAGGTCACTTTAGGACACACGACAAAAACCATTTCCTTCTAATAAAAAACCATCCTCTATAAAAAGGGAAATATACTAACCGCCTTGAAACAACGAGAAACAAAACATCAACTCCTCCCCAGGCCAGGCTGATGAGCAGGGAAAGCGTTCCAAGTTGTTCTAAATGTAAAAAGAAACGGGCCATCTAGGCAGGCGTTGGTGCGGGATGTGCTCGGGAAGCAGTCCCCGGAGTGCTGTTTCTGAGATCGTTGATTCTCGCGTGAGGGGACCGAAAGCAAGGGGAGAGGGCAGGCAGCCCAGTTTAATTGTGTATCCAGGATTTTCCGGGCGTCGCCAGCGGATCTGCTCTACAGTGAGATGTCTTTTTGATGGGAGGGGCTTGGCAAAAACCGCGACGCGTAAATAGACTGGGTATTTATAAGCCTAAATGCCATGACAGCGCGGCTGCTATGAGGATCTCAAAGAAATCTTGTTAATCCGACTTTTGAACTGCCTAAGGTTCGTAGAACTGGGAAGAGCCTCCTTGGATAGATTGTTCCCCAATCTGGATACCCTCGAGATAAAGGAGCGCTCGTATCAACCAGTCTTGGATGTACAAAGCTTCCTCTTGTAGATGGTGCCACAATATTGACACCCTCGGGACAAAGGAGTGGTCGTATCGGCCAGTTCTGGTTGTACGAAGTTCGTCACGGTTAGGATGGGAGGCCAAAGTCAAACAACTCTGTCTGGCAGGCACATCGCTCGGCGGCATCATGGAAGAGAGCTCTGAGAAGCAAAGCCCGTTGGTGTAGCGGTAGAAGAGAGCTAGATCGCCAACGGCCCGCTGGAGTGAAAGGGTCCCAAGACTGTCCGTTAGAGACGGGTGTCTTTCAGTCAGAGTGAGAAGGTCGTGCGAAGAAAAGTACTTCTAGCCCTAAACAAATAGCCTAGCTTTTTCTCAGCAGCTGCCGCTATTCACGAGATGTGTTAGTGCCAGATCAAGTCCTCGGTGATCTGACACGGACACATCTCGTCACGAGATACAGTACTGTATTTTGTAAGCATTAAACTGTACAAAATTATTGCGTTCCCAAGCAGTGATAACTTTCAGGTCTCTCGTTAGAGAGGAAATCGTCGCTTTTTTCCAGCTCAGCTGCAGAGATCGGCTTGTCACTCTGAATTCCTGCATGTAGAGTGCTGTCATCAGCGATCCTGTACAGGAAAGGATATGTAAGAGGAGCAGTGTCGGAGCCAAGACCGATCTCTGAAGAACCCGCGTTGACGTTGTGGGATGAAGAGGAGAACCCGTCACTTACGACGTATATAGTATGTATATACAGGGTGTAAAGTTAGTAGTGGATCAACGGAAGTCAAGTGATAGTGGGCCCTAAAACATATCGAATGAATCCCTATATGTGTTGTCCGAAATTTTGTAGTTTAGGATATATTTGCAATTTTGTGAAATTTCGAAAAAAATGGATAATGAACTTTTAATCTCAATTACAACTAAACCATTAGATTTAGGGCTGTGATTTCTTTTCAGATGAGCTAAATGGTTTATTTTACGAGCTACAGTCCAAACGACTTGATGGATTTTGACATATGAGGTACTGTTAGATTCGCCCTAGCAGTGAGAGTGATACTGTGTATATTAACATTTTGTAAAATCAAAATTGCGGATTTCTTACGCAAATAGCCAAATCAGCTTAATGAGCTTGGGCAATCAACTCGGCAATCCAGGTGCGGGAGCGTTCAATCATCGGTCCGACCGAAATTACTAAGTCAGGCAATGGTCCAACGCGGAATTTGTAAATAACGTTTGGCATCTGAGTAGAATCATGTCATATTCTCCGCGAGGTTGTGTAGAAATGCATTACTATTATGGTGCTGCCCTAGGAAATGCTCGAGTAGCTGCTTGCATGTATCGGGAGTATGTGGTTAGAAGAGGTGGACTACAACCGGCGGTATATCCCGACTACCGCGTTTTTCTACGCGTCCATAATGCAAATACAAGAATTGCTTCCAAGCGAATACGCACAACGGGTTGAATTTTGTGAGAATATGTTGAGAAGATGCGAAGAAAGCTATTCTCGTCAGCATCTTATGGAGATATGAATCTAACTTTAACCGAAATGGAATATTCGACATGCACAATTCATGGAGCGAGGAAAATCCACACGCTATTCGCCGACACAGCTTTCAACGTCAATTCGGCGTTAATTTATGGGCTGAAGTACTCAACAAAATAAATTAGACCATATGAATTGCCCTTTGGAAGTTCGAAGCCGCATGTATTTTAAATGCGATGGCGCCACATGCCACTTTCCACGGGATGTACGGCATTACTTAGACTTAGACAGTGCCTTTCCTGGGCGTCGGATAGGTAGAGGTGGACACATACGATGGCCTCCACGGTCAGCCGATTTAAATCCTCTAGATTTTTTTATATGGGGGTTTTACAAGGGGATAATCTATATATCTGTATATACAAATGTCCACCAACTGCGCCAGAAAATTGATAAAGCCAAAATAAAAATTATAAAAATCGCAAATTCATTTCTAGACCTAAGGACAATTTTATTAAAAGGTGTCGCTTAAAGTTAGTTAAATTAAATTATCTTCAACATTTGTCGGTAAATCGCCATAAAGGGCGGCTAAACACAATAGGTTCTGTACTTGTAGGTGGTAAGGATTCTATTACTTTTCTGAAATTTTCAGGATTTATTCTACATGGATTGAAATAGTTTTTACAATAAAATGAATAATGAAATACCACCTCAATTTTTTTACTGCCTTCCAAAGTTGAGGGATGGAAGAGATTTTTCACAAAAAAATTGAATCTAAGAGTTTTGCGTTGATTTCTAATTAGCTCTGTTAAACAGTGACATAACCACAAAAATGCAAATATCTCTTGAACTATAAAATTTCGGACCACACATATAAGGGTTCATTCGATAGGTTTTGAGGCCCTCTATCACCTGACTTCCGTTGATCCACTACTAACTTTACACCCTGTATTAGAGATGTAGCGAATGTCAATTTTTAGGCATCCCTACTGTCCATATTCGCGAATACGAATGAGAAAGCGAATATTCAGTTTTCCTTCTCTACCGGATGTTTCAAATTCGACCCTCACTATTGGGATCTCGGAAACGGTAAGAGATTCAAAGTTGCCTGAATGGCGGCAAAATTGCGTATATAGGTAACTAACAAAATGCCGCTTAGAAGGTTTCATAATTCCTAGTACTTTCGGAGAGAATCAGGAAAAAGCGAATTGTCCCAAAATTGTTTTAATTTTTTCCTGACTTTAATTATAACGGGATTTTAAAATAAATAGCACATTAACTACCACTTTTTCTCCTTTAGAATATGGCATAATTAGAATTTTAATATTACGTTTCGTCTCTTGAACTCCCAACTTTATTTTTCCTTCCAGGTCGTCATATTGCATTTTTGCTCAGATAAATAGGGACTTTAGTTCTGAATTCAAAAATGTAAGATATGTCACACATTGGCATTGTCAAAACTAGCTATTCCAGAAAAAGTTCCTAGGTAGACCTTGAAATTATCAGATAGTGATTTGTTTCGTATACTAGGCCGGACTTCAAATGGAACATAGTTACGAGAAGAAGGGAAATAAATCGAGCAGTGAGCAATGTACCGAGAAGGGCCAGGCTTTGCCTGCAGAATAATGGACAACATTTTAAACATCTCCTATGACTTAGTTATGCTTATTAATTTATTTTTTATTTCCTTATAATTTTCATCCGACAACAAATTGTGATGGAAGTCGACAGAAGAAATCTCGAATTGAAAATTTGGCGTCTTTAATTAAATATAAAGATGATGCTATAGGACAGACGAAACGTCATATTGAAATTCTAATTATGTCTCTCTTGTAGAGAAAAAAAGTGTCAATGTTAATGTACAATTTATTTTAAAATCTTACTACAAATAAAGCCAAGAAGAGATTCAAACAATTTTGGGAAAATTCGGTTTTTTCCGTCCCTATCTGGCAGGGGTATTACGTATCATGTAGGTTTTTCTACAAGATTCTACAATTGTAGGACGCCTTTATGAATTTATCCTTGAAAAAGACTGGGGTATTTCTAGATTTCTAGTGGTCCGGGTCGGCGCCAGCGCTCTCCTATTGCGAGGTTGTTTTTCTTTTTGAATTGTAGGAAATTTCAGGCTGATACAACAGTTGATATAAATCAAAAGCATAAACAATTTGGTGGAAATATGTATTTTTAACATAACCTCACAATAAAAGAATTAGGAAGAAACGTTCTTTTACATAGAAAAATAAAAGGATCAAAAACGTCGTACGTCTTTTGTTCCATGACTCGGTTGATTCCTTTTCTAGTAAATGTCGTAGCTCCATGATGAATTAGAAAAATTTCATTTTTTGGGTTTTGGTCTGCTCAAGCACAGCTGTTTTTTTTTGACTCGACGTAAGCCAGGCATCCATTCATTTGACAGCCACATCAGTGTTTGGACAGCCTCACTTCACTAACAAGCCGAACGAAACTTGTTTTCTACTGAGAAATATCTCAAAAAGCATTATGCGAAGAATCATTTTTTTGTTTGTCTATTAAAACATGCTTTTCTGACAAAAAGTATAATATATCTTGTTTTATTGAAGTACAAATTAATATTATCTTAATATTCTCTTTTTCTGATATTTCATCAAAATAATAATAATAATAACGTGGGGATAATTGAAGGGTATGCAGCTTCTTTAGATATAAACGCTTTGGTCGAAATTTTACGTGTGGAAAGACGTTTTATGAAATGCAACATGGCTGTTAGTACATTTAGTGAGAGGCGTACTGTTTCATAAGGATAATGCTCCATGATGACTTTCTGCTTCTATTTTTCACGTCATTGGCGAAATATTCCGAAATTGAAATTTTTTGAATGTTAAATTATATGTTTGTTCGCACAGCTGCCACGATCTTGGACACAGTAACTGACAGGTTGGCGACCGCTGTACGAACCTGGCGAATATGTCGATTTGCCTTCTGACTGGTAATCCTTGGACTCGCTATTACTCAGATAGTGTTACTCGGATTTTGATGAAATTTTGACGCGGGTTATCCATTATGGTAAGGATGACAAGGATAAGTGAAAAAATGAGAATGTCCTCTCATTTAATTTTTAATGGTTTTCGAATTGACTGTAGTCACAAACATTTCGCAAGGGATCAAAAATGTTGAATTTCTTAAATTTTGTTTTTTGACTTTGTCACTTAAGAACTTATCAAAAATACTTTAAGGGATATAACTTGATACAGATTGTTCCTAAACATGTGTTAACAATCAAAGTGCTATCTCCCTGACCACGAACTGTCTTGAAATATATACAGCCCATCCTGGGTTGTAGAGCAAGGATCAAGCTCATCATTCTGAATATGAAAGATAGGCTAGCGACAACCCTTTTCCTAAATCAGTGGAGAAAATAATCTGACAAGGAATACGCAGTCAGCCTATGGTGAATAGGAAATAATCCAGAGAAGTTGTTATAACTGCCGAGGAGAAATTGAAACATGCAAGCTCAATCAACATGATGGTTTTATTAAAATAAGTGGATATGAAATGTATGACATTATAAAAGGAAAAGGAAATTTAATTCGACAAATTATATTTCACTAAAAAATTCAAACAAAGGCAGACATATCCAAATCATACTGAGTGACAAAAAAGGGTAAACACAACGTATGTTTATCCGATTTTTATAATTTTTGGCATATCGGCTATGCTTATAGCTGCCCGGAAAGCTTTAATTAGTGGTATTTCACAATCCACTAAAAACATTGAACAATTGTTCATGAAAATTCATATTGATCGGAGTAAAATTATCCTTGCTACAGCATATTTTCCTCCTGGTAGTTCTCCAGACAAATATGTTGAATTTTCGGAGAATTTAGAGAATGTAATTGAGTTGTATCCTGACTATAGGTTATGTATTATAAAATATGGCCTCTATTGCTGTTCCTCTGACAGGAGTTTCATCATCTGAAGCTGAATCCAAGTGAATTTTATTAGAAATGAAAATAACAACTTACTGGATCTGATTTCTATGCAAGACGAAATAGCTACGGTACATGCAGCTGAGCAAACACTTTTACCAGTAGACACTCATCATTCACCACTGTATTTTGTGAAACTTGCCTTAATAACTCTGGGCTTACTAGTAGTGGTTTTTACAGAGATTTTAAATCCACAAATGTGCAGGAAGTGATAGCATTTCTCTAGATTTAATTGGGACATACTGCTTATGAATAAATCACTTGGTGATATGCTTAATATGTTTTATGATGTAATATATTTAACAATTGATATTTTTGTTCCTTTGCAGAAGTACTCTGCAAAGAAATTTCCCATTTGGTTTTCTCCAGAACTTAAACAAAGGATAATTGAAGAAAAAAGAAACTACACAAGAGGTACATCAAATCTCACTTGCTAAATGATAATCATGAGTTCTCTGTTCTCAGAGCTCAGTGTAAAAATCTAAAAAACAGTGTTATCTGGATTAACTGAGTCTTCTCTTAGAGAAACCGTGAAAAATTTTTGGAAATTTGTTAATAGCCGTAAGGATTATCATTACATACCTTCAGAAGTACATTATAATGATGTCAGTAGTTCTTCTGGTTTACAAATTACCAATTTGTTTGCAGATTACTTCTCTAAAACTTACAGTGTAGATAATAGTACTGTTCAGAATAGTAATCTTTCTTATGGAGTCATCAATTTGTTTATCTATGAAATTCCAATCTCAGCCATCTATGAAAAACTGTCCAAATTAGACGCTAGTAAAGGACCTGGACCTGATGGTGTACCTCCGTTGTTGATTAACTACTGTAGCTTTCTGATTTCTAGACCTCTATTTTATATATTTAATCTTTTGTTGAAAAGTGGAACTTTTCCGGAATGTTGGAAAACAAGCTTCATCAATCCAATACTGAAATCTGGAGATCCTTCACAAGTAAAAAATTATAGACCTATCAGTAAACTGAGTTGCATTGGAAAGGTATTTGAGAGTGTGTTAATTTTTATCCGCAAATTTGCAAAGTAGTTTTATAAGCCAACAGTTTGGATTTCTTTCAAAACGCACCACATAGTAAAATCTTTTAACGTTCACAAACTATGTTTTGGAATCCTTGGAGGAAGCTTATTCTGTTCACGTAGTTTATACAGATTTTTCTAAAGCATTCGATGAGGTCAACAATGAGATCTTGATTAATAAGTTACATTGTCTAAGAATTTGCGGGGATCTTCTCTATCATGGCTGAAGTCTTACCTCACTGACCGAAAACAAATAGTGCGTATGCAAAGCTTTCAATCAAATGAGATTAATGTGCCATCTGGAGTACCTCAAGGTTCCCATCTGGGTCCTCTTTTTTTCAATACATACGTGAATGATATTGTGTACTAAGTCTGTTAGTTTTCTAATGTTTGCAGATGATTTGAAATTATTCTTAAGAATCAAAAATAATAATGATTGTTTAAATATTCAAAATGAGTTGAATTCATTAAGTCTCTGGTGTCAAATGAATAGAATGGAACTTAATGTGGAAAAATGTCATTTAATGGTCTTCAGCCGTAACAGGGACACCATTGATCATACTTATACCATGAAAGGTTGTCCTCTAAAGGGTGTATCCCAAGTTAGGGATTTAGGGGTAATTCTTGACCCAAAATTATCCTTTATCACCCATATAAATATGATTGTTTCTAAATATCTTCAACTGTTGGGATTTATAAAACGATGTGCTAAGGATTTTCATAATTTCAGTCATTCAAAACGTTGTTTTGTTCTTTGGTGAGGCCCCATATGGAGTATTGTTCTCGTGTTTGGTCACCCAACTATAATGTTCATATTCAGGCAATTGAGAGAGTGCAACATAAATTCTTAAGATTCATTTTATTCAAACAACATTATGGTTGAAGATATCTATTCCTGCAATGAAAGCTCTCTCAATATCTCAACCCTTCAGGTAAGACGGAATCAGAGGGACTTGTCACTATTTTATAATATTTTGCACTCTGTTAGTTTTGCTGCAGAACTTTTGAAAAATATTAAGCTCCATGTGCCTTCTCGTCAAACAAGACTGAATCAACCATTCCATGTGAGATCATTTCGTACTAATTATGCTAGTAATTCCTTCCTGTCTAGATCTTCAAGGTTAGCAAATCAGTATTCTAATAAGTTGGATTTCTTCAGAAGTTAGAAAACATTCAAAATTCAATTAGATTCCTGTCTGTAATATTTAATATTTGATTTCTCCATATATTTAAATTTTGAATAAATTCGTTGCAATATAGAAATGATCTGGATTGTAAAGTGTTTGTGATTGTTTTAAGTGTTAAATATCTAAGTCAAAGTAGGGTTAGGTTTACATTAGATTTTCTATGCTGTATTTTAATTGGACAGTCGCTCGTTGATAAATAAATAAATTCATAAATATTTATGTGCAGTGACCGTTACTAGTAAAATGATTAAATTTGCACAATATTTTTCTGTAGGAAGTTTATCAAAATATTGTTGGTTTTATTTTTCAGAACAACCAACGAGGATGCCTTAAGTACAAACATAAACAGAACAACAGAAATAACAACAAAATTGATATAATCACAATAAGGCAGGCTGGACGATGTTGATAAAGGGAAGGCTATTGGAAAAATGGCTGTGAAGTTTGTGTTTCTTGTTGTTAACACGGTTTTTATTATTCGCTTGGCATGTATGTATGAATGTAATGAATCTTTGAGCATAATTTTCACCAATTACCAGAAGTTTGATTAATTTGAAACTTCGCACACGTAACAAGGACCGATGACAATGCAATAATTTGATAACGGTTTTCCATTATCCTTATTCATAAGTAAAGTTCTGTAAAAAGCAGGCATGTTAATAAAAAGCCACGGATTCCAAATGCAGCTTTACGAATACTGAAACTACAAGCCTCTGTAGCTCAGTGGCAGAGCACTGGTCTTGTAAACCAGGGTCGTGAGTTCAATCCTACTAGGAGGCAGATTGTGGTGTACCCTTTTTTTATTTTTTTAACACGCTTTTACTAGCTTAGCCTGTATGTACGTATGTATGTATGTATGAAACGGAATCTTTTAGCATAATTTTCACCAATTTCCAGAAGTTTGATTAATTCGAAACTTCGCACACGTATCAAGGACCGATGATAATGCAATAATTTGATAACAGTTTTCCATTATCCTTATTAGGACCGCCAGAATTGATAATTTTTTTTATAGATTCGCTGTAGGGGAGTAAGAGAGATAGAGCCAAGGTCGATCTGCGCAAGCGTGCAGTTTCTGACTTACTCTTTTTTGGTCCGGGCACTTTTTCTACTACTTTTTCAAGGTAGTGCATTCTCATCTTGTTCATTGCGAATGTTTCCAATAATCCTGAGTTGGGCTTCGATCGTCCACAAGATGCAAGGTTGTACCGTCGATCATGCAGTCATTTGTCTAGGCTCGCGACTGTTTGCTGCTGGACAAGCTTATGTAGCACTTAGTCGTTTAAGATCTTTAGACAGTATTCAGATTGAAGAACCTGATTGATCTAAGTTAACAGGAAACATCCCATGCAACAGTGAAGCTTTAAATAAAATGATTAGATTACGAAATGATTCGTAAGACATTTCAATAACACATTTTCATTTACATGGATACGTCAATAAACAAAATTGTCGATATTGGTCTCCAGTGAACCCCCAACAGTTGCATGCGCACCCGCTATATACCACGAAAGTTACAGTTTGGTGTGCAGAAGGTCCAACGATGATTACTGGTCCTTATTTTTCTGAGGATTATGGAGAAACAACTACTATGAATTCGGAGTGTTACATCCACACACGGAACAACTTTTTTTCCGGAACTTCGATGTCGACGTGTCCGTCTCAGAACAGTGTGGTTCCAACAAGACGGGGCAACATCTCACACAGCTCTCACTTCGATGGAACTTCTTCGGCAAACATTTCCAGGACGTCTCATTTCACGTCATGGCATTATTCCATGCCCCCCTCGCTCCCTGGACCTGTCAACGTTGGATTTTTTTATGGGACTACCTGAAATCAAAAGTTTACCAAAGCACGCCTCGGGCCCTCTTCGATTTGAAGGAGGAAATAAGAAGAGAAGTAACCCAAGTTCCTGCACGGATGCTGGCTAACGTAATGGGCTCATTTCGGGAGAGGCTTGATTCCTGCATTTTGGCTCAACGGCGCCATATGGCCGACATAGTTTTTAGAACGTAAATTTTGTTTTACTCAAAAAATGGCATGTATTTCTGAGTATTTTGATATAATAAAATATTTTTCCGATGGTTATTTTGACTGTACTACTCATTTAAAAAACATGCGTTCTTTCTGATGGACCCTGTATTACGGTAGTAGATGATCGAACAACCAATCATAATTAATGACCTCAAATAAAATTATAATAAAATTTAAGTTATTAACAGAATAATTCAATTCAGAGGAAAAAGTGTGGGGTGCATTTGACTACATTTTTATAACTCTCCTCTCATAGATAGTTGATAATAGAATGATTGTAACATTTAATATATCAAGCAGCCCACGCATTTTACTCTGAATTGAATTATTCTGTTAATAACTTGAATTTTATTATAATTAAATAAATAAAATAAAAAAATATTATAATTTAAGAACATATTGTGCCCGACGTATGTTTCGCAACCTATGTCACTTTTAAAATTTCGCTGAATATGCTAACACGGTTAATAAAAACAAGTCGGATACTTAAAAACAACAAAACAACTTGGTGTGTGGTTAAATACAGTATTAGTCAATAATCTCCCATTTGTCTGGTAGTGTTCTGTAGCAATGTTTTCCTATTTTTGGCGAGAAATATCGCTATTATGATAATTTTTGTCTCTCATTCTCTACAGTGCTCTGTTCTCGAACACATGAGTTTCAATTTATCGTTATCCCTGGTGAAATAACCGAGTAAACACACAGAAAAAGACGCAGGCCGTACAAAAAAATCAAGCCTTATTGGAAAACAGGCGTTTGTTTGGACCAATTCAGAATCTGTCAGAACAAAATATTGTCAAAATTCGCGTTCATAGTAACTGTAGCCTGATGCATTTTTGTGGGGGATTCGAGAGATAAAAGCAGGTAGAAGAGTGACACCATTGTTGACAGTTTCACACAAGAGCTCCAAAGAAATGAGGCTACCACGTACCGACATACTCATTACTTCATTCTGAGAAAATGTTTTTTCGCCAGCCTCATCCATCATTCCGAAAATGCCAAAAGCCCTCCAAAAAAAAACGCCAAAATCCCACCCAGAACTGATGTCGTAACTCACTGGTTAATCCTTACGCAATTTTCGACTAAAATGTTGCAATCGCATTGTTTACGGATCTGAAACGCGCGAAATAGAACTCCGACATTTGAAGAGAACTATGTATGTTGTTTGTTCTGCGAGAATATAATATTTAAGATACAAAAGCTTGGCCTCGAGATGATGTAGTAAAACATCTGCGCGTATGAGGTGCAACAACAAACCATGAGAAAAAATCTGAATAAAATAGTTTTACGTTGGAGAATAGCAATTCAATCTTTCCTTCAAATGTCAATTAGACTGAAAAAGGTCACCGTTGAGACCCAAACGTATTAAATAAAAAAATGCACACATGGTTTGATTGGCCAGACGCACATGGAACATTATCGACATGAAAATCATATGATAACGAATATGAAGACGTCTTAGCATGATGGATGCTAGTGAAATAGGGTATATCTTAAAAACGTGTCTTTAACCTACATAATTTAAGGTACAGCCAATGCAACGCGAGAACTTATGCAAGTCTCTTACATATCATTGGTTCTACGTAATGATCAGAATACAAATGTTTAGGATAAGTCACTACTGGTTTATTTTTATACAGGTTAGAAAGTTCTAAATCCAGACACTTTTGCTTTTGGTAAGCAGAGTAAACTCGGTGTTTGATTATCAACTGCCCAATTTTGAAGTTAGGCTATCTGTATAAATTTACCACCACCATTTCTTAAATCTCAACATGTGGTGAATGAGCATTGGTTTTAAACCTGAGATAAGAGTATTCCCATTGATTAAGATATTCCCTCAGATGATACCAACCCAACTGAAAGATGCTCTTCCACAAAAATAGGCCTACGTACCGTGGTGCCGTCAACCACTCATGTAACAAAGCAAAACATCCCTCCATGCTCCTTCCCTCCTCCTCCAACCACTTATAGTATACAACTACATATCTGTCGATCACCGATTTTAGGCATCAACGTTGCCACCTCTCAGGCTGTTGCCGCGAATTATGAGATTTTATTTTCCGTTGTTAAACATTTTGAGAATACGGAATCTTTGGAATAATTACAAATAAGGGAGTGAGGTAACGATGGAAATTGTAAGTGAATGTCCAAATACATTATATGGTTGGCATCTTCTTGAAAATTACGTTAATCAATGCTATTTATAAACAAAGAATACATGAATAAGTAGCTTGATCTATAGTTATTAAAGCATAAACAAAATCTGTACACCTGCATTAACTTGCGAATATTAATAAGACTGTCTGATATAAAATAATATATAACTTACCAAGATACTTTCTCCTGTGTGTCCACCTTCATATAGGTATTATTCTTCTTTACAAATAAATAAAAATACACAGATTACAAAAAGAACTTATTTTAATGATAGATAAACATACATTCACATCAACAGTATGCGCTTATTACTACAATATAATTTCTCTTTCAGAGGGTAAAATTGCACTAAACAACAGTGGCGGACTAAGGGTGCAGACGGCCAAGGGCCAGCTGGTATAAGGGGGCTTCCAAATTCCATTTTATGATTATTAATTTTTTTTATAAATGCTTCCTAGCTACCCATCTACCCAAAATAGATTAGAAGGAAGTTTAACGTTATTCAAAAGTTATTAAATATAATCAAGTGCTTTCAAAAACAGTTTTTCAAAACATTTTTATAAAGTTTTAAGAGCGATATTTCTACAGATTTTGAGTAGGAAATATTAATAAAATATAGGTGAGTCCTGAAAAACGAGTGATTTTAGAAGTATTTCAACAATATTTTTTTGAGTAATGAGACACAGAGGTTTAGCTATGCGCGTGCGTCCCAAGCGGGTCTCAGGGTGGCTATCGTGTCCGACGGTTATCCTGGGACTCAATTCACCGAGGCACAGGTGCAGCAGGTACAGGAGGAGGTCAGTATGCTGTTAGATGGGCTCCCAGACGAGGGGGCCCTTCCTAGGTACATTGATTGCAACCTATCTGGAGGGGTGGGGGATCTGTGGCTGTGGGAAGGTGCAAGGCTCATTACGATGAGCTTTGGCGACCTTCCTGTTTACCACCGCGTGACGGCCAGGTTCCCGGGTCTCAACCTGGGAAATGCGGTCATGACGAGAAGATCTAGGAGGCAAAATCCTGGAACCTTTCCCAGCATGTGGAGGCTACTGGATAGGAAGGAGAAACCCAAAGGGGTCCGACTTGTTCTCTCAGAGGATTCCATAAGCTGGAAGGTTTTTGAGGGTAACGGCAATATTGTATGCTGTGCTGCGGAGGAAGTTCGGGGGTGTTCACACTCCTGAGCAGAAAGAAAAAGCCAGTCGCCGAGGTGACTCCTGCCGAAACAGGTCTGGCTCCTAACCAATGGCCGGACCAACCTGGACTGACGAGAGCTATGGCGATAGACCAGACTCCTCCACAGGGGACGCGTCACCCGGAGCAGCTGTCGCTGGAACCTCTGGAGGCTACAGCGGGTCCTAGCGGAGTATCCGCAGGAAACATCGTGGCGGGCCCGTCGATTCAACGTGCCCCAGAGGGCGATGACAGCGATTCGGACGAGAAAGGAATCTTCAATCTAGTCCGACAGCTCCTCCGTGGAAGCGGAGTCGAGGGCAGCTGCGACAGGGAAGACTGTGGCGGCGGCGGCCGAACGCCCAAATAGGGCATCTACACCGGTATCCGGGAGGAAGTAGGAGGGGTCTCTCAACATCCATGGTAAGTCTCAATTTTATTCAAATTAACTTACAGTACTGCATAGCGGCTTCGAAGGCCTTCACTCAGGATATCTCTTTAGGCCGTAATGACGTGGCTCTCATCCAGGAACCCTGGCTGAGAAACGGTTCAGTAAACGGACTCAGTTTACCGGGATATACGCTTTTTAGCGATAATCCGGACACTCGGACAAGAGCTTGCGTAATGGCAACTTAAAGACTTTACCTCCAGAAACTTAGTTGCAGTTAGAATTAGATAATTATATATAAGAAGCAAGAAGCTGACAAGGACCTGGTCGTATGTTCGGGATACCTTCCTTACGATTCAAGGGAACCTCCTCCGTCTGAGGAACTGGGGGACCTTGCCACATATTGCAGGGATTCTGGACTCGACCTTGTAACTGGATACGACAGCAATGCTCACCACGTCATGTGGGGCAGCTCGAATACCAACAGACGGGGCGAAGTAGTAGTAAGCTTGGAGGGGCCCGATACAGCCTTTGTAGGGGCCCTGATATAGAAGCATCCGTAGAGTCTCTGAGCAGGGACTTGACGGCTTCGTATGAGGAAAAGTGCTCGTTACACAAAGTTTAAGGTAAGGGCAAGGAGTTAGGGGGCGGGAGCTGTGCACAAACTTCTTGGCAGAGTTAAACACAGGACAAGGTCTCCTCAATGGGAAGACTTGTAGTCTAGGTGTTACAAGAATGCAAAAAGGAGATTAGAAGGGCTTCCTGAGAATCCTGAAGGAACTTCTGTCAATCCATAAAGGATATTCATGCGACAGCTAGAACACAGAATCCTATGCAAAGACACTAGAGCAAGATTAGAATCTCTGTCTGATCCCTTGGGAGGTAGTACTACTTCCGAGGAAGGTACTCTGAGGGTTCTGATGGATACGCACTTTTCCGGTTCCACAGTAGCGCGATCAATCATAGAGTGCATGCAGTAGCGCAGGCTCTCAAGGGAGGACTGGCGCACTGCAAGGGAGGTTGTTACCTTCGAAAGGATGGTATGGGCGATCGATTCCTTTGCTCCGTACAAAAGCCCGGGTCTGGACGGTGTATTTCCCGCCATGTTACAGCATGGGTACAGCTAGACACTCTTTCATCTTTTGTGCTTAAGACATTGGAAAGGATAGTTGACAGATTTTTGAGGGCCCGCTGGAGAGGTGTGTCATTCATTCCAATGAGTTTGCATACCAAGTTGGGAAATCGACTGATCTGGCCTAATACAATCTGATAGGCAGGCTGGAGAAGACTCTAGCTCAGCGTGAAATGGCCTTTTTAGATATTGAAGGTGAATTTGTTCGCACTACAATCGACTCTTGGTTAGGCACGGGGTTGGATCAGTCCTAGTAGATTGGGTCATATCCACTACTGGAGGGTCAGGTAGCAACAGCTATTCTGAATAAGGTAAGCTGCAGCGTTAGCGTAGCTCGAGGCTGCCCGCAGGGTGGAGTTTTGTCACTCTTTCTGTGGTGCCTCGTGGTGAACGAAGTCCTCGTTAGGCTCAGCAGTGCGGGGAGCTACGTGCAAGCCTATGCTGATGACTTAAGCATAATAGTTAGAGGTCCTTTTTGTAGAACAGTCTATGAGATTATGCAGGGCGCTCTGCGCGCTGTGGAATCATGGTGTAGGGAAGTTGATCTTTCTATCAACGCTGGAAAGACCGAGCTGATCTTATTTACTAGGAGAAGAAGGCTTGACGGGCTTGTCTTGCCGACCTTCTTTGGGACTAGGAATTATCCTGGACTGTAAACTGAACTGGAGAGAGCACGTTGAATTTAAGGTTAACAAGGCTCGCAATTCATTGTGGGCTTGTAGACGCGTTGTTGGTGTTAGGTGGGGGCTGAAACCCAACGTGGTTTACTGGTTCTACATGACAATAGTACGTCCATCTCTCTGCAATGAAGGCACTAAGTGCCTGTAAGATTACTTCGAGCCTTGTATTGCAATGCAGAGAGGCTCTGGATTGTCTAGCAGCTTGGCACCCGGTATCGTTAGTGGGGGTACCGGGGCACGCTGGGATAGAGGGCAATGAGACGGCGGACGCTTTGGCGAGGACAGGATCATACAGCAAGCTCGTTGGTGCTGAGCCAGCTTTGAGGGTGCCCGCGCTAAGAGTTAGGAGGAAAATGGAGGAGTGGATTGCAAGACAACACTTTCAGAAATGGAGAAGCATCTCCACACATCGACGACAGGCACGGGAACACATTATAGGGTCCAGTGCTAATGATGGACGTTTCTGTTTATCTTTGGATAGAGCTAACCTAAGGTTGCAGGAGGGACTGTTGTCTGGTCATAACACATTAAGGCGCCACCTGCACGTGATGAGGGTAGAGGTTGGCTGAGGATCCCTTGTGTGAGCGTTGCGGGGTAGAGGAAGAGACCTCGGCGCACGTTCTGTGTCGCTGTGAGGCTCTTAGCCACTACAGGCAGACTATACTGGAGTCCATCACTTTGGAGCTCTGGCCGTTAAGGAGCTTGGACTCAAGGCCATTACAGGTGCACAAGGCCCGTCTAACTGAGGTCTGCGAAGTTAGCCCCCAAAAAAACAGGAGATAGCAATTCATTCATGTCATTCATTTGTCCATCATTTGTCCACATTTGTCCACCAATTAGTTTGATCTGTCCACCCTTCGTATTCTCAAAAAACAATATATATATATATATAGACTTTGCCATCATCATCAGGAGAGTAGTATGTGAGGATGTTGCTAATTGTTGTTTACGTTCAGGATGAGGGAAACACCCAGTAACATGGTGAAAGCTGGATAGAAAGCATTAGGCTTTCATGTTCTAAAAATTTTTAATCTGTTTTTAACTTGTTCTTGTCACACAGTTGTGTGTATTTTATATAATGTTGACCATTGTACCATCTGTCCAGCTTTCACCATGTTACTGGGTGTTTCCCTCATCCTGAACGTAAACAACAATTAGCAACATCCTCACATACTACTCTCCTGATGATGATGGCAAAGTCCATTGAAAGCTAGAGAGAATAAAAAAAGTATAAAGAATATATATATATATATATATATATATATATATATATATATATTGGGGCTAACTTCACGCAGCCCCAAAATTTTTGGATACTGAAAAAATGTTTTACTCTCTCGTTTGTCTATCGTTAGTCCACATTTGTCCACCCTTGACTTTCATTTGAATTTGGTGGAAATGAAAAAAAAAGATCGGTCCACCGTAGCATCAAATTTCTATTTTAATGCCTTCAAAATTAATTACTAAAAATGACTTATTATGAATAAAACAAGATCTTGATGTTTGCTTACCATCTGAAACACATCATCCATCCAGTGAATTAATTAATGCGACACTTTGGAGCCTAAAAATCCTTTTAAGACAATTGAATATGGGGCTAACTTCCCACTCCTGCAAAATTGCCGGAGACACTTCATCAAGGATGAACATCATTGCATTCGTTTGTCCACCCACCGTAGACATATTCGTCCACCCCACAGCTCTAAATCAAAAACAATCCTCCGATTCTTTGGAACATTTTTTGAAATACTGCTACGAGGGCGAACTTTACACCGTTGCAAACTCATCGCAGACGCTTCATCAAAGATGAATATCATTCGTCTGTCCACCCATCGAGAACCTTTGTCTAACCACAGATCTAAACAAAACAATCATCCGATTCTCTCGAATATTTTTGCAAAATACTACCACGGGGGCTTACTCCACACCCCTGCAGAATCGTCGGAGATTCTTCATCAAGGATGAACATCATTGCATTCGTTCGTCCACCCACCGTAGACATTCGTCCACCCCACAGCTCTAAAAAACAATCCTCCGACTCTTCGAAACATTTTTTAAAATACTGCTACGCGGGCTAACTTCATACCCATTCGTTTGTCCACCTAGCGAAAACGTGAAATTTGTTCGTCCACCCTTAGTTGGTTGAACATCTAAGGGTGTATAAGGAAGTTCTTGCTAACTTGTAATGCTTTATAAGTTTCGAGTACAGGTAAACAATCGGACAGTAGATGTCTTGTGCACGACAGTATAGGTTATGTGTGTGGATATCTGTAGTCGACGATAAGTAAAGTGAATGGGGTAACGTGCATAGTACTCGTACTTTATTATAATTGCCCTTCTGTGTGTTTCATCTAAATCATCGAGTCATCTAGTGAGCTTTATTCAAAGTTGCATGCTGAGTTTATTAACATGTCAACTATTATTTGTTGAGGTGCGATTATATAAACTAGAGGCAGCGCGGTCTTGACATGACTGCACCGGATTAAGCCAATTGCTGCAGTTAGAATTTGGTTAAAACTTGAAAGTTTCGCTCTTTATGACCAGCCTATTTTGTTTCATTTTTGGTTGCCATGATTGTTTCTACCAAAAAAATTTAGCATTGTTTCGACTTCGTAAAAGCTCAAGCAGTAAAGTATGTGAGTTTTTTACATTTTACATCTAAGATCTTATCTCACTAATGGTTTTTTTATATTTATATTATATATTTCGCTTGTTATTAGATATAGAAATAAAATGGATATATCAAGTCTTTAATCCAGTCAAGTAAAATGGAAAACGATACAGCTTCAAAAACTTAGCCACGATAATCGTTAAATATTTTTTTTCTTTAGACCAATTCTGGTGAATTATATCGCTTATACAAGAAAGGAAGCAAGACATTCTCGAGGACAGTGGGTGATATGCATAAAGGAGAGTGGCTACTTTTGACTCGCATTTTTAAAGTAGCCACTCCATTTGATATGCATGAAAATGTTAGTAGAAGCTCACACTCATAAGTTTCTACTCTTTCCGTGAGGCTGTACTCGCTCCTTGAGTGCCGACTTCAATTTTTATGTGCATAAAAGTGAGCGTCCACTCTGACCGCTGAGTGCATACTTAAAGAAATGCGAGATACCTTAGTAGTAGACTCAGCTTTATAAGAAGTGGACGAAATGGCCGAATTTATGCCTATTTATCAGCCTACGAAGGTGTTTAAAGATCGTAGGGAATCAAGTGAAGTAGACTATCGGGCCTTATATCGGTTTAGTAAAGTTAATGTTGAGTGGATAAGTAACCATTTTCTTGGAGAGACAGAAGAATATAGGGGCGGTGCTTTGAGCAATATAGAAAGAATGAGGGTTTTTTTACGATATGTGGGTGATCCAGGATTTCAAATTGGCATAGGAGAAGCTATTGGCGTCCATCAATCTACGGCATCCCGAACCGTTTCGAACGCTATAACACGCATTGTGCAGAAGTCGAACATTTGGATTAGATTCCCAACCACATTTTAAGATTGAACAGTTCTTGTTCCCATCCTTTCAATTTTATTGGTTTGTTTCCGGTTTGATATCTGTCTGTCTTCGCTTTTAATCTGGTTTTTATGTTTTGAATCGTCTTACAAATCTGCCCTTCGTTATATTTAACTCCTAATTCGGCTTCTACCTTTTCTTTTATTTCTTTCGCCGCCTTACGTCGTTTATTTTTGATTACCGGGATGTTAAATTTTTCCAACAAAACAGGATACTGTTTAATTATATTAACAAATACTGTTTGATTTTCAGATGAATGGTCTTCAGAATAGGTATAATCGACCTAAACACCACCGACACAAACGTTTACCGGTATACAGGAGTAACTGCTCGCAATAGAGAAATTGCCAATTCGACGAGACAACAAAATACAAGTCGGAACTCGAAAACCAGAGTGCCTACTCAAGTATTTCATTGGCACTTGAGTAGGCTCTCCGTTTCTCAACAAATATTTTATGCATATCAAAACCGAGTATGCTCTCGCTAACAGGAGTAGTTACTCGCTACAATATGGAGTCGCTACTTCTGATAACCCACTCGCCTTTATGCATATCACCCAGTATTTCGAAGAGCGATTGGTGCTGTACAACGTTAGATAGCGTAGCAAAAAAGATACCTCTTTTTATATATTGCTAAATTAAATGTGAATCATCGATAGTTGTAGCCTTTAGGACCGAATTTAGGCGTGCTTGCATTACACGTTTGTCTGAGGAGACGACATCCAATTTGCCTTTTAAAATTCGCGTCCTTGATAAATATTTGTATATTGCTCATTTTCACAACATAATTATTGTAAATATATGTTTTATTTAAATTTTGACACGACTGGTACTGATGAGGCTTATATTTTGTAACGAGCTTGGAAGATATATTTGATCCTGAATATTAACGCACTCCGGTCAACTAAGATCTCATTGCTCAATTCTAAGCATAATAAAGACTGCTTTACTTGTGTATAGGAATATTATAATTGTATACAATATTTTTAGTATGTTGGAAGAGGATACCTACATATCAATATATGACTCGATATGTTTTGACACCGACGAATGGAATTTAATCAAACCATCATCCTTTTCTGAATATTCAAAATTAAAACCCGGTTGGGCCGACAATACTTCTGAAAAAATGTACAACAAGTTCAAGACCAGTAACCCAGTATCTTTCACACACCTTATTTGACAATAACAGGACGCTGTAAAGAATGTGGCGAAATAGTTCATGGCCGTTGTTTTAACGAACTGGATATCAATTTCGGCATTACGATCGATATGATGGTGACAGACGCAAGAGGAGTTCCCCATTCTTTGCGGCGGTATCTGAAAGGCGACCGTAGAGACAAAATTGGTAAGCAACTGTTAACTAAAAAGCCAGCAGTATGGTTGAACGAAGCAACCACAAACATGGATTTCGGTGCTGCAGTACCACTATATATTGCTAAAGCAGCGACCCTGAGAAAATGCAAAGAAAAAGCTATTGCACAGGACCTGAATATCGATAAAAATAATGACCTTATTGAATCTTTGATAGCAAAGTATTCTGGCAGTATAGACTCAACAGGTACTATTGCCAAACCAATGTTAAACTCCAGTAATATTTCTCAAGCCATTTTTCTTTATCAAATCGCACAAAGCGGGGAATCAGGAATTGTTTCAGTGGCGCAAATGATTTCCGAAAAAAACGATACCAATATGATAAATTATTGGTTTGGGGATTTTCTTGAATACGCACCCACACCAGACGAAGTGGTTACAGATTTTTCTTTGGCTCTGCTAAACGCATTGGCATTTAATAAAATGACCCTTAAAGAGTATGTTGCAGACTGTTTTCGAATTTTAAATAATGAACTGCTACATCACCCTTTGCGGACCCAAATAAGGGTTGATTGCTCATCTAATGAATCTTTTATGCAAGAAAAATTTGTTCGATAAGAAACTGCCATCGGGAAAGGACTTCTATGCAAGGTGTTTATTACTCATGACAAACTGTGAAAGCTTAAGTTCGTTTAAAAACCTGTTACAAAGCATATTTATTATAGCACGTGAGTGAATGCGACGGACAAAATGATGTTGGTATAGATCTTACCAGCTAGGAAAAAAGAATTATTCAGGCAAATGGAAACTTTCTGTATTGTATTAAATGATACGATTGACCGTGAGTTACTTGATGATTGCGGCAACTTAGAACAGACTGAGGCAATATCTGCTTTAGTTCAAAATATTCTCGGCAGTGCCACTGTAATAACTGGCAAATGTAAAGGATATCAGCGACCAAATCCTTATTATTTACCGGAAATAGTAGACATTTTGGTAAGCCTGACTAAGCAGTTTTCGTTATGGACAAACGTAATGATTAATACATCTCCAATGTCAAATTTAGTCGCATCATCAGCAAGTTGTGAAGGTTATTTCAAAGAGCTGAAGTCGTGCCTCGGGAGGCAAGCATACAAGCCCTTACGGGCAGATAAATATATTGCCTGGCATATAAGATGGAGTCAAAGCTCCACCAAATGTGAACGTGCTGCGGTAATGGATAGGTACGAGTATAAGCGCAGAAATAGGTCCAAGGAAACTAAGAGCAAAAAAATGTGTATGGACAAGATACGTGAAAGTGACAATGATTATTTAATATATACAGAAGGATGGAGAGGCAAAAATCGTGCCACACCTATTCCCGGTGAGTCAATAGAAATAAATGATATCGAAAATGAGTTTTCACTGATATTAGACCCAGAGAATTTGGACATACATTTTTATCTACCCAAAGCTTGCAGAGTGATGTATTGAAATTATTGCAGTAGATCATTGTAAAGATAGCCTCAGGAGAAACTCAAATCGAATGAAAAGGAGACAAACTCATAGTGTACTGTCTTTAGGTTTAGGATTCTGAATTGGAAACTGGTAGAGCTTATGAGAACGAATAAATAAAGTTCGTATAAACATATGTGTTTTATGGTTTCATTGTTGAGATACAGGATTTCAAGTATATTTTTTTGATATAAATTTTACACGTCATCAAAATTCAACTTGGTATTTTGGGCTTTTATTAGATATGCCACTAACTCCATTTTTTGAATATAATGGAAGGACTTTTAGGCGAATAAATATTTTGCTTGCTCATAGATAAATTATTTGTATTTAAATGTTTAACTAAAAAAATTACTGATTGATAACATTCGCAGAAATAAAAAATTTGTGAAATGTCTTTAGATTATTTGTTGGGACCTACAAAATTAATGTCACTGTCAAATTACAGAATTTCATCAGAAGTGATTTATAAGAAACTAATAAAAAATGAACAGTAACAAATTCGAGATACCAATGGTGAGAGACAAATTTGAAGCACCCGGTATACATAATTTAGGAGAAAAGAAGAAACCTTTTAACTATAACTATATATATATATGTACATAACAGATGTCTATTTTATTTACTTTAAGCATTTTTTAAACCTAATAATGTATCATCAATAAAATAACCTTACTATGTATCTAGGTTAAATGAAATTACTATTTATTTGTCAAACCTACAAGAGGTGGCTTTATACATTTTATATTCCTTACGAAAGAAGAAATTATTGTAGAACTTCAATAAAGACTATGAGTTTCAGATTTTTTAAAACCTATGAATACGGATGGGAGGTCAAATGTCTCTTATGGATGGACAAATAAATACAACCACATCCACCTTTGCCTAATCATCTCCAACGATTCTGCGCGGGTGTAAAGTTAGATCCCATAGTAGTATTTAAAAAAAATATATTCAAGAGGGACCGAGGATTTTTTTTTAGATGTGTGAGGTGGATACATGTCTATGGTGGACAAACGTTTTCGATGGGTGGACAAACGAATGCAATGATGTCCATCCTTGACGAAGTGTCGCCGGTAATTTTGCAGGGGCGTGAAGTTAGCTCCATCTTTAATTCTCTTAAAAAAGAAATTAATAATGGGTAAATGATATGTTTCAGATGGTCAGCAAATATCGAGAACTTGTTTTATTCCTAATAAGTCACTTTTAGCAATTTTGAAGGCATTTCACTAGAGATTTGAGACTAGGGTGGACCGATTTTTTTCTCCATCTCCACCAAATTTAATAGGTGGACAAATGAAACTAAAGACAATTGTAGACGAACGATCGAAAAACGAAAGACGAAACGTTTTATTTATCATAATATTTATACTATTTTTTTTGGTTTAGGAGAATACAAAGGGTGGACAAATCAAATGAATTGGTGGACAAATGTGGAGAAATGATGGACAAACGAATCACATGAATGAATTGCTAGCCCCCGATTTTTTGGGGCTAACCCCACGTACCTAAAGGGCAAACCTTTTTTGTATTACTTTATAGAGGAGGCCCGCGTGCCACACCTTGTCAAAGGCTTATGAGACATCCAAAAGCAGGATGCCAGAACTCATGCTGAGGGTGAACTCTCTGGTTACATGTTCCACCAGCCTGAATGCCTGTAGCCCGGTGCTATGCTCGGACCGAAAGCTGAATTGAACGACAGGAATCATATGGTGAGCTGAAGAAAAATTCTCAAGGTGACGATAAATAACCTTTTCGGCGAGCTTAGAAGGAGATGAACAGACAAATGCGGTAATCTTGAGGGAATATCGATCCCACCTTGGAACCATGATGTCCTCAGTAGTCATCCACCTCGCAGGGAAGTACTGGGTTCTGAGCATCGCATTGATTATTGTCACCAAAAAGGCAGAGCCTTCCGCTAATGTGCTATGTTCCTCGTCGAGGTCTTTATCAAGATCATAGTTGGCGACTGTGCCTTTAGAATCGTGGATGTGTAGGAGTTCATAGACATACATAATAGTTCTTGTCTTGTAAATAAATAAAATCTATATGATATTATTTCAGATAGGCGAGGTTCCAGGGGGAGAGACAACGGTGCCATGCCCCTCCCCCTCAAGGTCTTAAACTTGCAGGGATATGAGGAAAGGGGTAGAAGGAGAGGAGGAGGAGAATGAAGGATGACAAAGGGAGAGGATAGAAGGAAAGAAGGGGGAGGGAAGAGGAAAAATGAGAATGAATGAATGTGTCATCTTATCTGAGCGCCAGCCGCTAGACAAAACCCCCTGAAAGTAGGAAATCCACACTACTTACATACACATATGTGAATATATGTAAATTTCGTTTATAGGTATGTCACAAAAATATTTCTCATTCTCTTCGTTTTTATGACTTTACTCTTACCTGTTACTGGTATGCGAAATCTGGTAGCCGGAACTATGGTAATCATAAGAATAAAAGTGCAAAAAATACGTTATAAATGAACGATTTTTTTCATCCATTTGCGTTATTAATTTTTCATCCATTACAGAACGATCAATTTCTTAACAAACGGGGGCCTTGTTTTCCGTCCCGGACAGATGGGCTTAGTCCGCCACTGCTAAACAATACGTAAACAAACTAATACAAAAAATACACTATTGCACATGATCTGGCGGGTATGCCATAAGATTTAAGAATTGAAATAACATAAGCTTAAGAAATACATAATAATATGTACAGTAAAATAGAGTAAAATAGTTAAAAATTTGTACAACAGAGATGTTGACCAGTTTCTAAAAATACGTTCTGTTTCTCTGTCTTCCAAAGGTGACGACTTCTATAGACCAATTGTTTCGCTGTAACAACAAAATGAGATTTTAGTCATTATAACTAAAGTGTCTTTGTGTACATTTACATACACACTTTTCCGATAAATGCTAAGGAAATCAATTTAAATCAACTCATCTGACAAATACTATCGAGAGTGATTTTACTGTCCCCTAGGTAGATACTGTGGCACCAGCAAAAGGATTTCTGGCAATGCGTCCAGTGTTCCCACATAGATCGAATCTTATTTTCGATGCGGTTTTTGTATGTTTGCTTTTGACGCCAACCGTCGCGGAAGTTCTGTAATCGCGAAAAATTTCGAATATGAGATATTGTTTTTTTTTTGAGGTTACATCACCAAAAACGATAACTTGGGAACTACAGGTCGGATTTTGATGAAATTTTGTCATAAGATTATTATTATGCCAAGGACGAAAACATCAAGCTTTGGGCTTTTTGAAAAACGATCCAGTATCCCCGAAGTTATGGATAATATGTTTTTTGAAATTTTAGAGACTTGCTCATTTTCAGAAATTTTTGTGAGGAGTTAAAAAATGAGGGTGGTGTACTGATCCCTAATCCCTATCATCAAGCATTGGAATGGTTTTTCTTTGAGAAATACTAGTATCTTAGGGCCGTATCGTCAGTCGTTCCTACAATAAATTGTAGATCGATTTTATGGCCTCCTTGATTTTCATAGTTTTCTACTGTTCCGTGACAGCACCCTAATTTGAGGTTATGTTGCAAATATCAATTTGAATCAAATTGTTCATGCTTTTGATTTACATCATCGGTTATGTCAGATTCAAATTTCCTACAATTCAAAAAGAAACAGTCGGAGAGTCTGACGCTGACATGGAGCAGTAGAAATCTAGAAATACCCCAGCCTTTCTGAAGGATGGAAAATGCTATGAAAATCAAGGAGGCCATTGTTTGCACGACTGACGACACGGTCCTAAAACTATGGAATTTTGTCGGCAAACAGTGCAATGTATGTCATAGGATGCAGCCCTTAGAATGCGTATTTGCGACGTGCAAAAAATCGTTCATTTTAGAATAATTTGCACGGGTACTGGAGTACTGTGATTTAGTAACTGATATTTCTAAATCACAAATCACTTCTGTTTCCACATACCGTGAAAAAGCGTGACGTGATCACGACTTTGGAAACTGGGCACTTTATGGCAAAAGCCCTAATATTTGGTTGTGTGTATGATGAACTCGTGACGGTTCCGTTAGCTTTAAACATTACAAATTATAATAGAATACAACTGTTAACAAATATCAAACGTCCTCTATGACGGATCAGAGCAACTCGTCTGTCAATATTGGAAAGTCGTCACGCTTATTAAATCACTGATATTAAAAAGTAACGGTATCAGATATCTCAGATATTCAATAATAACTATATCGGCAATCTCTAGCGGGCATAAATGGATTCGGTTAGTGCGAACATGAATAAGACTTTTTGCGCCTTGTTTTTGAAACATCTTGTATAGCAATAAATGTAAAAGGACAGTATGGTAGTATGATAGTTAAGTGCCAGGCATATGAATAAACTGATGCTTTTGGTGTGGATATGAAAATATGCAAAATTGATTACTAATGACGTCATTTCACTATTTAGTGGAACTACTGATAACAGCAACCTGCAATAATGATTTTGCTGGATTCTAATTATATCCTATTGATGCCCGTTGGCACCGGCTTCCTTTAATATATCACTTAGCAAAGTGAATCTTATCTTTACGGTGAACCTTAGATTGAATTTATGTTGCACCGTCGCACCTTGAACCATACTTAGCTAAGCGTACTATTGACTTGGTAACCATGTATACTTTTATGGATTTCTACTTTTGAGCACTGAGCATTAAGTTAACCCCAACTTTGTGCTGTCACATCATCGTGTCGTGTCAGAAAATCTAATATCTGATGGGCATGAAATATTCATTTATCAAATTTGTGTTTATCATCATGAGTTTTGCTGCAAAAAAGTGGCCCCAATTTTTCCCGACAAGAAAAATCTTTATTGCGGATTGTTAAATCCGAGTATAATTATATAACATAAATGAAACAAGACCTGTGTTGCTCCCAAACCGTTGGAAGAATGTTATGTCATCAATTCCTTATACAGGGTGTTTCAGTTACTATGGGATCAAACTTGTAGGGGTTATTCTGTGTAACAGTAGAAACCATTGAGTATACACTAAGACGCGTTAAAATTTAGAAAGACGATGAATTGCCTAAATAGGATTTAAGGCATTTAATTTTTGCCTTTTGTACATCACAACAATTGTTCAAAATGTCTTCCTCCAACCTGAATACACCGATTTAAACGTCGCACATGATTTCGGCGGACTTGACCGTAGTGTCATTTTTCCGGATATGGGTCCGTATACTCAAATGTTTTCTACTATTACCCTGAATAAACCCCACAAGCTTGATCCCATAGTTCTGAAACTCCCTGTATAATGAAGTTAATTTCATCTAATTCTTCAAAATTTTTATGATATTTCCTGACAAACCACTTCACAACCTGCAGAACCTGACGAAAACTATTTCCCTGTATTCTCAGGTTATGTGTAACTTAAGCTCTAATCTAATCTAATCATCGTTTATCTTTTTGACATCTGAGTTTCACTTAAAGTTACAAACAATAGCGCTGCAACAGAAATTTGTGGGATAAGGTCCACCTTAGATTAAGCTGTAGTTAAGCAAGGCGGTGCAAATGGCAAGTAGTGTTTCAAACTTCAAAGCGAAAACTCACCTAACGATGGAGCAGTGTTGTCAATTTAGCAGTAGAACTCCAACTTTCCTTTGTTATGTAACCGCAGATAGGTACGTAATTCTTTTCAATATTTTAATATTATTCGTAACACTACGAACACTACCGATCCTTGACGGTTGTCGTCACCTCTCGTATTCAAATTTCTTATTAATTTTGTCACAGTCTTGCACTAGCCTCTAAAACACGTTGATAAAATTGATGTTTCACTTCCGATCGGAGACAGACGATAGACTTCACTGTCACATATAACTATCAACTCGATGAATCTCTTGACAAAACAGAAAACACAGCCAATCCCCGAACTTCCCTTTCCCCTCACCCCCTTCTTTTTGCACTACCCCCTATATCCCCCGAAAGTCACAATTCAGCACTATTCCTAACCTAACTGCTCTCCCGTGTCTGCATTTTCGATTTTCATTGGGTGGTTTGTGACAGTTGATGTGTCCATGTACCTCTGGATAGCGACGTTGCCCATGTTGGGCAAGACTCCTTGCTGGGTCATCTGGAACAAAAATAGTTTTAACCATAGAAGTTACCAATATTGATCGCAGTGCCAAACTGAGAAGTAGTTTCTTCTCCCTAACTGAAAAAATGTTAACAAAAGATAACTAGGTATTGTATCCTTGTAGCTTCATCACGTCAATTTGAAAACTAAGCTTTATATTCCAAAATATCTGAAATCAAGTGAGAAATAACTAACACTAGGTATACATTCTTATTTCAATAATCGGTAAAATATTGAAAAGCGACTTTTAGTGCTAGCAGAATCAACGACATAGGTAGAAGGAGCCAGTCAAAGATTTCTTTGTCTCATTATTCCCATAGTGGAGTGGAGTGAAAATCAACGTGCGCTTGACAGCCAATTTTTTTGCAGTTGTCGTTAAGTTTATATATTTAGTGATATTTTTTAAAACAGCGAATGTTAGAAGAATTCAAGACATGGTATTTCTCACATTTTTTGCAATGAGCGGTACAAGTCAAAAGATGGTAGACATTTCCAACGGTAAGTACAGGGTCCGTCAGAAAGGACGCATGTTTTTCGAATGGGTACTACATCGAGTGGGCTGGTCCCGTGTCGGTGGGGAAGGGCGTGTTGGATAGTGGAATACGTGCCGTTGTAGTTGACAAGATGGTTTGGAACGTTGAGCATCGTGCGTTCACTGTACGTCGGTACTTTCAAAATGGCGAGTCTGTCGTTCGAACGCAACGTGAGTTTCGCGTTCACTTTCGTGTTCCACGTCGTGGGACAGTACCAGACCGTAACACAATTTTGAGATGGGTGGAAGCATTCAGTATAACAATAAACCGTACTGTTAGAACCCCCGAAAATCTAGACAGAGTGAGAGTTGACACGCTGCAAAGCCCGAATCGTTTCGTTCGTTTGCGTGCCAGTTCCCTAGCGATTCACGCGTCCTCTGTACGTCGCATCTTGAAGAAGGATTTAGTGTTCCACCCTTACAAATCCACGTTTGTCAACAACTTGCCAGGGGATTATGCACAACGTATTAATTTTGCACAGCTCATGATTGAACAGTTGGATAACAATGATATGACGTTGTTAATGAGTGATGAAGCACATTTTCATTTACATGGATACGTCAATAAACAAAATTGTCGATATTGGTCTCCAGTGTACCCCCAACAGTTGCATGAGCACCCCCTGCATACCCCGAAAGTTACAGTTTGGTGTGCAGTAGGCCCAACGATGATTATTGGCCCTTATTTTTTTGAGGATGATGGAGAAACAACTACTATGAATTCGCAACGTTACATCCACATGCCTAACAACTTTTTTTCCGGAACTTCGATGTCGACGTGTCTGTTTCAGAACAGTGTGGTTCTAACAAGACGAGGCAACATCTCACGCAGCTCGTACTTCGATGGAACTTCTTCGGCAAAAATTTCCACGTACGTCTCATTTCACGCCATGGCGTTATTGCATGCCCCCCTCACTCCTTGGACCTGTCAACGTGTGATTTTTTTTATGGGACTACCTGAAATCAAAAGTTTACCAAAGAAAGTCTTGGACCCCCGTAGATTTGAAGGAGGAAATAAGAAGAGAAGTAACCCAAATTCCTGCACGGATGCTGGCCGGCGCAATGGGAGAGGCTTGATTTCTGCATTTCGGCTCTAGGGCACAATATGGCCGACATGGTTTTTAGAACGTAAATTTTGTTTTACTCAAAAAAATGGAATGTATTTCTGAGTATTTTGATATAATAAAATATTTTTACGAGATACTTATTTTGACTTTACTACTCATTTAAAAAACATGCGTTCTTTCTGACGGACCCTGTATTATTATGAAGCTGATACAACCCTGAGTTATGTTGCCGTTATTTAGCACTTTATTAATTAATATAATAATTGCATTGTATTCCTTTTTACTAGCTCATCACTTTTGGTTTATATTAACAATTGTATCTTAATTATGAGTCAGTCATTCGATCTCAGTCACAGCGAACACACACACTGTAATTCCGGTTCGGTCCATGTAAACTACTGTTGGAATCAAATAAAGTTTTTTAAAAACGAAGTTTGAAGTTCCGACTACATAATTCCTGTTACTTTGGTAGGTATTGATACACAAATGAGGCAAAGGACTACGCAATTTTGGCGACAAATAGTGTAATGTAAACTTTTTTCTGGCTTCTAATCTATTCGTTGAGCAGAATGATCAAAAGCAACAAACGTTACTATAACAACAAGAATATAGACCATTCTATTGACGATGAAACTTATGGAAATGATAAATGTTAGAGAACTGCAATACTGACAGCCGCTCATTGGTTCTTGTGGTAAATAAACCACAAACGAATATCCTAATCATTCTGGGAAATCTGTATTAATAATAGTAAAAGTAGAAAAGAGGGAACTATTGTTGTATTGAATTTACCGTCAATTCATACAAATATTGTTTGTGCGTTTCCCCTAATTTTATTAGTGATACCGAACTTCTATTTATTAAACATTGGTGAGATCATGTTACGTGAGCAAAATAAGCACCAACAATCCAAATCAGCGAATTTGTCAATCCAGCGATAAGTTACATAACCTTCCTTAGGCATAGATATATACATTTTACACTAAAAGTTACTCCCTTACCGTCATTTAGCAATATATATTAATCACAGTATGACAATTTGAAGGTATTCTGAGAACAGTATATCAGCGTTGTAAATATCTACACAATAAATAAATAAATGTACATAGACGCCGCAGTTATAATCGTTCTTTTGTATAACGTGGTCTGGTATTTTAAAAGTGAAATTGATTATGTTCATGTTTTTATACGCCATAAATGTGGACAGTCGACACAATAGAGATTTTAAGAGTAGCCAAGGGTCAAGAAACGTGATTAAATTATACAACTCATTTTGCGGAATCATTTCCTTGAGGGTGAAAATGGATTTCTATTTATATTTTTTTATCTGCCTTTTCAGAGATTTCTTACATCATGTCACCCAGCCTATAAGCTGCCTCTATAATAAGAGCTGTTTTTGAGAAACAGCTCGTTTCGGGGAATCATTTTCTTGAGAGTGAAAATTAATTTTTATTTATATTTTTTATCTGCTACCCCTCACTATACCCGTATGAGTTCTGGCTTATCAGTTACCTTCAATACCATATATACAATAATCCATGATATTTATTCGAACAAAGGTTTTGGGATAAGTTTTATCCAGGTGAATTATTTAATTGGGACGGAAACTGATTCTCCCTATAAGGGTGCTTGTTCTCGTGCTTTGAATATTTCTTCCTATTATAGCAGGTTCTTAGATGTATCCTTCATAATCACAGACTATCGACGCCACTGGTGATTCGGTTATCTTTGGAAAATTGTCTGCTACATTTTGTCTTCACACCGGTAACTTTATATATTTGAACCTTATGTATGTGGAACTGATGAAATCACGGTAGTACTGACTTACTCAAAATAAATATCTAACGTAGGTTTTGTCATTTTGTTGGCCGAGCTCTACACTGTTGACATGTAAATGTGTTTTGAATGGTATGCCTCTCTAGCAACTGAAACACATGTTACAATATTTCTCGGCATTCATTGAAAAGTAGCATGATCGATGCTTAATCGGAGGAAAGTGGATTCGAGCAGAAAATAGGATATGTAACCCGAGCGATACGTATTTCTGCTGGTTGGCTTCATCAGGCCCGAAATGAATGCATATATGAAACTACAAAAGTGGATACACATGCCCACACATCCGGATACGGGTGTAACCTGAGGAAACGAAGTTGGAGGGGGAAAAAACGACACACGAAGTCCACAAAAAGAGCCAACCTACACATTGTAGTATAAAATGGCCAACCAGCAGAAATACGTATCGGTCGGGTTACCTATCATATTTTCTGCTCGAATCCACTTTCCTCCTTTTTGCGGATTTTGCCCATTATTTTCCTACTTGTTGTTATATACTTTTCTCCGCATGATCATACTCTCTTTGTAGATCCTTTGGGCTTGAAGTACCACAGCAAGTGGCTATAACCGGCCGCGTGGTGGTGGTTAGACGTCTCCTTGAAAATTCGAGGTCGTATAGCCATTTTATACTACAATGTGTAGGTTGGCTCTTGTTGTGGACTTCGTGTGTCGTTTTTTCCCCCTCCAACTCCTCCAAATCCTTAGTATTAAATGGACCAGCAAAGTCTATGCCGGTTACATAAAATGGCCTCAAAGGCGAAACACGATCGCGTGGTAAATCCGCCATTTTGCATGTGATAGGTTTTGGGCGAATTCGGAAACACACGATGCACTTAGAAAGAACATTCCGGATAGCTCGGCGGCCATGGATGATCCAATATTTTTGACGCAATGAACCGAGCAGTTGCAGAACTCCTGCGTGTAAGTGCCGATTGTGTTCATCCATAATGATCATTTTTGTTAGTTTATGCTTCTGACTTAAGATCATTTGATCTTTGGTTTCGTACGGAATGTTGGCTTTGGAGATACGTCCTCCAACACTTAGTAGCCCATCGGAATCGAGAAATGGGTATACCTGTAGGAGCTGAGAATTTTTTGAAATTTGCTTGCCTTGGGTTAGCCGACCAACTTCTTCAGGAAACATTTCATTCTGGGCCAGTTTGACAGTGTATGTCATTGACTGAGTAAGCTCCTCGTTTGTTAGAGTGCCGACCTTGCGCTGATCAGGTGACAGTTTTTGATTTTTAAATAATCGGAAACACCAAGAAATTGCTCGTTTGACTTGATGTAATGAAGAAAAAAGATGAAATATCTTTAAAGTGTGAGAGTCACGTGACAAAAATGACTGTGATTGTTTGAGTTCGGGTACTGAATGAGCCTGTGCTGGTCGTGTCGGCCAACTAGTTGATTCTTGCTTGAGAAATGTTGGTCCATTCCACCATAAGCTTGATTCATTCGGGAGTTCGAGTGGAGTGACCCCACGTGATATGAGATCTGCTGGGTTGGAATCGGTTGGAACGTACCGCCATTGATTGATTTCAGTTTTGCGCTGTATTTCAGCTACTCGATTTGCTGTGAAAACCTTTAGCTTACTAGGGTAGGTAGCTACCCAAGCAAGGACGATGGTACTATCCGTCCAATAATAACATTGACTGATATCTCTTCTTAACGCTTGCTTAACTTTTCCATAAAGCTTTGTTGCTAACACTGCTCCACAGAGCTCCAATCGTGGAATGGATAACACCTTCAATGGAGACCCGAGACTTGGCGCATAACAGATTCATTGGCGAATGACCCGCGTTATTCGTTGTTTTGACATAAATACACGTACCATATGCCGCCTGCGAGGCATCAGAGAAACAATGTAATTCAACTGTGACGAATCCATCTAGCAATGTGTGACGTTGAATCTTCAAATTGTTTATTGAGGACACATTGCGCACACAGGTCTGCCAAATATCTAGAAGACGTTTCGATAAGGGTTTATTCCACTCCAAATTCTGTTGCCAAAGTTGCTGTACAAGAATTTTAAAAGTGATGATGATTGGAGAAATTAGTCATAGTGTATCGAAAACTCTGGATATGATTGATAACACCGTTCGGTTCGTAGTGACTTGATGGTTGGGTATCTCAACGTCTATCGCATAAGACAACATCTCTTGATAAGCATGCCACACTATGCCGAGTGTGCGCCGCGCATCGTCCGCGCAGATATAATGCGAGTCATGTAGCGAAGTGACGCATGTATTGTCGGAGTTGAGAAGTTCTGGCATGTTTGAACTCCAGTTCCTTAATTTGAAACCGTACGGTTCAAGGACGTTTGATAAATCTGATTTTAGCTTCATAGCTTCAGTGATACTAGTCGTGCCTGTAATTAGATCATCGACATACATATCCCTAATGATTGTATCGGACCCTTTAGGGTATATATGTTTTTGATCAACGGCTGCTTGATTCAGTGCTCTGATTGCCAAAAATGGAGATGCTGAAGTGCCATACGTAACGGTATTTATTCGATAATGCGATATCTCATCGTCAGGATTGCTACGCCATACGATGCGTTGCAAATCGCGGTGTTTTCGGGAGTGATTTGCACCATGCGGTACATCTCTTCCACATATGCGGTAAGCATGACCTTGTGTTGTCGGAACCGAACCAATATTGAAAACAGATCATCCTGGATGGTTGGCCCAGTCATGAGAGTGTCGTTGAGGGACAGTCCGCTTGTTGACTTACAAGACCCGTCGAACACCGTTCTCAATTTGGTAGTAACACTGTTGGTGTTCATAACTATGATGTGGAAGGTAATATATTGCTGGCGCCTTTGGATCGATGCCTGTCGCGTCGATTTTGACATACGATTGAGACCTTCATATTCGGTCATCAAGTATATAGTGCATTTATTTCGGGCCTGATGAAGCCAACCAGCAGAATACGTATCGCTCGGGTTACCTATCCTATTTTCTGCTCGAATCCACTTTCCTCCTTTTGCGGATTTTGCCCATTATTTTCCTACTTGTTATATACTTTTCTCCGCATGATCATATTCTCTTTGTAGATCCTTTGGGCTTGAAGTACCACAGCAAGTGGCTATAACCGGCCGCGTGGTGGTGGTTAGACGTCTCCTTGAAAATTCGAGGTCGTATAGCCATTTTATACTACAATGTGTAGGTTGGCTCTTGTTGTGGACTTCGTGTGTCGTTTTTTTCCCCTGCAACTTCGTTTCCTCAGGTTTCACCCGTATCCGGATGTGTGGGCATGTGTATCTACTTTTGTAGTTTCATATGTGCATTCATTTCGGGCCTGATGAAGCCAACCAGCAGAAATACGTATCGCTCGGGTTACCTATCCTATTTTCTGCTCGAATCCACTTTCCTCCTTTTTGCGGATTTTGCCCATTATTTTCCTACTTGTTGTTATATACCTTTCTCCGCATGATCATATTCTCTTTGTAGATCCTTTGGGCTTGAAGTACCACAGCAAGTTGCTATAACCGGCCGCGTGGTGGTGGTTAGACGTCTCCTTGAAAATTCGAAGTCGTATAGCCATTTTATACTACAATGTGTAGGTTGGCTCTTGTTGTGGACTTCGTGTGTCGTTTTTTTTCCCTTCCAACTTCGTTTCCTCAGGTTACACCCGTATCCGGATGTGTGGGCATGTGTATCTACTTTTGTAGTTTCATATGTGCATTCATTTCGGGCCTGATGAAGCCAACCAGCAGATATATATATCAGAAGTTGTCTCCTCCCGTTCGCCGTAGCTTCAAGGCCGCCGATATGTTGTACATCCCGGTACAATCAGCCGATATCACCCTGTACATGAACATTCACACCACCCTGTACACTCAATACAAAGTGACGCCAGCGTGTGCGCATGTGCAGACAGACATTCTGGTGCTATGATTTCGTTGCATCTCGCCCGGCTACCCCCTTGGTGAAATCGTGAACCCGGAAGAAAAAAACTCATGCTTGAACCTCTGGACACAACACGTCGGCTCCCGGATCTACCAATCGATCATTCGGGCCTGATGAAGCCAACAGCAGATATATATATATATATATAAGTCGTCGTTTATCTCCAAAAATACTCTATCTCTTCCCGTTTCCGAGATCCCAACGGTGAGAGTCGATTTTGAAACACCCTGGATATAACATTTTGCTTTTGTGTAAATTATCCAAACCTTCCAAAATCTCAATATGGATACATATTTAAATTCTAAAGTATGACTTACTTGAACTCTTTGAGCTTTACTATGCCACATTTTTTTCCAGAAAAGATTGAATCACTCATAATGTTCTTTAATACGCACCTGGTGCTCCATCTGATGATGGTACCCGTTCACCCCGTTCATGACCCCGTTGGTACCACTGCTGACAATATCGATTTGGTTCTTTTCTTCAGCTCTCTTCTTGTTCTGCTTCCGTTCCTTGGCCCTCCGATTTTGGAACCAAATTTTGATTTGGCGTTCGGAGAGTCCTAGGTTAGTCGCCAGCTCCGACTTGCGACGAATCGTGATGTATTTGTTGTTAAAGGTGAACTCTTTCTCCAGTTCGATGCGTTGGTGATCAGTGTATACCACGCGGTACTTGTCTTTGGTGCGGGTCTTGCCTGAAAAAGAAAAAAGAAGTTAGTATCCAACGTCTAAACGTTTTGGTCTATAGTTAGAGAGATTATTTCCTGTCCGAAGTGTAGTTACTCTGGCGCTTATAGTTTTGGAGTTATTGCAGGAAATCCAGGTTGATTCACATTTTGTCGTCTGACCTTGACAGCCAATCATGGACAGCTGTTTCATGCTTTTTGACTACTCCTCACCATGGTCCAGGCTTGGGCCTTTCCGCTAACGAACAAAAGCATAGCACTATTATATATACCACTAGAATCGATCACTGCGAACCGGTTGGGACTGTATAGATTTCGGTCCGCGAATGGAGACACAGTCACCACGTGACCGCTGGATGGCGACGATTCTAGCGAAGTACAGTATTACCGAACCTACCGATTTTCGGTATTTTTGCCGAAATGAGACCATATTTACCGGAATACCGAAAACGTCATTATGTAAGTCGTAAGATATTACAGACCTTTCCAGATTTTTTACCGAAAAAAGTTCCGACACCAAAAATTAAATTGACAAAATGAATTCCATGTACTTTTCATCGAATCATCATTACGGCATTGTCCGGATCAGCAACAGGGAAACCAAAGCTCGTCTGTCGGTCTGTTTTGAAGCAAACATTAAATTAAAACGTCTGGTGATGGAAGTTTCAAGTTCACGAAGTCATAAACGAAGGAAATTATTACAATTTCAATATTAATGGCGGAATAATTTCTAGTATTTTCAAACAACATTGATATGATCTCAAAGACGAGTGGAATGGTTTGTTATTTCAATAGAAGTTTGGTGCCAAATCCAGTCAACTCGATTCTTTATGTAAACTCCTTTTTAGCTTTAATCCACTTACAATTTTTGGAATTTAAAATATGTTTCAAGTTAATTTTTTGTTCAGAAACGGTGTTACTGCAGTAGCATAACCATAATTATGTTATGCCTATCTCTTCTGTTTTGGTATCTGAGTATAGTTTTTTTTATCGATTTTATCCTGGAGGTACATTTAAAAAGGAAGGAGCTGACCTGATTTTGAACCACAACTCTTATAAATAATTTTTTAAGTTGTGCCTGTATGATAGCTGATGCTGTATGGTGGTTATATTTTATTTTTGTAAAAATATAGAAAATTGTTTTTTTAAGAAATCTAATTTCACTAGGTATTTTATACTTATAGAAATTCTGTATACCTGGTCTGTACGCAATAAGAAAATGTCATTGTTTCTGTTACGATCAATACTCGAATTCGGACATTACAAAAAAAAAATGAACAAAACTAGTTGTGAGCAACAATGCCCCAAACCCGAAATATTACTTTTATGCGGCTATTGAACGTTCTAAATTAAGCAGAACTGGTTCTGTGCATTGCGAATTGTATAATACGAGTCTTGCTCATTTCTAAACTAGAACTAGTTTTGATTGTTTTATTCAATGAAGCTGCAACTCGAATAAAAAGCATTGTTATGTTCTTCTTCATGTTTTGAAAATCATTTGTTGGTGTTTGTGAGTTGTGGATGTTTTAATTACTATTGTTGCTAAATAGTTACATAAGTTTGCAAAGTGAATTTGACTCTCAAGTAATTCAGTTACTGGATGCTTCAGGAACCCAAAAACATAACCTTGTCAATAGATCATTACTGCGCCACATTAACTGAAATTAAGGAGGCAAATTTGTAAAAACCAAATCAAAACCTCACGTCATCATTCATGTTCTTGCTCAAATAAATAATTATTGATTAATATTATCACTATTGATAAATATGTCTAGAATGAAGTTTTATTTTTTATTATATCTGTATCAGAATTTAAATAAAATGTTTTAAAAAATATATTTAGCTTTGTGTTATATAATATTTAAAGTGGTTAGAAGAATACTTATTACATATTTCACAGAGCTAGTCTTAAGCGATTAAAAAAAGGCACAAAGCTGGTTCTGAAGACTTATTAACGAGAACTAGTGCTGGTAATACATAAAAGCACAACATTAGTTTTGCATACTCTAAAATGAGCAAAATTAGTTCTGCTTATCTTGTAACACTCAATAGTCAAATAACAGTAAGATTTCGGGTTTGGGAAAAATTGTTGCTCACAACTAATTTTGTACATTTTTTTGGGTAATGTCCGAATTCGAGTATTGATCGTAACATTTCCATTAGTTATTATATGTTTAAGGAAAACCTGTTTTCGCGTGTTGTGGGTACACGTGCAATAGAAAAATAAACCTTTATCATTTTCCTATCGATTTTGTTCACACATCTAAATTTCTAGATATGGTCTACTTGTCATTGAACAAAATTATAAACATGCTCTGCTTTCGTTCATCCGACCAAATACAGCCAGAATGGCGCAGGCCTGATTCTCTCGGATAACGAACAAAAGCATAGCAACTATGCACTATAAAAAGTGTGTGATCTATCGAAATAAAATAGCGCGAGGCGCGATCTACCACTTGAATCGACCACTGCGAAACAGTGAAACACAGCATATCGGCTGCGACTACATATTATACGAAAGGTTGCGAAATCTCGAAACTGGAGTTACTACAGACCAAAATATGTGAATTGACTTAAACACACCTTAGTCCAAATGTTGATAGTTTGCGAGATACAGGGTGACAAAGATACAATTTTATTTTCTATTTTTCCTTATTGCTTGAGAAGTATTTCAGATTTTGGCATAAAACTCGGTATAGGGAGGTTTTTTAGTATGAGAAACAAGAATCCGTTATTTTTGTATCGCCAAACTTCTTGGCCATTTAGTCTAGGTGGTAACTCAACGGGTCCTATTAAATATTGTCCAATTATTCTTGCCCATAAATTAATTTAAAATTGTACTTGGCGGCGGGTTTATATTATTGCATGAGGATTTTCATAAATGTGAAGATTATACGAGTTAATGGGCCCATCCTTCCAATCCTGCTTCGTCAGAAAATAATATTGTCGAAGTAAAACCATTGTCGTCGTTAAACGTCCTTAAGAGCCATGTACAAGATTCTAGCCTTGCGGGTACATCATCCGCGCTTAAACCATGTACTTTTTGCAGGATGGAGCAGTTGCTCTTGAAAAATGGTATTTACTGTACATTTGTAAAATTAAAATTCTCGAGCTACATTCCTAACCCCAGCTGTAGGATTCTCAAAGGCAGCATCTAAAACATTTTCTTCAACTTCAGCTGTACGTACAGTTCTGGGAGCTCCACTATGTGAGCCCATATTTTGAGCAAAACTACCTAAAATCGAAATGGTTTTTACTACTCAAAATAAGTCTATAATCATTTCTTACCAGTTTCCCGTAACCGCTGATCGATTCGTTGGAAAGTCTTTGAATTAGACAGGTGTCTATTAGGGAATCTTTCAGCGTACAATCTTCGTGCTTTTAAAGCATTACATATTGTCAATCCGTACATTAAATGCATATCAGAATATTTATCAAACGTATACTCCATGATGTTTAACAACTTATTGTCAACTTAAAATTATTCATGAAATTTAAAGTAATATGACAAACATTAGAAACCATAGCAACGCTATTCAGATATAATCCAGAGCAACTTGATTATACGAGCCCCTTCGCACTTCAGTTGGCCCAATAATTGAAATCTTAGTTTTTTTCTTATCAAACACAAATAATAAAAATGTAGCAGGGTGATATAGATTTAAAATATTAACAATTAATATTTTGATAATATATAGTAGAAAACACCAACTTTATCACTCCCTAATCAAATTTGCAACATAAAAATAACACACAATAATTACAGCATATCAACCTATTTTCATTTCAATGCAAAATAAGTCTATAACGCATAGGTGGCTGTGAAAAATAAAAGCCATGACAATTGTTTTTATCAATCACTGTCAGAATACGTTTAAAATAGTTTTGGGTAGTTAAGGTTTTCAAAATGGGTAGAGGAAAGGTTATTAGTGAGAAAATTCGGTTACTGATAATTAAATTTTTTAATTCTGGGAAATCAAACTCAGAAATTGGAACTTTGTTAGACTTATCGCGGTACAGGGTGAGAAATATTGTTAGAAGATATAACGTAACTGGTTCAGTTAATATTAAGCCACGATATGTGAAAAAAAGTAGTACCACAAATACCGATCGAAGAGCATTAAGAAGAATAATCGTGAAAAACAAGCGTGCCAATTATTTACAATTAAGTGCTCTGTGGAGTGACGCTGTTCGAGGTCCACAACTCATAGAGAGGCCCACAAACTGGGATTTAGCACTTGCAAGGTAAGTTTTCTTATAAAGAAAAGTGAAGTAAAAACCCGACTATTAACTCCACTGTAAAAATAAAAATCGGCTTAGATGGGCTAAAGAACATAGACAATGGACACCTCAACAATGGTGTGCAATACAATGGAGTGATGAGGAGGCCCGATTCGAAGTTTGTTTAGGTAACAGTCGCAGTAGAGTTATCCGCAAAAAAAATGAAGCATTCCATGTTGACTGTCTGAAGAGAAAAGTGAAATTTCCAGCATCCATTATGGTCTGGGGCAGTATGTCATCAAAAGGAGTAGGAAAACTTCATTTTATTGATGGAAATGTGGATACAAACAAATATTTGGCAATTTTAGAAGAATCGCTTTTACCACTGATGGAAGAATGTTTGACATCTGGCCAAGATTTTGTGTTTCAGCAAGATGGTGCAGCGTGCCGTACCTCAAAAAAGGCTATAAAATGGATGGAAGAAAATAATGTACCACTTTTGAAATGGGTTTCTAGCAGTCTTGATCTGTCACCTATTGAAACTTTGTGGCCCGAGATGAAAAAGGTTCTACGACAACATCCTGCTCGTACAATCACCGAACTGAGACAAAAGCTTCAAGAAATATGGGATTGTTTTACACCAAGTTTTTGCCAAAACTTGGTTAACACTATGCCCCAAAGAATTTCAGCCGTAATAAAAAATAAAGGTCATGTTACCCAATGGTAATCTTTGCTTGCTTTGTTAACTTCGCGCGTTTATACGCACATTGTTTATTTGTTCAGATGTTATATTAGTTATAGGTCTAAGTGATTTCAAATATGTATTTTTTACGACTAGAGTGTATCTAAAATGTTTTTGAGAAAATAAATTGTTTTGGAAGTAAATAGTTTCGTCATGTTTAGTTTATAAAGGCATATTTTGGTACAAATCTTGAAGTGGGCTAACAGAAGTGGGAAGGGGCTCGTATGTTATAAAAATGTTTTATCATTATGGTACAAATAATACATTGGAACCTTCAAAAACAAATATCTCGAAAACTGTTAGCTTTAGACACTTATAGCAAGTAAACCTTTTTGTTGTGGAAACACGAGATAATAAGATTTTTCGGTCAGTTGTTGCATACAGGGTAGCACAAAAAAGTTATGATAAGTTATTTACCGAAATAGTGCTGTAAGTGGTGCCCTCTAGAAGTTTGGCTATATAAAATAACAAATTCTTGTTTCTCATAGTAGAAAACCTCTCTGTACCGAGTTTTATGCCAAAATCTGAAATACTTCTCAAGCAATAAGGAAAAATAGAATATAAAATTGTATCTTTGACACCCAGTATCTCGCAAACTATAAGCTTTTGGACTCATGTATGTTTAGGTCAATTGACATATTTTGGTCTGTAGTATCTCCAGTTTCGAGATTTCCCTTCCTTTCGCAGACAACTTGTATAGATATTAGTCCGCGAATGCGCGAATAGAGGCCCAGGTATATGGCGACCATTCTAGCTGTGCAGTAGTCGCGGTCTACTTTCCATTGAACAAAATAATAAACATACAATGTAGTGGTCGATTCTAGTAGTAGATGTTTCGCTCTATCTTATTTCGATGTAACTCACACCCTAATGATTCATACTTACTACGGGCAGTATTTCACTCTGCGCAGTGATCCGAGGAAATCCAAAGACTCTGAGGTGATCCAAGGATCTGAAGGAAGATTCAATGACTGTCACAGAACACAGAAATCTGGGCGTGTCGGGCGTGTCGGCCGTGTGTACACGTGTATTATATTTTAAGAAACGAATTCTAAAATCCATTTAGTGTATACTAAGCACATTGCGAAGAGACCCGTGGACGCTTACCTTTAGTGGTAGGGATTAAATAAATATCTGATTTAAAAACAATGGCTTCGTTCCAACAAACCCGTGTACCGTACAGTGAACCGTCATGCGACACTAAAAACGTACTGCGCACGTTCATTATGATTCACTGTACGGTACACCGCTTTGTTGGAGCGAAGCCATAATATCACAAAAATGAGTATAACAGATATAGGTATGTTACCGGACAAACCCGATTTTAGGATAAACTAGTTTTTGCTAGGCCAGATCAGTTTATCCTATGAGCGATAGGATGAACTAGTTTATCCTGATATAAATTAATTATGATTAGGAACAACTGATTTGTCCTAGTCTAAACTGCTTCGGACCGGGATTTAACTAGTCTGAACTAGTTAAAAGGTAGCGTTAGTTTACTCTCTACGCCCAAATAATGGTTTTATTTTGAGCGTACACATTTTTTAATTGTGAATTGTGTCGAATCTGTTTAGGATCGATTCCGGATCGGCCCTAATGGCGCTGCATTGCACATTGTAACATTTTGGCAACGCGGAAGCATGCACGAGCTTCTGCGTCATCGTTGCTAGGCAATGTGCTGATGACCGTTCTTCAACCGGATTCTCTTTCCAACATGTGTTGATACACACTTCTCGCGCTTCTCCCTCGTATACATTGAACTCAAGCCGTCAGACAAATTTGGTTTTCTTTGTATACACAAAATATTTGATTACAAATCAATTGGCGTCGGAAATGTCACATTACTACCAGTTTCATTCCACTTCTTCTTAAAATGTTCATTTTTGAGGGTATTTACCTTGTTGTTAATTTTATTTTCTATATTTTTGAATTTAGACATAGCATCTTCATCATTGTACGAGGGATGTCTTTAAAGTTTTGCATATGATAATAAAACAACACGGTAGGTAGTTTTAAATGACTTTATTGTTTTTCGAAGTGTTCTCCACGAAGATTAATACACATCTGCATGCCTTGTTTTTTGGGCTGTGTGCGAGCTTGCATTGTCTTGGTGGAGGATAATTCTTCTTTCGGGGTTGATTTTTCGAAGCTCGGCGATGACTTTTGACAAACAAATGGTGGTATACTAATCCGCAGTAACAGTTCTTTGCTCATTAAGAGGAATTGTCGCAATATGACCCGCTTTTGACACAAATGTCGCAACAATATTTTTCGAAACACTTCGAGAACGGATGACTTTTGTTGCCTTTTCTTCACCATGGAACACCCAAACAGCCGACTGTCGTTTATTTTCTGGTTCATAACAGTAAATCCACGATTCATCACCACTAACAATGCTGTAGACATTTTTTGAGTTTCCGGAATTGAAATGGTCAAGCGTTTTTTGACACCAATTAACACTGGCTGCTTTCTGCTCTTCAGTCAACAGGTGGGGTATCCAACGAGAAACTAATTTTCTTACTCCTAATTCTTCATGTAACATTTTTTGAATAGAGGTCGTTGGGATCTTCAAGGACGTCTCAATCTCGCGATATGTCACATGTCTATCTTCAATGATGAGTTTGCGCACAGCATCGACGTTTTCCTGGGTGACTGCGGTTTTTGGTGCACCCACCCTGGGATCGTCGCTAAGACTCACCCGTCCACGTTTGAAATCTCCATACCAACGGAAAATTGTCGACTAATGTGGCGCTTCGTTGCCGAAAACAGACAGTAACTCAGCAAGGCAATCTTGTTGCGATAATTGTGTCTGAAAGTTGGAATAAATTATGGTGCGAAAATGTTCTCGGTTGAGTTCCATTTTTCTAATGACTTGGTGGCATTAAAAATTCACTGTAGTGAGAACACACACATTGTTGTGAAACTTTGAATTTAAGTTTACTAAAGAGTGACGTTAAGATTCAGTACTGACGTTCGATCCGCGCGGTCTACTATGTTTCTATATGCAAAAGTTAAAAGACATCCCTCGTATAGTTTGTCTCTTAATGCTATAATTTTCATTGATTCCTTGGTAATCCAGAAATTATTATTATGGCATTTTATTACTTTATTATACTCAGATACCTTCTTACATTGACAAATCAGATCTAAAAGTTGCTGCTTATAATCATTATGTGTAACCCCACACACAGTTTTTTGTTAACTACTTTTCCTTCTTTAAGAAAATCAATAGCCTGCAATGGTCTGCCAACATTTTTTATGTTAGCAGCAGTAGCATAGAAAGCACCAATCTCATTGCAGATGTTATAATTGTACATGCTTATAGTATCCTTGTAACTTTGAACTAGGTCGTTTTGCGTATTTTGTAAATTGATATTAAAGTCACCCCAATAATGTGACGTTTTGGGCATCCTGACAACATTTTCCAAACAGTCAAGAAATTAATCATTTTCAAATGAGGGGGGGAGGGGGGGTAAGGGGGGGTATAGATTAAGCCTAGTTTGGCATCACGGCGACTGATCAGCAGACCGAAGAGTCTACTACTGCGAATGTGTGCATGCAACATGCACACATTCTGGCTCCGCCTACAAGATCCGCCGGGTGGTACCTCCGCGTTCGATAGTCAGAGACCGTCTACTACCTACAATCACAACATCCATAGCCAAGAGAAAAATTTCTCCTGGGACGGGACTCGAACCCGCACAGCGCACGGCGACTGATCAGCAGACCGAAGAGTCTACTACTGCGGCCACCGCTGCTGCCCAGCTTCAACCAGTAGTAAAATATGAAACGCACTTTGTATCGTATAACACTGCACTTCCATCTAATGATTACGCAGGCTTTAAATGTTCATGCAAGTTATATTTAACTTTTTATGCACTAGCTTTTTAGGTGTATTTCATCTTCTACTAGTATTGTTCTCCGATTTCCTCAACAATATCTTAAATGTTTGTACACCCTTAAATCGTTCCAGGTTTCGCTTTGTTAAGTCATGATTTACAAAAAAGTTACTATTTGTTTTAAATCCTATATTTTGAGCATTTAGTCCAGACTTCAACTTTGATGTTAACATTTTTGTTTTTATTTCTTCCTTGTGGAAAATAACCTTGATTGGCTTCTTCTCACTGTTCACCTTTTCCACTCATAAAGCTGTAACAATCCCATCTACAATTATTGGTACTTGCAACTGATTTCCAATTTTCAATATTCAATTCTTTTTGCTCACTTATTTTAAGATGATTCTTTATGTGTAATACTTCCTGCCTCAAATCATTGCTTAAAGCAGCTTGCTCATTATACTTTTCAAACAACTGATTATATTTTCTGTCCATCTCCTCCAGTTTCCACCACATCAGCAGAGGTATAAGAAGAACCAGAAGCCTGAACTTGCATCACCCTCATGTTTCGCTCTTCTTGCGTCCGTTCTTGTGTTTTTCATCTTGCAGCTTTCACAGAGCCACGGATCAACGGACTTGCTTAACTTTTGGTAAGATTTCAGCACAATTGAAAGACAAGTCCGATGCCTCCACATCACACACTTACCACAGAAGAGTCCTTCTTCATCATCATCATCATCAGATACCGTCTTTTTGCAAAATTTACACGTTTCAATTTCTTGCATATCAATGTACTTGCCTCCTACATTAAATGATTTCTACTATTATGACAATAAGATATCCCATGGTGATCCGGAGCGGGAACAGATGGAATTTCCCCTTCCTCTCGAAGTTTTGACAGTTTCAAGTTACACCGGGAGTGGTCAGATGGCGCATGTTACGCAAAATGTTTGCTTTAAGCTCCTTGATAAACTTAGCTGCCTTGTTTGGATCTGAAATAAAAAGACCGATCGTTTTTTGTGCAATGTACATATATATTAATAAAATCAATCATTTGATATTACAAGTGCGGTTCATATATCTTCGATGACCTTCTCCCTCGTCATTTAAAATTAGGTGGACGTGTTCCTCCATTTACGATTTAATAATTTAACTCAATTTTCAGTACTGCGAAGACAAATTTTCAATTGAGATGCCTGTTTTTTAAATGACATTAACATAAGACCTGTCACCCGCTAGTACCTCACAGACGTTAGGCGGGTACCCGTACCACGTGATTTTTTGACATTCGGACGACGTCACATCCGTCTTCCAATATTCCCGTTCTTCGCGAAAATTTGAGCATCTGTTCCCGGTAGTGCACTGTGCTACACCGTGGACTCGCGAAAAAATCCTTAACGTTTTTAGCGAATTCTAGGATCACTCACTTCTTTGTTGTTGCACGCATGAAGAAGAACTACCATTTTATAAAAATAAGCTTTTAGAATTTAACTCGATTTTATAATAGCAAATACCACAAAATCTTTTTAGAGCAATTAGAAAACAACATAGCGAGGTCACTTCAATTTAATTTGAGTTGCATTTCAATCGAGTAACATAGAAGTTAGCTTCTTTCGATTTTTTGGACTCATTTAAACCTCTTTTCAGTATTTCCTGGGATACATGTTGCTCTTTGTGTAGCTCTCTGTCTGTTACACAGGTTTTAGAGATGATTTTATGTCGTATACTAAACTATTATTTCCCATCAGGAGTGCATGGATTTATGAAGGGTTTTGAGAACTTCTGGGATTTAGCGCCCCTGAGAAAATTGGTTACCTCCTGCTCTTCAGAAAGTTTTGGGCGCAGGTACACTTTCACAAATGTGCTATTGCCAATTATTCAACCTCAGTGATAACAGAGCCTACTTCAAGCTCAAAACAGAAGAGAACGCAGAAGCATAGTCCAAAGGAAATCAAAGTTAATTAGCAATTTGGACCTGGGTGGAGACTTAAGGCTGTGCGGTAACTGATAGGGAGCTTAACCCTAACCACTTTACAACTAAAAAAATAATAATAATTTGGCTGCTTCAAAAACTCCAATTTCTCTTTCTTGATCCAGAATATTATCAAGAACCTTCTGTGAGCTCCTCAGGGCAAAGTATCCTTACTATGGCACGGATTTCTGCACCCCATTTTTGTCGTTCTCCTTCCGGCTTAACTTTACACATCATTTTCGTTTAAACAAGCATCGTTCAGTTTTGTAGACCGAGAGTCAGGTGCGATAGAGGCGATTCCTGCTTCTTATCAAAGATAAGCCAGCAAAAAGTGCCGCATTGCGTCTACATCAGAAACGCCGCTGTCGCTAATCCAACGGGCTTACGCCTGGTCGTTATCGGCCCCCAAGATAAGGAAACGGCGATGGAGTGAATTTGTATAAAATGTTCTCTAGATGAATGTAAGAACGGAAATTTGTAAAATACAGAAAAAAAAGAACCATCACGTCGTGAAGATTGCATAAGCTTTTAGTTGTTTGCCTTTGACAGTATGAAAAGTTTGCAAGAAATTGTTACCAAAAAATTTGATTGAGATGTTGTATTCATTGTCTATAAGGCTCCTTTCACAGTTGGCGAGGTTAACACACTATTCCGACCATATTTTGTAAAAAAATTTTGAACTGCAGACGCTAAACTTTCATTGTTTTTGAAATATTTCTGAATAAAGAAAACACGTTGTTGTATCATATAACGCTCCACTTTTACTAACCCTAACCTCTCAGCTGTCAAACTGCTCTTTTTCCAGGGCTGCCTACAATCTACTGCAAATACGGCGGCAAATACAAATCTTACGTTAATCATGAGACACCCTTTAGAAGTATACTACAGCGGGCACTGAAATTACTTTAATACCCTAAGTGGTATAGAAGGCAGTGGGCTAAATAGTGCAACTAGTCCATTTATATGGTATAACTTACAGACTGATAGCAAACAAATAGCTAATTTTGTGGCTTCTCCACTCTGCTATTGTTCAAAAGTCACGCTGGAATCAGTCATCTGTGTATAATAATCTATATTCTGCTATTCTCTACATTATCTACAGTGTCTATATTAATATCAAGATGTAAACAAATGCGATTTTCTATATGACGTAGATAATGCAACCCATTTCTGCGTCGGTTAAATTTGGATGTTCTACTATGTTAGGCGCTGACAGTATATCTTCAACCATATCGACCACAAATTACAATGTCGCGCCCCCTCAATTAAAATCCTCATCCACGAACGTCACATTAATCGTCGGACAATAAGTGCCCTCCGAACCAAATGTCAACATATCTCCAGCCCTCCTCTTTACCAGCAAACATAGGCGCTTCTATAGGGAAGCTAACACGCCCTCTCTATTTCGACTGGCATTACTGATAGCAGGGTTTTCATATATAAAAGTCAGTTGTTTTATATGCGTTTTGCCATATTTAATAGCAGTACATGAAAAACAAATTCAAGGTGTATGTTAAGTTACCTGGCCAAGTAAAGTTTCTGGAGTGATAATAAAAAGGAAAAAATAAGTCCAGTAATGCCTAGTTCTTGGGTTGCGACGTATCAAACTTTTGTTGAAACTTCGTTATTTTCGTACCTAAATATCATAATATCTCATCACCGGGTTTTTATAAAATTTGTGGATGTTTGTCAATTTTAGACATACCGCTGGCAAGTTTATCGAAATAATTAATACACTTTTTATGAAACATTTTAAACGGGGCCATGTACGTAGAATGTTAGATTTTTCTGTTGAGACCTGGGTTTTATTAGCACGTTTTTGTTATTCGATCTCATCTTTTCCAGCATAACATGTCAAAATTCGACAAATTTCAACAATATCGGCTAAAGGATTATTGATATTGCAACGAAACGTCCATATCTTGAAAATATTTGACACCATCAATCTAGAAAGTGAAGCCCTATCGGAACTAAATTCTTCCCAATAAGAAACGAAGTTTTGTAAGATACTGTATTAACATCCTGCATATTCAGTAGATCATGAAAATGATACAAGAGGCATCAGCCACTAGGGATCGCGAACGAAAAATTATAGTGCCAGAGTATAATGTTTAAAACTAATGAAGATAGATAGACTCGGCTCGGACCTTCATTTTTTATACCTCAGACCAAATTACAAAAAAAATTGGATGATCTAAAAAAAGTGTATAATTGTGTTCTTATCTGTATTTCATAATTATACTCCCACGGCTTTCCGAATGTACTAAGATAAACCAAGTCAAGTCTGGAAATCAAGTCAAGTAGTGAATCCGTAGTTGCATGTTTATCAAGATTCGTCATATTTTTCAAATTTTATTTCAAAAGGCAATTCTAATGGTAGTTAATGTAGTATATAGTTATAATATACCATGCCCTTATAAAATATGGGAGAATTATACTCTGTCATCAATTATTAGCCTCAATATGAACAAAGGTTTCTATGGGGATGATTTGGAGAAGTGTCCTGCTATCAACAGTTAAAACATTCTGGATCAATTTTTTCGATGCCTGCATCCATATTCAAAACATTCAATTCACTCAAACATTTTAGGCGGCAGCGGTGGCCGCAGTAATAGACTCTTCGGTCTCCTGATCAGTCGCCGTGCGCTGTGCGGGTTCGAGTCCCGTCCCAGGAGAAATTTTTCTCTTGGCTATGGATGTTGTGATTGTCCGTAGGTGGTAGATGGTCTCTGACTGTCGAACGCGGAAGGTACCACCCGGCGGTTCTCATAGGCGGAGCCAGAATGTGTGCATGTTGCATGCACACGTGTTCCCTCGCCAGAGTCCCTGTGGCGTCTCCCCTATTTCCCATGTATCCCCCTATAGCCCCACGGTACCCAATGGGTGCTTAGGCCTTAGGCCTTCGTGGTAGTTGGAGTATAAAAAAAATAACTTGAAATACGCAACAGTTGAGTTGTTAGATTAGAAAATCCACCTTACGCGAAAGAATCCTTCGATTCAGCTCAACTGTTTATTTGTGTCACACTTAAGTTTTATGTACATATCTGGTGCAACAAGAATACAAAAATGAGGATTAGCTTATCCTAAAGTTAGACTTAGCAAAGCGGTGTAACCAAGCATTAAAGACTCCAAGTGAACTTACATGTCCTTAAAATAACCGTTAACTAGCTACCATCTGTGGATGTGATAAGTGAATGTATTGAAATCCAAAACAAATCCCATTTTACGAGAACACATTACCCGAAAGTCACGAATATTCCTTAAAAGAAATTCCGACCATACAGTTAAACACAAAATAAAATTATTGAAAAAGAAATAGAATAATTTAAGAATTTTTTATTTGATTTGTCTTTGATGGTCTGTTTTTAAATCAAATACGACACTTAAGAGTTACAACATTCATGTGAAAGCGTTCCGATCCCCTCAAAATACCCTTGGTTGCCACCCTTGTCCGCAGACAGCCGCCGCCGCACATAGCGTATATCCTTGCGGTACAATTCCAGTTATGCTCCCCGCGGGGGTCGTTGTCGCTATTACACTCCACGTCCGTGCCCTCTAACGCCCCCTTTCGGCGAAGCGGTGCTAATTTTCCGAGCGCGATTTATATGTCAGATTATAACGTGGCACGTCGGGCCGACCGCCGATTGCGGTTATGTATGTGCAATAAGGGTCGGTCGATCCAACGAGTTTTTTTTTGGCCTCTTTGGTTTTAGTTTAGTAATAATGAATTTATTTATTATTCAAGTTATTTCAAAACGTCCTTGTGGTTACATGTTCCAGGTTTGGAGAGGTTTGGTATTTTTTGTTTATGATTGGAGTAATTCCAAATCGCTCACATAAAGTTACGCATCTGCGATAAAAGGCAGTTCAGCTTTGGGAATGTTTAGTTTAAATGAAAAATTATGTTAATTGAAGACATAAGTGGATAAAGGTGTTATGTCACAAAATTTAAATTCAGAGTTATTTAGGAAAACGTGATTTGATTTGGAACTTTTTCCATTATTTTACGATTCTGATTAAAATCACTTGTTCGATATGTTGAAGTACGGTATTTTTATTGTATTAGATTAAGGGGACTGAAAAATTATTAGTTTATTAGAAAAACTGCACAAAATGTACATAACTCCTTTATCCATTGAAAATTAAACTCTTGTAGAATAACAAGATACGTGGATAGAAGTGTCAAGTGCTTTATTAATTAAAACAGATAATATTAATAAAATGTACAATATCAGAAGATACATGTTTAAACTGTCATTCTTTTCTTCTTTGGATGTGGTAAGTTCTCCTGTACCTATTATACTTTCGTAATACAATTAGTATTCTTCATCTGGAAGCTTTATTTCAGATTTGAGGTTTTGTAGTTTTTTATAGTTAAACCTCCAAACTTTAATATTATCCTTGTTGGCTGACACTCGGCGCGGTCCCGGTTTTTTGCATTTTTCTTTCTTAAATCAACTACAAAGGATGGCGTGTATTTTTTTACACCGATTTTCGAACGGTTAGTAGAACTAGGAAAAGCCTCCTCATGTAGATTGTTCCACAATATCGATATCCTAGGTTTAGCAAATTCAGCTTCTACGGATAAAAGAGCGGTCGTATCGGCCAGTTCTGGATGTACGAAGTTCGGCACGGTTAGGATGCGAGGCCAGGCAGGCACATCGCGCGACGGCATCATGGAGGAGAGCTCTCAGGAGTAAATCCCATTGGCGTAGCGGTAGAAGAGAGCTAGATCGCCGTCGGCCCGCTGATGCGAAAGGATCCCGAGACTGTCGGTTAGAGAAGAGTCATCGATCCACTGATCGACAGCCCTCTGCTGAACAGCATCGAGCATGGATATTGTAGTACTCGAAGCTAGGTCTTATCTGCGCCTTGTACGGAGTGAGGTCATGTAGAGAAAAATACTTCTTAACTATTATTAATAGCCTAGATTTTTAACAGCAGCTGCTGCTATTGACGAGATATGTTCATGTGAGATCAAGTCCTCGGAGATGTGGACTCCGACCAGCCGAAATAAACCACTATTTGGTAGAACTCGCTCATCCATCGAAACCTGATGAGCGCTAGGACGATTATTGTTAGTCAAGATACAGTACTGTATTTTGGAAGCATAAAACAGTACAAAATTGTTGCCTCCTCAAGCAGTGATAACCTCTTGGTCTCTCGTCAGAAAGGAAGTCGCTGCTAGCTCTTCGGCAGAGATCGGCTTGTCACTCTGGATCCCTACATGTCATCAGCAAAGCTGTGGATCGGATTGATCGTACAGGAAGGGAGGTCGTTGATATGTGAGAGGAACAATTTTGGAGCCAAAGCCGATCCTTGGGAAACACCTGAGTTGAGATTGTAAGTTGAAGAGGTGAAACCGTCTTTTACGACGGATATCTTGCGGCTAGTACAACTTGATGCGTGCTTGATACCGAGCAGACCCGCAAAACAGCCTTGCGGGTGGTATGTCACTAGCAACTAACTTATCTGTCGATCCTTATTTAGTTGATAGTGGTTTTACGTCTCATATTAGGATATAGTTAATTTATCAACTGAAATAATCGCAAATTCACTTGACATGCCAACTTTATCAACTGAAATTATCTTTTTACAAAGGATTATCAATATATATCACTTCTAATAGGTACATAGGTATATGAGGGGGCCAAAAATCGAAAAAGATGACTTTGGTAAGAAATGTGACATGACATCTTTATCCACTTACTGTCTTCAATTGTTTCATGAAGTTCAGGCAAAATATAACGCTTGGAAGCAGAAACGTAATAGGCTTCAATTATTGTACTAGATCGGGATATGGATGAAAGGGAAAAAATAACAACAATAGTATAAGAATGAACGAATGAATGAATTATGAACTTAGAGGTTTACCGGCCTCTATGAGGAGCCGGCGCATAGGCCACTTAAACGGGCCCTTAGGCACCCTGCATTCACTAAGCCTCAAGGTCCGCCCTTCTAGCAAAGTTGAGTTTAGCTTTTAGTCCCAGTTCCTTAACATTTTGCGGATCCAAAGTGATGGACCCCAGTATAGTCTGCCTGTAGTAGCTCAGAGCTCATAGCGACAGAGAACATACGCCGAGCTCTCGTCCTCTTCCCCGCAGCGCCATACATGGGATCCTCAGCCAGCGCCATCACATGCAGGTGGCGCCTCAACGTGTTATGGCCAGACAACAGTCCCACCAACAACCTTAGGTTGACTCTATCCAAAGATAAGCAAATCGTTGATCCTGCTTTCGCAAGAGCGTCTTCCATATCATTGCTCTTTATCCCAGCGTGACATGCCACTATTAGACCTTTTTTTGTGAAAGTGTACCTGCCCCCAAAAGCTTTTGAAGAGGGTGGTCAAATCCTAAAAACCTCCAAAAATATACACAAAATCACGCTAAATATACAAATTTTAAGGTCCAACCGGATCGTTAGGGGGACTCTCTGCGGGCGCCCATATATGTATATATGTTGGTAGTTGACTTTCGATTGAAAGGAGCTAACTTATGCTGAACATAACTTTTTATGAACTAATGATAACGTTGCGTGGGGAGTGTAGAGTCAACTTAAAAGACATCCCTCGTACGTAATGCATTTCCGCCATTTCTGCATTTGAATAATTCACCATTATTAACAAGATTGTAAAAACTAAATAATGAAAAAGATGTCACAGCAAACAGATTTGAATAACAGCGACTTGTCAGATGTCAAAAGCCAGTGACATATTCCAGAGCAACTAGATATTTATTGCTAAATTGCATTCTTCAATTATTACGTTAATTTTCTCGGACAATAGAACGGTTTTTATTTTTTTACTCATAAATGGCGCATCGAAGGAAAACAATTCAAGAGAGATCATTTATTTTAAATTGAACTGGGAATTCAAAAATAACTTTTATTTGGCAAAAAACCATTGGCGTAACATTTTTTTCTTAAAAAATATCGAAGTCAATACCCGTACGCACGCCACTGTTAAAGCTAAAAATTATTTTTGCATTGAAAAATATGCAACTTTATTAACTTTCACTACGTACTAAATATCAGTGAAATATCTGAAGCGGTTCTGAAAATATTAATTAATTTTCATTTTTTTCCTAAAACTTCAACACCCCGAGCTTTTGTAAGGAAACATTTTTGGACCATAGTTTATTAAGCAAACTAACATTAATTTTTCGTTTAGATTCACATCCTTAAATATTCGCATATCATTAAGGAACACCCTGTATATATGTACGTATACATATAATAAGTATCTTAGATCATAGAACGAAAGTTTGTACCCAATAGAAGGCATTTTGCTACAGCGAGAATTTGTCGGACCAAAAGTAATGACGCGAGCCTCTCAAAATCACTGGATGAGTTTACTCCACACAGGTGATCGTTCAGAAAACTACTAATCAAAATATTTGGAGTGCAGAAGAATTTTAAATATGCCATAATATTAATTTTGTGTTAGATGTGCACCATCACCATGCTTTTGGGAGAATTTTGATTAAACTTGTCTCGAAGGGGACGCTGCCGAGTGAGTTGGCGCGTCGACTAGAATGCTCGCGGGTTCGAATCTCTGCCTCGGAAGTTAATTTCGAGCCTTGGCTGTTGTGTTTGTCTATGTATAGGTCCATTGCATTCCTGGAGCTGGCTAATTCAGAAATCGGTTAGCGGTAAATAGAGGCGAGGCTTGGTGGTTAGCGAGTCGAGCTAGCAACCCGGGGTTCGCAGGTTCGAATCTCCGCCTTGTAAGTTAAGGCCGTGCCATGGGAGTTGTGTGTTTAGATCAGGCATGTGGGTGCAATATTACCGATAGTTACATCTCATCGCTGGAGTCAGTTTATTCAAAAATCAGATACCCGGACACGGTTTGTATAGTACTACTGTATTGGTCCTTCAGATACAGCAAAAAGGGTGAGAGGTGGCCTAGTTATCAGGCTTTGCCTCCCCACCACTATTACTATTCCTACTGTATCGTGGAAAAGTCCTGGATTGACATTACGTGTTTTTTTTTGACAGCGGAAATCTTTTATAGAAACTTTCGAGCCCGAAGAGTGATACTAACTAAAACCGCTCAGTCGTTCGCAATACATCCCACCACAGTACATCCGACCACGGAAGTGCACGAACCATCACCTTTTTTCTCCGTGGAATAAAACGTCGGATATCAGTTCCTATCGATTTATCTGTCTTAAAACACAATGACATACAACGAGAATCAAGTAACATCCAGAAAATTCTAGAAGCTCTAGGGGGGGGGGGTCCGCGAAAAAAAACGACGACACGCGGCACGTTGCTCCAGAACCTTTTCCCCGACTGCCCCACGGGCTGCCACTTCTCACACATTCGCCTCGCACACCGCACGGTCGCCAAGTCGCATGCCATAATACATGCACACGTATGTATGTGCATACCATGCAGAAAGGTAAATCCATGTCCCGTAAGGGACTGTCTAGTATAAAAATCTATCTGTACAGCACTTAATATCTAGCTTCCTTTCATCATTCTTAGCTTCTGCGCCTCTCTTATAGAGACAGCGCCTGTGCCGACACCATTCTATAGGTGAAGATCAGCGACAGTACTGCCTTCCGCTGGCGCCTGAGCAGTTGCCTATATTTCTTCTCCGAATGCCTTTTCACTCTATTTGCTTTATCTATGGTGCGCTGTATGTGCTCAGCTCAGTCATCTTTGCATCTTTATCCTAGATATTTAGTCATACGCTGACTCTGTATCTCAGCATTGCCAACATTTACCGACAGTGAGGTCAACTTCTGCCTACCAGAAAGCTTTACCACCATTTTTTCAGGAGCCAGCTTTTAAGTTATTTTCCTCCATCCGTGCTTACATCTGATTCATCGGACAGACCTATGCTAAAATTAATTATTATCAAGATTTGAGAGGCTACCGTGCCTTGGTGTTGAGTCTATGAACCGTACAAAAGGGATATGTCGTAAATTTTGTTTGCCGAAACTGAATGTAAATATTTAATGCTTTTTAGCGAATTAGTTTGCCAGTCTCATCCCAGAACGGATTTCGGTCGTATAAGTATGTTGAGTCGGCAAACTTTCAACGCAAATTTACTTTGTTACATTGTGTTACATCATCGATATTTCGATATGTTATATACCTTCTGTATTTTTGATACCATACACCGTATAGCTATCTATACATTTGCTTTAGTTATGTAAATCAATGTGTGTTTTCTGTAGGGTAGTTGTAAACCCCTTCAAGAAATATATGAATAGACGGCATACTACAAACATCTACGTACGAGTATAGCTCAGCGAACATTTTGAATTATTATAATCATTAGATATTTTCTTATACATACAAGTAGTCTAAATAAATCAAGATATTTAGTACTTCTCTCTATAAGCTTTAAATTAAATAATATCTTCCATAGTTTTCTTAGATCTTTCAAACAAAAACTTAGGAGCCAGTTAAACTCTCAAAAATAATTGTGAAAACAACGTAAAAAAGAATCCTATAGTATAATTAAAATTGATCACGTTTTACAAAATTAAATAAAAAGTTGTCAACTATATGTATGGAAATAAAATATTTTTTATTTTTGCTGCTGAAAGTACAAACAACATACATTCGCAAAAATGACAAGCAATCTATGGTTTTGTTATTCAGGCTTGTTCGTAGCTTGTTCCATAGTTATTCCATCTGCACAAAAGGAACGTTCGTTTTCTATATTTGTGACATATTTTAGACAGCAATTATAAGTTTTGACTTGAGGTTTAAATGCCTAATCTTCTTGCGTTATAATTAGCGATGCACAGAGTACAACTACGAGCCCCTTCCCACTTCAGTTGGCCCAACTATTGAAATCTTAGTTTTTTTCTTATCAAACACAAATAATAAAAATGTAGCAGGGTGTTATAGGTTTAAAATATTAACAATGAATATTTTGATAATATACAGGTATACTAGAAAACACCAACTTTATCACTCCCTAATCAAATTTGCAGCATAAAAATAACACATGTTGCAATTACAGCATATCAACCTATTTTCATTTCAATGCAAAATAAGTCTATAACGCATAGGTGGCTGTGAAAAATTAAAGCCATGACAATTGTTTTTATTAATCACAGCTGTCAGAATACGTTTAAAATAGTTTTAGGTAGTTAAGGTTTTCAAAATGGGTAGAGAAAAGGTTATTAGTGAGAAAATTCGGTTACTAATAATTAAATTTTTTAATTCTGGGAAATCAAACTCAGAAATTGCAACTTTGTTAGACTTATCGCGGTACAGTGTGAGAAATATTGTTAGAAGATATAACGTAACTGGTTCAGTTAATATTAAGCCACGATATGTGAAAAAAAGTAATATCACAAATGCCGACCGAAGAGCATTAAGAAGAATAATGGTGAAAAACAGGCGTGCCAGTTATTTACAATTAAGTGCTCTGTGGAGTGACGCTGTTGGAAGGAGAATTTCATAGGGATTTAGCACTTGCAAGGTAAGTTTTCTTATAAAAAAGTGAAGTAAAAACCCTAAAGTTGCACAACTTGTTTATAGGCCAAAGAAAAGCCACTACTCACTGCAAAAGAAAAATCGGCTTAGATGGGCTAAAGAACATAGACAATGGACACCTCAACAATAGTGTGCAATACAATGGAGTGATGAAGCCCGATTCGAAGTTTGGTGACAGTCACAGTAGAGTTATTCGCAAAAAAATGAAGCATTCCATGTTGACTGTTTGAAGAGAAAAGTGAAATTTCCAGCATCCATTATGGTCTGGGGCAGTATGTCATCAAAAGGAGTAGGAAACTTCATTTTATTGATGGAAATGTGGATACAAACAAATATTTGGCAATTTTAGAAGAATCGCTTTTGCCAGTGATGGAAGAATGTTTGACATCCGGCCAAGATTTTGTGTTTCAGCAAGATGGTGCAGCGTGCCATACCTCAAAAACGGCTATAAAATGGATGGAAGAAAATAATGTACCACTTTTGGAGTGGGTTTCTAGCAGTCCAGATCTGTCACCTATTGAAACTTTGTGGCACGAGATGAAAAAGGTTCTACGACAAAACTTGGTTAACACTATGATCCAAAGAATTTCAGCCGTAATAAAAAATAAAGGTGATGTTACCCAATGGTAATCTTTCAATTGTTGCTTTGTTAACTTCGCGCATTTATTCGCATTTATTTGTTCAGATGTTCTATTAGTTATAGGTCTAAGTGATTTCAAATACGTATTTTTTACGACTAGAGTGTATCTTAAATGTTTTTGAGAAAATAAATTGTTTTAGAAGTAAATAGTTTCGTCATGTTTAGTTTATAAAGGCTTTTTTTGGTACAAATCTTGAAGTGGGCCAACTGAAGTGGGAAGGGGCTCGTATTTTCAAAATACCGAGTACTGAGTACTATGTCAGATTTAGGTTTTTGGTTCGCTCATTACGAATTCTGATCAGAATTTCAATGTTTTCCAAATGGCGTAATCAATATATAGGATCCGGTGCCAAAATTAGTATAGAAGTGTACCGAATACCGTGTACTAAATAGTCTGCCGGGTACTCGGTGGAGTGACTTGATCTTGTTATTTCAGCTACTGTTAGTGAAATAGATCATATTTGCGTGTTTGAAAGGTCAATTCGTTCTCATGATTCATTGACCTCTCCAAGAAATTAACGCATCTCAAGAAAAAAAAACGGTTGTGCTACTTAGATAACTTTTTGTGATTGAAGCGTTGCAGGTTTGTGTACCTACTTATGATAGTTTCTGATTTTTTTAAAAAATATTTGAAGGTCTCGCAACAGTATATGATGTCTACTGCGAAATTCGGCAGCCACAATATTAAGTTATAATTGAATTTTGACATTACTTTTTGGAACATTTGTTTTTGATATATCCCTCTCTTCCTAGAGAAACAAATTTGAAAAATATTCAAGGTACATTTCTCAAAGTAAATCTTAGAGGGTTTTCAGGTGCTTTTAGGAGTAAGTTACAAAAAAAACACAAATCAAAACTGCTGGATTTAGTGACGGACAAATTTGGGAAATACAAAACCTAAATTAAGCTTATGTAACTCAAATATCTTTCTTCAACGAAAACGTTTTTAAAAAGATTTATTTTTGAGAAAGACCAAATACAATGATGTTAATTGAATGAGTTCTGAATCGAGACTGACTGCAAAGTTCATTATACAAACCAAAGTAAAGAACAAATGAAATACAATACTGTAACTGATAAGAAAGGAACGTGGAGGCAAAAGTCCTTGTTCAGCATATTCTTCTCTGTAGACTGGTACATAACTTGTATGAATGAATATTTTGTTCGGAGAAACATGGGATACTCGTTATTTACGTTACTTTTTAACATTTGTTGCATTATTTAACTTCAATTGAATTTTTTGATCTTAATATATTTATACTCTTCCAACATAGAAAATTAAATGCACCTGATAGCCTTATTACCACACATCATAGATTTCCCCGTACATTTGCCTTTAAAACTTAGAATGATAGAGAGGTTGACTAATCTATCCGAACTGCAGCGCAAAAAACATATACACGGAGTATGCACGAAATGAACGATAACTCGCTGCAGCGATGCCGCGCAGATGAGGAAATTTTAATTCCCTTATCGTTCGTAAATGACTTTTTTCTCAAATGACTTTAATTGCGCCCAACTTAATCCTACATGAACTGATGACGTTACTTCGGAAGTACAGAGTCACCCTACTTGACGCTATTTTTATGTTGGTATTCATAATTGCGACTGATGCGACAGCATTATCAGTGTCATCATTTGTGGTTGTATGCACACTTTACGTGGTTTTCTCATGGTTTTTCACTGGCAGAGCAACTGAACATGCTGGTTCCTAATCATATTATCAATTGTGTAAGCTTACGAAATATCTCAAACACATTTTTTGCATGCGAGTCCAACCCTGTAGCACACAAAACCTTTCCAGAAGGTTCACAAGGTTGCTTAGTGTCACTCAGCGCGACAGCCCTTACGCCTGTTTACATTATACATTCCATTCCTTCTCTGGGTACTTGTTCCAGGATAAACTTTGTTAAAGATACGGGCGTGGACGGCGATGCAGTTCAATTATTGCGTGGAGGAGATCGCTTCTCAGACCAAGTGAACTGGATTACAGTGTTGATATGCTATTGGGTGTAGTGTTTTGGTTACCTCAAAGGCGAGTAATCACTGAGCGTTTCCTTTATTCTGCTGTACTGCATGGATTGATAACTATAACACTTTTATATTCATGATCACGAATGTCTTAAGCCATGTTTATAAAGATGCTATACTTTTCACCTTCATAATTTAACTTATGGCTTACGACTTGTTATTGAATATCCGCAGGTGGGACGCCTCCAGGTTCTGGGGGTTGTTAAGGGACTTTCGGAGCCCGTTTGCTGGGTTGAGGTAGTTATGTTACTTACTGCTCGGTTTCCCCTACCAGGGGAAACGTCGGAGCGCTTTGGATGTTGACACTGTGGCATTTGGCCGAAGTGGCGTCCTAGGTCTGAATGACCGCTTAACTATCTTCTCTTGGCAATCGCTGGAGTCTGAATGTATCTCATGGCATGATGTGTGAAGAGATTGTTACTTTAATGATAGTCATATTGCTCGGTTACCTCTGATTCAGGGGTAACGTCGTCTTTGGGGTACTGACACAACGGCCCTTGGCCAGCGTGATATCCCGGTTCCTGAACTGTCCTTTTGTAACAATCGTCAAACTCAGCACGTCTGACCATACACCTAGCGACCAAAGAGTTAGAGTTAGTCTGTGTGACAACTCCGAGTTAATCTGTGTGACGACTCCTAGTCAGTCTGTGTGACGACTTAATGATCAGTCTGTGTGACGGTCAGGATTAGTCTGTGTGACGATCCCGTGATTCAGTCGATGACGAATCCCTAGTAGTAGTTGGGGTACATTAATGTAATGGTAAATAGTAGATTTGTGCATGTGATGTCATGAGTCAGTTGAATACGGGAGATACTCATAAGTCTTTTTCTAAAAATAGGTGTTGGCCCCGACAATCCGATCATATCGCACTTATCGCTTGCCAAAGGAGGATAACTCGTTGTCGTTTCGTCACCAAGTAAGTGACTTTAATATTACCCTGACATTGTTGCCCATATCGAATTGTTTACGTACTGTCCATGTAGTAAAAATGAAATCGTACGGGGCGGTACTTCGAAATCTTCTAAGATGAGAAGAATACCGTTTTCAGCATCACAGACAGGTATCCATAGATATCCAAAGAAGTTTATGAAAAAGCATGTAAGGAAAAAGATCTTGGAATGAGTACTCGTCAAAAGTGGAGACATTTGTTGGTAAACACCTCAGAAGCATTCAATAATGTTACTAAAATCGTTCCCGCTACTTCAGCATTTACAAAAAGATTTTTTCGTTGATGAATGCAAAGTGACGGGATAACGACATGCAATTTATTTTGAAATCCTGTCTCAAATAAAGTTAGAAAAAAATAAAAGTGATTTTGAGATAAATCTGATAATTTTAAGGCCTATCCAGAAAAGGTTGCTTTTTCTTGAAATAAGTAAGGCTTAGCAACGGAAATGTATGACGTATTATACATTTTTGAAATCAAAATTAAAAAAAATCATTTGTGAAAAAATCCAATATGGCGTCGCTAAAATAAATAAAGTTGATGCTGGAGGGCAAGAGATAAAACGTCATATCGATATTCTTATTATGCCATCTTGTAGAGGAGAAAAAGATACAATGTTAAACTGCAACTCATTTTAAAATTCCACTTCAAATAAGTTTAGGAAATAATACAAACGATTTTGGAAAAATTCGGTTTTTTCGACTCTCTCCGGAAGGACTTTGAATTTCGAAACTTCGTAAGCGGCATTTTGTTGATTATCTAAATACACAACTTTGTTCCCATTTAACCGACTTCGTATCTCTTACAGATTCCGCAATCCCAATGGTAGGGGGTCGGCTTTGAAACAACCTGTATATGTATGTAGTATATGTAGGATATGTAGTATATGTGGTACATGTAGTATATGTAGTATATACAGGGCGACTTTGAAGTTGAGTCATTAATTTTCAGATAATGAATGTAGAAGGAAGATAAACCAAAATATGTGTGTAAAAATATAAAAAAAATGTTACTTTGTTTTATAACGTATAAAGTATTTCAGTGCGGACCTGCATTTGATCGTGCGGTCTTGGAGCACCGGCATGCCCTCCCCTGTGAGGTCTTAAGTCACCTGATTCACGAGCTCTTTGTACTACATTAACAAAAGCACGAGGGGTTGGTTGCACTCGATTGGGAAACCGATCCGCATAACATCCTGATAAGCGTTTCAAATTCTTTCGATTTTTTGTTTCCGATGCGATGAACCGATAAGGCGGATTATATCCGTTGTTGCCAAACACGAGCACATAATATTATTATTGAGACAGGGTGGTACTCAAACTTCTAAAGGGCTATAACTTTGTTACTTTAATTTTACCAGAAAAATGTTAAAGGAAAAAACATTTCTTTTGATCAGATCTACTCACTGTTAAAATAAATGACTTAACTTCGAAGTCACCCTGTATAGTATATGTAGTATATGTAGTAATAATACCAAAAAAGTATTAATAAATAAGTAAATGCTGTTCATTTTTCAAAAATACTTAGACTAAAATATACTCTATTTCTTGCAAAAAAATAAACATGGGCGCATGAAAATGGGTAGCTCAACTTTATTTAACTACGAAGAATACTAAATCACCCTGTATAATAAATGATGTTCAATTATTGTATCTATCCACTTCTATAAATGAAAAATTAGAATAAGGTAGGATGTTGTAAAATCATGTTGGAAATTCTGTCGGAGCCTGGCCAATTCTCGGTACTAAATCTGACCTGGAGAGATTCTTAAGGGTTTCTAGCCAATTTTCACGCATATTTACTGGTGCCATTTATACGGATCACGTCCCTTTCAGGCTTGTAACTTCTGTCAACACGGCTGTTATCCCCTGTCCCATTTTGAATGGATGGTCGACATCCACCCTTCATTCGGAACGTCTCCATCTTTGTGTTGACACGGCATGTCCAAATAGTAGCAAATATTTTGGACGTTCACAAATTTACAAGCTGGACCACCTTTGGCGACTGATAGAGAAGCCGAATAATTGGAAACATGTGACCGAAACAATGGTTAGTGTGACACCAAAGTTGAGGCACTGTCATTTTTGTTAACGTAGCTCATTTAAAGCTCTGTTCGTACAGCTGTCACCACCCTGTCAGTGATTGTGTCGAAGATCACTCAACACAAGTTCCGTTCATTCTGCTACGCAATACAGGGTGGCCCATCCATGTGTGGACGGAATATTACTCATAAATACATTTTCGGAGAATCTATTTATGGAATGTTATACATGACATTTGAGGGCATATTTCTAAAATATTGGCCATTATACAGGGTGTCCCAATTTCGAACTACATATCAAAGTTGTGATTTTTCAAATGGAATGCCTCACATTTTATTGCATATCTGGATAAACCAATTCAAACGAAGAAAATTAATCTAACATAATATGGGGTTTTGGTAATTAGCTTCTGGGATATAAGGTGTTTTGTCAAGAAAAACCCCCCACTTCGGCAACCCCTCAGTCCGTCATTTTGAAATTTGAAGTACTGAATTTTATATCGAAAAAACTTACACACCTAAGCTTTTATCTTATTTATTACTTTTAAGATTTTTATTTTTTGCTCATACACGGTTCAAAAAGACAAATTGTAATTTTTCTCAAAAATTTCAAATGCATCACCCTGTATATTTGTGCAAGTTTGGATTCAATTTTTTATAACCTTTTTTTGATACTAGACACATAAGGGTTTTTACGGCTATTTTTTCGGTTATTAGCACGTCTTTTATGGAACGGCTTAATTCCCTAAAATATCGCAACATCCTTGGAAACAAATAAATTGTTGATTAGTTAGAAGCTGTCAAATTTAGCTTTGTGAGCATTATACTAAAAACGTGTTTGAAAATGAATTTTTCTAAAGAAGAAATGGTAAATATGGTATTCGTTTTGAGCGAAGTCCAAAGAAATAGTTTCCTAGCATCTCGCATTTATAAGCAACGGTACCGTAATATGAGACATCCAAGGCCGGGAACATTTTCCACACTACGACAACGTTTTGAATCAAGCGGAGCAGTTGAATATAGTAGAAAATGAATAAATAATCCAAGTGTCACCAATGAGGCGAATCAGTTGGAGATTTTATTAAAGATGCAGGAAAATCCCTATTTAAGTGCACGGCAAACTGGAGCAGAAACTGATATATGCAAAACTTCTGTCCAAAGGATTATTCACAAGCATAGGTACCACCCATATCACCTATGCTTGCATCAAGACCTTCGTCCTCAGGATTTCGCAGCTCGAGGCAACTTTTAACAGCATAGGTCTTATCAACAGGCATAACATGCAGTATTATACTGGATTAGGAAAATAGATTTCCAAAATAAATTAAGCTTGAATGTTTGGGTAGGAGTTATTGGCAGAGAAGTGATCGGGCGTTTCTTTTTTGACAACATATTAACAGGTACAGAATACTTTTTTGATCGAGCATTTGCCTTTGCTTTTCGAGGATGTCAACCTGCTAACTCGGATGCATATGTACTTCCAACATGACGGCGCACCTGCGCATTATCATAATCGTGTGCGTATCTATTTGGACACCTGGAACAACAATCATTGGATCGGTCGTGATGGGCCTATATCTTGGCCTCCTAGATCACCAGATATGACACCGATGGACTTCTTTCTATGGGGCTACGTTAAGCAAGAGGTTTATAGATATCCTACCATCTACCCCGGAAAATATGAAGGAAATGATTTAGGCTACTTGCACACACACCGATTTTGGACGGCCGGTAAAATATCGGCCGACCACATTTTAATAGTAAACCATTGGCAGGTGTTTAAGCTTGCACACTGGCCGACCTACCGACCGGCACCGGAAAAAATCCGGTTAGCAGCCGGACATTGTCACTGTGATGCGCCGGTACCGGGAATACAGAGTCATAAGAGTTTGAATAGGAGCTTGCATACTCACCTATTATTTAATGGTCGTGATTACGACTGCAAATACGTTTACGATTGATAAAGAGATGAACATCGATAGTGACATACTTATTGTGCTAGTGGAAGCAAGACCAGTTTTATGGGATAAAACTTTGGTCATATTTAAAGGCTACTAGAGAAGCATGGAGCCAACTTTGCTGCGAACTGAATGAGGATTTTAAAGAAATGGAGTCCAAAGAGAAAAATGAATCCAGAACTTTCGCTTAAGTCTCCGACGCTTTATACGCTGGTACAGTAACCACATTACAACAACTCGTTGGGGATTCATTAAAAATAGTGTTGGAAATTAGCACTGCACCGGTAAAAAACCGGCGCGTGTGTAATCAGAGCCTACCGATAAAAAATCGGTCGATATTTTACCAGCCGTCCAAAATCGGTGTGTGTGTCTGCAAGTAGGCTAAGGATGCTTTTCTGAACATAAGGGAACACATGCTGAGGGCTGTGCAACGGTCATTTATCTAAAGACTACGGCTGTGTATTCAACATGGTGGAGATATTTTCGAGCAGTTTTTGTAGATTATGTCTTGAGTAGTGATAGTTGTTTGTTTATGTTGTTGTTATAGTTGTTTTTCAATATTACGCTTAAAGCTGATTTATACTGTTCCGATTGTTGTTAGTTTTCTACGTCAAATCTGTACTCTTAGTGGCAATATGGAACTAGCCCATTGTTTGTCTTTTGTTTCTATGGATGATGTGATCTCGCCAAAGACGGACTAACTCTAACGCAGCAATATTAAGAGATTGTAAGACTTATATCACAATATTAATTTATTTATTCATTTATTAATTCAAGCTAGTTTAATTTTGACAAAATGAGCCGTTTTTTTAGGAAATACTGCACCTCCAGATTCATCTAATTTGAACTAAAAACAACCCAAAACTTAAGCTGGTAATTTGAATATGAATACGAATCTGTATTTCTATATTTTCCAAATGGCGTAACCAGTATACAGGATCAGGTGCCAAAAGTAATAGAACTGTACTGAAACAAGACTGTTTTTCTCAAGAACGATTCATTTTATGGATGTCAAACATCAGTACATTTCTTTTCGGCTTAAACGTAAGGCTTTCCGAAAATGTTATCGTTGGGCCACTTTGATACAGGGTGTAGCAACGTTGCGTTGGGGTTAGTCTGTCCCTGGCGATCTAGATGAGTTAATTGTTTTCCATCATGTAAGCCCCCAACTAGTTTCTGAGCTGTCTAAATTCCATTGAAGTTATTTGAGAATGACCAATTTCCAGAAACCTTCTCAAGCTGTATTTTCTTTGGGTAGCCACGCCACGTATTTTTTGGGTAGCCACGCCGAACATTTTTTGTGTTCTATATGCATATTATGTCAGATTGCCATGTTGTCATAAAAGATTTAGGATTACCAAATTAGATTAAAAACATACCCTACAAAAATGTTATTTTATTGAGATGTATAGATTTTATTTTTTAAATAGAGGAGCTGAATTTTATTTAACGGACTCGTAGAATCTATTCGACACATTTTGCGGTTTTAGGTTATCCTTTTTATAATATTTTTTATGGTATACATTTTTTTAAACACAAGCAACCGCTATGGCAGACACTTAAATGCTATGGGGAGCTAATCTACCGTAAAGGAGACTTTTTCTATTTCCTCATCGATAACTTGCACAATCATATAACAAATACTTTGCCCTTGTGGGAAATAAGTACGTTTTGTGCTTGGTCATGTGACTTCTCTATCCAGATTCTATCAAATAAGGTGGCAGATAATGTCTCAACCTCTTATTAATATACAAATCCTTTTTGCAGCACCCCAAACATATGAGCAGTACTTTGTTTTATACCTGAACTACCATGAAGGCTTAGGGCCTAAACACCCGTGGGTAGCGAGGGGCTGTCGGTGGATACAGGGAAAGGCGGGGAATTCTAGCGAAGGGAACGAACCCGTGTACGTGAGACATGCGCATATTTTGCGACCGGCCGAGTGGTACTCAACGTTCGACAGTCTGCGACCGTCTACCACTTACGGACAATCTCGGCATCTACAGGCAAGAGAAGCATTCTTTTGAGACGGGATTCGAACCCGCACAGTCCACGGCGACTGATTAGGAGACCCATAACGTCTACCACCAAGTTACCGCTAGTGCTAGAACGCTAATAAAACGCGTTTATCAAAAGCACTAATAAATTTACTGTCGCCAAAATTGTAGGTTTTCTTTATACAAAATCTCCATATTGTTTATCTTATTTGTGCGATGAGCCGAAATCATTATCCTTTAACGATGTCAGACATGTACGATATGAACAAGGATGAGCTTGTCTTTGACATAGACAGGGTTCAATGTCAATATAATAATTACATGTACCTTATTTCAAAGACCCTGGACTTAAAAAGAAACTTTGATAAACTTGTGATAAATGGTCATACTTCCTCGAGTTCTAAACTCATCGCCTTCACATAAGGAGGTAATAAATGGACATGCAATACATTATTTTAGAAATCACAAGGCTTTTGCAGACTGCTATTTCACTGCGTGCATCTAAGATGTTAAACAGTTGGTTAAAATATTGCTTAAGTGGTAGTCAAAACGTAAATATCTTCTCTATTTTTAAAATGCTCACCTATTTTCCAAGTGTGAACAATTCAATTCGCTTTCCTAACCATCAAAGTGTTTTATATCTCCGATTAGATCTTTTCCGTTGCGCACATTAGGAAAAAAACCTCTTGCGTGTGAAGCTCTTAAAACAACTTAATATAATTTTTATGTGGCTTCTCAGAGCCTTTATAACATTTTAACAATTATGCAGTAAAACTTAGTCGAGATATTAAACGTTTTAGTACCGCACCATAAAAAATTTACTGTTTCAAAAGGAACGGACAACGCCTGTCGTATTGTTTGGTGGTTTTATGTGTTGGTATTGGCTATTTTTCAAACTTGCGACATATACTCGTATTAGGTTTGATTATACTGATATAACGGCTTGATAGAATTATTAGCTAAGATCATCCTGTAACCATTAGACAGACAAGATTAGATTTAGTATGGATGTAGAAAGTAAGTTAGTTAAGAAGATAAGAAAAGATAAACATTTTCATATTACAGAAGCTACAATAAAGAGGTTAGGTTCTATTACCATTTGTGGAATTGAGACAAACCTCTTCAGGTAGATTATTCCACGAACTTGACTAGAGTTGCGTGGGTTTTGAACAAATCGTTCCCATGGAACAACATCGCTCAGGGAAAAGAAAGAGTCGATTCCGACAATATCGAAGAAATCGATTCCGATGGTCCGAATTGACCTTTACGATACCAGCACTTAAAACCAGGTTGTATTTAAATAACGTGTTTGTGAAGGAACAATAAAGCTCGGATTTGGATATAGCCGTTGCCGTAATATGGATCCTGGTACTGACGCTTTTAATTGCAGCGAGTGCAAAGAAGTAACGATCTACAACGTAATAAAATAACTGTGGTGGAGTTTGGAGTACCTACTTTCTACGCTACTGGTCGAGGAAGTAATGTACTCGCAAAAAATCGAAAATGAGATGTTGCGTTTTTTGGACGTTACATGAGCACATAATTCGTTTCCGTCGGTCTGTCTGTCTGGCTCTGTCTGACTGACCACTTATCCTTAGTCCGTCTGAAATTTTAGGAGTATTTACCGCTGGCTGAAATTTCTAGCCACGGTTACTACTGCGCCAAGGACGAAAAACTTCGCAGTTTTTGAAAATCACTTCAGAGACGGCGGAACTAGGGATAAATCTCCATCTTACCGCCAAATGAAACCACAGATGCAGGATTGAAGACTTACTAGAGTTTCGGTCACCTTTGTGGCGTTTTTCAAAGTACAAAAAAAATGATAAGGGCAATATACTCGCATAATATGTATCGTGAAGGTGGCGGAAATGTAAGTAAATCTTCAGCTCTACATCTGTGGCTTTATTTTACGGCCAAAGGAGCATTGTGACTGATTTGATACAAATCGTTTTTTTTTCTCTATAAGTCAAGCTTTTCTGTGATATCAGTGAAAATTGGGAATCCGGGGTTTCTGAGGACGAGGAATGTAGTATATAGAGGGCGGATTATATACTATGAAACTAACGCCCTCTAGATAATGCGAAAACTGATAATACAAATTGCTACTCATCCTATTCCGAGATTACATGTTGATATCACAGAAAGAGTTAGTAAATTGTTGTGAAAAACAATTTTGAAAATTAACCTTCTACACCTAGTTCAAGAATCGACCGCAAATGTTTGGTTAAATAGAGTGCTGATACGATATGATAAAATCTAATAAAATCTTACGTATTTTGATGCTAGAAGATTTAAAATTTGCTATACCAGGATACATCGGGTACCGCGATAAAATTTCATGGACCTTCATCGCGTACCGAAATAGGACCGCGGGTAGTTGTTACTTATGCTTTTCAACAGCAACTGGCATGGACTTGCAATTGGAAAACCTAACCAGAGAAGAACGGGGTTTTGCCAACCGTTCCGCCTGACCAAATGAAACCACATAGTGCTTTTCAGAAAGGTCCGATAATAGGTACTTATTTTTTAAATGGATTAAGTTAGCAAGCTGAAATTCGGGGTTATGAAATTGACAAAAAAATAATCGCTTAGCGTATAAGTGGCAGTTGAAAATTTAAAGCTGTGCGCTATTTTGGAACATTTTTCAAATGGGCTGGGGGTCAGGTTATACCTAATTTAGAAGCTTCTTATGAGTACTTCATAACTCTAGAACATAAAATCACTATCTTCCAAAATGGCGGACAGGTAGTTTGTCAATATTGAGCGTTTTTGTACATTGAGTCGCTTATAATTTAATGGTACGTTATATAAAAATTTCTCTTTTGGAAATGTTTATCTGAATGTGCAATATAATACGGGTCAACTCATTCAAAGAAATTATCAAAATCTGTTAATTTTTTTATAAGGTATTCTATTACTCCTATACAGGGCACTGATAATACAAACTAAGCTAATAACTCTAGGCAATCGCCCAACATCCAGCGGAAAATAAAAACGATTGGAATAAATATAAGCATATTGTTTCATTTAAAAGAGAAGAGAAATTGATGTATTTATCTTGTAAGAAACGAAAAATTTTAGCGAACCGCTGCCGGTGACGAAGGGGTACTGCTGTGTGGTTGCTGCTCTGATAGCTGAGGGAACGACGATCGGCCGCCGACCCTGCCAGAGCGAGCTGTAACGTCGAGCAGTGCACATCGTGCTCGGATAATCTGCCGCTCCGAAATTACGTTAAATCGTTGTGGTATTATTATTGTTGTTAATACAAGTTGACTGGTGGAAAATTAGTGTCTGACTATCCGTGTTTCTAACATCAGAAACGAGATTGTGCCCAGACGACCACAGTGGGTTGTGATTTGTTTTGAAGACATTTACGTTTTCTTTGTCTTGTGAGAACAAAGGATAACGGTACATCGATATGATTGCTGCGTCATACGTAAGAAAAAAGATTGTGCTGCGTAGTGTTTTTGGATCAAGTCTTGGTGTTCCTGATAAGGAAACTCAATTTAACGATGGCTTCAACAGACGAAGACCCCACCCAGTCGCTGGTAGCAGAATTGGTAAATGGCTTGCAGTCCCAAAGGTCGGTAGATTTGCCCTACTTTAAACCCGAAATAAACGAAGCCAGTAAATGGGTAAGTCAAATTGATGTCATTAAGCATGAAGTTGGATGGTCTGCCGCTCCGAAATTACGTTAAATCGTTGTGCTATTATTATTGTTATTAATACAAGTTGATTGGTGGAAAATTAGTGTTTGACTATCCGTGTTTCTAACAATATAGAACCTAAAATGAGAGAATGATGCCAAAGTTTCAAAAAATACATTCCAGAGATACCTCGAAAACCGGATTGGTCGTCCAACATTATTACGCGTCGATAAATCGGAGATCTTGGACATTTCTTAAAATCATTTTTCGTAAAGTATTTTTCTTTTTTCTTGTATATCTGTTCTAGAAAATCTACATTGGAGTCTGAAATCGCTATCGATTTGGTATTATTGGGAACTGATCCTTTCAGGTCATTAAGCGATTTCGCTAAATCAGTTAATTTGTCATGAATTTTGTCGAACCTTTTATCATCTATTCCTTCTAGCTGGGAAGCAAACCTAGAGCATACCTTGTTTATTAGTTGTTCCGTGGATGCATTATTTGAATTGTTCCTAGTCATCATTACTTTATAACTGCGGTATAACAACAGGCAGCAGCGGTGGCCGCAGTAGTAGACTCTTCGGTCTCCTGATCAGTCGCCGTCCGCTGTGCGTGTTCGAACCCCGTTCCAGGAGAAATTTGTCTCTTGGCTATGGATGTTGTGATTGTCCGTAGGTGGTAGACGGTCTCTGACTGTCGAACGCGGAGGTACCACCCGGCGGATCTCGTAGGCGGAGCCAGAATGTGTGCATCTTCCATGCACACGTGTTCCCTCGCCAGAGTCGGTGTGGCGTCCCCCCTTTTCCGTGTATCCCCCTATAGCTCTACGGTAACCAATGCGTGTTCAGGCCTTAGGCCTTCGTGGTAGCTGGAGTATAAAAGAAAAAAAAAAGACGCCAAAAACAGCAACTCAGAAATTAGATTTGCCGATCAAGTGTTACTTGCCCCAGCAATCAACTATTGCAATGCAGCAGGCTTACAGGTCTTCAGCCTTTTTCCAGAGACCAATATTCACAGGAAAACTGAGTCTTTTCGCATCAAAAACAGTGATTTTATGAGAGAGCACGCAGACACGTCTACTCGGTACATATAACATGAACTCCAACAACTCGAATTTAAGCTTCCTAACTTGTGAAAAGCACTGTATGTGGTTCCATTCAGCCAGATAGAAAACCCCTGTAAGTTTTTCTCTGGTTTTGTTTTCCACTGGCAAGTCCATGCCTACACTGCTTCGATCAAGATGTAACTTGGCTTTATTGCATTTTAGCATCAAAATACGTATGATTTGATTGGTTTTTGCCATATGAACTTAGTAAACGATGTAACGAATTAATTTGCATATATTTATATATATACTAAGTGACATATAAATCCGAACACCCAGTTTAAATGGTTTTATTTTAATAAAATTTTGTATAAGTACTTAATGAAGCATAATAAGTAAATGATAAAAATTTCAAAATGATTGCACTGCTTTAAAGCCCTTTGACCTTTAATAATGTGTGGATGCACCCTGATGTGCTACGCATTCTCCAACGCGCCTAGGCATGCTTCTGATCAGGTGGTCAATGTCCTCCTGTGGTATCTCATTCCAGGCAACCACCAACTCCTCTCGAAGTGCTTCTAGAGTCTGAGGAGGACGTTGCAAATTGAGCAATCTCCTACCCATCATATCCCACACGTGCTCAATTGGGGATAAGTCGGGAGATCTTGGTGGCCATGGTAACAATGTGACATCGTTATGTTGAAAGAAGTCTATTGTCGGGCATTATCTTGTTGGAAAGTTGCCCGGGTGTCAAGATAGGGTAAAAGATGGGGTTCTAGAACTTCGTGGATATAACGCTGCGCGTTCATGTTACCTCTGATGAAGATTAAAGGTGACCTGGAACCATAAGCTATAGCACCCCAAACCATAACTCCAACAGTGTGATGAACATGTCTTTCAACAAAAAACTGTGGATTCCTCCTTTCACCACGTCGCCTTCTAACCCTGGCACGACCATCGTGCATGCCTAAACAAACTCGAGACTCGTCACTAAAGACAATACTGTTCCATTCCTGATCCCAGGTTGACCGTTGTCTGCACCACTCAAGGCGATTACGTCGGTGTTCTCGAGTTAAAGGGAGGACTCAGTGTGGCCGGTATGAAAACAAGCCAAAACTTCTCATTCGTCGGTAAACACTTCGCATGCCAATAGGTCTTCCGTGTTCTGCAAACCATTCATTTGCAATGGACCTGGTAGTGGAGAAACGGTCCCTTAAGGCCAATAATCTTAGGCGGCCATCTTCACGGTCTGTTGTTCTACGGCGGCGTCCAGTGCCCCTTGCTCTTTGCGTACGGCCTTCTCGAAGCCATGCCTGACAACACCTAACCACAGTGTCTACACTTCTTTGCACTCTAACTGCAATTGCCCGAAAAGAAAGTCCAGCTTCCCGAAGTCCCACTATACGGCCCCTATCAAACTCACTAAGTTGACGAAATCGTACAGGTCTCCGTACTCTAGGCATCGTAACCGATCGTAAAGGATGTCAAGAACCAAAATCCGCCAACGTTGATTCTTTACTGCGGCTGAAATATTCATTTTTAGAGCGTTAGTGAATTAAAAAAAAGCAGTATAAAAACCGGAATGCCCAACTGATAAGGCTGAAAATTTTTTCACTTGTTATTTACAGTAAGATAAATACATTCACCAACTTTTATTAAAATAAAACCGTTTAAACTGGGTGTTCGGATTTATATGTCACTTAGTATGTATATATATATATACTCATTAACGTTGTATACAGCAGTTTAATCAAGAGTTGATTTTTGGCGCATTCATCAACCACCATGTACCTACCCTAGATCTATAGCCCTCTGTGTTTTAGAAACTGTCACAGCCGTCAAAGCTTGATTCATACGCTATAGATCAACTAGCTAAATTCACTACTTTTAAACTAAACTAAAATTAATTCACATAGTGCTTTTGTGAATCACTTAGAAAGTAAAATGATGTAATACATTGTTATTGGTCCATTAATAAACTATTTTTGAATAAATTAGTAATGGAGTTATATTATATTGTAGTAAACCTTCAAAATACTTTAAGAATCTTGAGAACTACATGGGAGTTCCCGTTCATCCAATAAGCTGCGTTGTGAGAAAGATACAATTAATTCTGTATACGTAAGATTTAATGCTAAGAAAAAAAAGGTAAAAATTATATCCTCAGGTAAAGGTGAATCACACGCTTCCTGAGATATAAATATGTCAGTTGTAATGTTTAACTGCATAAGTTTATCATAATGTTAAACATTTAATCACGTCTAGATAAACTTTGAAGTGCCAAAGGAAAGCAAACAACCCATGTACATAAGCGCTTAATGCGTTCTTTCTAGCAGCTTACGAGAACTGGATCATATGGAGTTAGTATGAACATGATGAAAACTATTGCTCTAAGAGCTGGTGGCATTGGAACCATTGTCATTTTGTTGTGGACCAAAAAATTCCATATCTGACGAATAACTGCGACACAGAGATATGAAACCAAGATATCAGAAAAGACTACGAATATACAGCATGGTATACCGTTTCGATCTTGGATTTCGATGTGTACGATGTCTGTGTTGCCATTCAACACGTATATTAGAAAGAGTGCGCGCTAGAAGCGTCGTCACCACGTTGCTTGGCATCGACAGTGAAAGAGGTTACAGTTGCGCTCCGCGCCCTCTCCCACAGTCATTGCCAGGCAACGGTGACGACGTTTATAGGGCGCATTTTTTCTAACATACGAGTAGCATGGTGTTACACTCTTCTCTCTCTTTCGTACACATTAAAAGCAATGACCGAGAAACGATGAAGTAAACGAATTTCAGGGTAGACTGGTTTTTCGACTTGATTATCTCGTGAACCATAGCAGTTTACATGAGATGCGTAAGGAGTCTGTATCTCAAGATCATTGATTTTTGACATTACAGTACAAAATTTTAACAATCAAATACCTATAAAACGGAATTATAACATATTCATAATGATAAAGACACCGAACCGACTATTATCCATTCTCAATGCTGTTCAGAGGAGGGCTATCCGACTTATCGATGGATCTTCTCTAACGAACAGTGTCGGGACCCTCTCGCACCGACGAGGTGTCGGCGATCTAGCTCTTTTCTACCGCTATGTCAACGGGCTTTGCTTCTCATCGCTTCCCAGTTCTACTATGCTTAGGCAGTTCAAAACTCGGTTTATCAAAGTTTCTTTAAGCTTCGCGTAGCAGCCGCGATACCCTGGCATTTAGGTCCTCTGCCTGCGTGGATGCTTCGGTGTAAAAAAATATCTTCAAATTTGGATCTTCTATGTTCAACTTGCAGTAACAGTTAATTTGTTATTGGAAAGATCGTAGAATCTCAAATTCGTTATTTAACTAGGTAGGTATGTAAAACAATATATCTGGAATAATAATGGAAAGATGCAGACTTTGCAGCGATTAATATAACAAAGCATCAATAATGTTCAACCGTTTCCGCAAACTTTGCGGCTAATAGTCGTTTTCGACGAATTGACCGCTAATACCACTACTTCATGGTTTTTGATATATACGAAAAACTGTTTAACAAGCAAAAAGTCAGCCAGCATTTTTTTGTATTTTTACATGAGTGACCTTTCTGTTTACCCCAACCTAGTTTCGTTGTGGGTTAAAAAAAGCGAGGTACGACAATTTTATTTCTGTTCCAGCTCTTGGACTATGTTCTACAACAACGTAGGTACTAATATTAGATTTAGTATTACGTCAAAATTCTCATTGTTGAATATAATAGTCTTAAGCAGTTCTTAGTATACTTGTATATACAGAAATGCAAAAGTGCATTATGCAGAAGTTGGTTTAACTTCTGCGGATGGCTTTCTGATTCATCTCTATCAAACTGGCCTATAAATGTAATCACAGATTATGAAACAACGGCTTTACTGACGTTTCGGCTTCCATGACAGCATTTTTCAAAGTACAAAATTTAAAAAATGGGCGCGTTAAGGTCGTAGGTCCTTTTTATTCAACAGCCTGTTTGAAGGAGTATTTTCAATTATTTTCGTCTGATATCTTCTTGCTGTATAAAGACATGATTGTTTGTGAATGAATAACAGTGTAGCTCTAAAATCGTACGACAATATTCCAGATTTATAGTAGATTATATTGAGATACCTTTTTCTTGACATTTTTTTTCAAAAAACATTAGTTTTTCCGAAAAAGCAAACTGAGTTCCTAAAAATAAACTCACTCAAGAGCTAGGAAAAGAGCAGTACAAACCATTGCTGAAAAAACAACTTTTTTGCTCAAACGGCTTTCGAGCTATCGGTGCTGCTGTTTGGTGTAAAAAATTAAAAATTACCTAAGCATTGCTGACAGAATTTATGGCAGTAGGATTATTAATTTGGGCCATATTTTGTCGTAGTAATGTAAAGTGTGCAGTCATTGGAGAAAACGTACAATGGGTAGGATGGACTTCGTGAAAGAAACAAACAGAGGTCACCTCATGAAGTTACATTTTTTTTTGTGAAAATTGTAAGAAAGCTATGATTATACAATCAGTGCCAAACAATAAAACGAAAAAAACTGACAATTTTGCAACAGTTTGGGAAATCATACCAACTGGCATAGATCACCGTCAATATGAGGAGTTTATGGCAATTTTAGATGTTCGATGTTCTAGAACTTTTCGGACAGAAACTGAGAATGTCAAGAAGGTATGTTGTATATCTCTCATGGAGAACAAAAAGAAGTTATACAAAACAGAATACGTATATATATACCTGTATATAAGTATACATATATATAACAACAAGTAGGAAAATAATGGGCAAAATCCGCAAAAAGGAGGAAGGTGGATTCGAGCAGAAAATAGGATAGGTGACCCGAGCAATACGTATTTCTGCTGGTTGGCTCCATCAGGCCCGAAATGAATGCACATATGAAACTACAAAAGAAGATACACATGCCCACACATCCGGATACGGGTGTAACCTGAGGAAACGAAGTTGGAGGGGGAAAAAAACGACACACGAACTCCACAACAAGAGCCAACCTACACATTGTAGTATAAAATGGCTATACGACCTCGAATTTTCAAGGAGACGTCTAACCACCACCACGCGGCCGGTTATAGTCACTTGCTGTGGTACTTCAAGCCCAAAGGATCTACAAAGAGAATATGATCATGCGGAGAAAGGTATATAACAACAAGTAGGAAAATATTGGGCAAAATCCGCAAAAAGGAGGAAAGTGGATTCGAGCAGAAAATAGGATAGGTAACCCGAGCGATACGTATTTCTGCTGGTTGGCTTCATCAGGCCCGAAATGAATGCACATATGTAACTACAAAAGTATATACACATGCCCACACATCCGGATACGGGTGTAACCTGAGGAAACGAAGTTGGAGGAAAAAAAAAACGACACACGAAGTCCACAACAAGAGCCAACCTACACATTGTAGTATAAAATGGCTATACGACCTCGAATTTTCAAGAAGACGTCTAACCACCACCACGCGGCCGGTTATAGCCACTTGCTGTGGTACTTCAAGCCCAAAGGATCTACAAAGAGAATATGATCATGCGGAGAAAGGTAATAACAACAAGTAGGAAAATAATGGGCAAAATCCGCAAAAAGGAGGAAAATGGATTCGCTCGGGTTACCTATCCTATTTTCTGCTCGAATCCACTTTCCTCCTTTTTGCGGATTTTGCCCATTATTTTCCTACTTGTTGTTATATACCTTTCTCCGCATGATCATATTCTCTTTGTAGATCCTTTGGGCTTGAAGTACCACAGCAAGTGGCTATAACCGGCCGCGTGGTGGTGGTTAGACGTCTCCTTGAAAATTCGAGGTCGTATAGCCATTTTATACTACAATGTGTAGGTTGGCTCTTGTTGTGGACTTCGTGTGTCGTTTTTTTCCCCTGCAACTTCATTTCCTCAGGTTACACCCGTATCCGGATGTGTGGGCATGTGTATCTACTTTTGTAGTTTCATATGTGCATTCATTTCGGGCCTGATGAAGCCAACCAGCAGAAATACGTATCGCTCGGGTTACCTATCCTATTTTCTGCTCGAATCCACTTTCCTCCTTTTTGCGGATTTTGCCCATTATTTTCCTACTTGTTGTTATATACCTTTCTCCGCATGATCATATTCTCTATATATATAATCAAGGGTCCAATCCTTGAGGGGTACTTTACTTTAGCTAATTAATAGCTACATGCATCTCAACTTCATGATTAATTAGTCCTTACAACTGTGAACATTTGTTTATTATTTACCTAAGGAGATAATTATTCTCGTTACAGTAATGCACTCCATAATTTTCAAGATATGTACTCTGTACTTTTCACGTATTGTTTTCTATTTTTTTAATTTTGGCGTAACGTGAACAACATATCATTTAGGAATTGAATTTGAAAATAAAAAAGCCAGGAACATTTGCCAGGCATTCTGGGTAATTCCAAAACTTTGAGCTTTCGTAATAACAAAAAGTATCTCCGAATGGGCTAATATTCTCGGATATTGAGCATAGTATTTACATAGGTACAAATTCTTCAAGTTGGCAATTTGACTATAAAACATTTTATTGTTTATTTTGTCGTTGTGAAGGCTAATTATGGTTATCAATGCCTAAACCAAACTAGAAAAATGCTAATTAAAACGAAACGTCGTTCAGCTCAAATCATATAGGCAATGGAAGTACGACATAAACCCTTCAAAACACCTACCGTCTCTGCATAACCCATTAAAATTTATTCAAATGTTATTGTCATTTTCATCAATGTATGGGAAGAATTTCTTACGGACGATATGAAAGCTGCTGCCAAAGAAGATAACTCCATGTATTACTGTTATCGCTGATGGTGGAAGGAGCAAGAGGATTTATGGTCATGGGCATAATGCGTCTTCAGTAGTAATTTTTTTGAGGGGGAGGGGGGGTACTCTAGCAGCTCACAAAGCCTACTTTTCGGATGCGGTTTTTCAGCTTCTAGGGCACTTTACACGCAGTATTTTAAAAATAAATCATAATTTTCCCAAATCGAGTGGGGTTCAGGAGTTTTGCGTGGTTATTTATCATATCATATTATATTCGAATGACCCACTAAGCCGTTTTCCCTAATGAAGTCCCCTATCCGCACTTCGATCAGAATTCGATCAAACACCATTGGAATTCCTCGGAAAAAGGCAGTCGACGCAGGTACCTGTCATAACAGTCTAGATATGAATGATACCTTCGCAAAAATTCCCATAATTCGACCTTGAATGGACCCTTATTAGAAAATCTCATCTGGTAAAACTTGTTTTAGGGCATCTGCAATTTTCCATTTATTTTATTGACAATACATAATTCAGTAGGTGCCCAGTGTACAGTGAATGATATCATGTTTTATCGTGAAAATATGTACTAATTGCCTTCCGGACTTCATTGGGGTAAACCGCTTGGTGGGTCATTAGAAAATATAATAAATAACAACGATTTATCGGAAAAAATCCTAGACCCAACTCGATTTTGGAAAATTATGATTTTTTGTATATACACCAACCATGTAAAGTGCCCTACGGGTTGAAAAACTATGCTCTGAGGCACACCCGAAAAACTGCTTTCTGGGCTGCTAGAGTAGCATAATTCTAGGAGATACATGCAAAAAAAAACCTGAGCCTGAATCGCTTGTCTATATGTTTAATATTAAAATTTAGGTAGGGCATTTTTGGGGGGCTGTAGGCCATGCACCACGATATTGATTGTCATTACTTTTTGCAACATTTTGATTTTTTGCATATTGCTCCCCAATTTTGAAATTCCTCTTGGGGAGGAGGGGTATACTCGCTCAATACATAAAATAAACAATATTACTGGAAAACAACATCGATTTCTCGAAAACTCGTGCACTCCGCGATTCTGATCGCGCTCGATCGATCGGTTCTTAAACCACATTTTCTAGTCGAAAATAATTTACTGTCAATATACAGCTTACGTTTTGAAACTGTGCTATTATATTAGTCCAGCATTCAGGAAGGTATTGAAAACTCATAGCTGCTGACCATGATATAACAAATCGAGTAATACAATTTAGGTATAAAAAATTACATGCATTGACATTCAACACATATGGGCCATTAGGACACTAGGTCTAAGGTTTAAAACTTATATCCCCATCTACCAGAGGTCAAAATACCAACGCTTTGTGGAGGAGCGTGAGGGTAGAGTACTTAACAGCCGCTATCCTAAAATTTTTTGTTACTTTTATATTGAAATATATTGTCTGTGCATCAATTTAACTACCTTGCATTTTGTCTTGCTAACTTAGCCCGTTAAAAAAATAAAGTAGAAGGTCGTTCCTTGAAATCACTGTACAAATTTTTTATGATAGATCATAAAATATATGGAAACAAACGTTAGTCAACGGAACACATTGCACGCCACTGCAACCACCGTAGCATCTCCTTGAATTCGGCGGGATGCTCGGGCTCCAACTTTGTCAGTTCAAAGAGACGCCTTGCTTGCAGACAAGGCTAGCGAATTCAAAAATGTACACATCATGTTTCCTATAGAGCATTTAACAAAGAGATTAGAGGAATATAGCTGTGTTCTGGTATTCAACGCACCAGATAAAGTCACGTTATCCTTTCACAAAACCCACCAAAGATATCAAATATTCAAAAGGGATCAAGGATAATAAAATCAAATTGGTTTCATCATCACCATCTTACTTCAAGTGACTATACAAAGTCCAGGAATTATTTGCAACACGAAGGATATATAATGTATAAAAAATGTTCAACATATAATGAATACCAATAGGCCCCACTCCAACACAAGTTCTAGACCCGCCACTGAAACTATGTATCATTATTTCACCTAATCACTGACTTGTTTATAATTCTTAAGTTGTGATTCGTGGATTTGTTCTTGTGACAATTTGTTTTATGCTCATTAGTCAACATATTTTTGGTATATCGTGAGCCATAATGACCACGCAATCAAAAGTAATTCTCTTCTTAGTTTTGTAACTATAGATACATTGTAAATTTTTATAGATGAATAAATTAAATTGTTAATAATTTTCCTAAAATGCTTTTATCGATACTGAAATTTCTGCAGCGCTACTGGAGCTGCCGCGTCTCGTCGTTGATTTTCGTGTTTGGACAGTGAAGCATATCGTTGGCACGATCATAATACACTGGTTTGCGCATCGGTTCTTCCTTCTCCGAGGGATGATTCCGATGCAAAGTTCGTCGCCAGCCGATCGCCGGTACGCCAACAAACAATGCATCGTAATCACCCTTGTCTACGCTATGCGATCACGGTATGGACTGGATAACACTGGCAACGTCCAGGGGTCCAACTGAACTGAACACACTGTACAACTGGGCGTGTACAATGCTTTTATTATGATTTCAAACCTGTCGTGAGATCTAGCGGACATTCCTGTCACCAGAGCATTGCACCCATCGCCTTAAGATTATGGGTTCGGCAAACGGTTCAAATGGTCATTGCATGCACATTGTTTAAGGATGTTAATCGCGAGAAATACAATGTTGATTCCTCAAAGGACCGAGTTGTTCGTCTTTTGATAAAAAACAGTATAGCTCTAAGGTGGCGAAGAAAAATGCCAGGGTAAACTATTTTTCATGAGCATACCTTACGTATTTGACATCTACTGAGGTGAACAGCTGATCAGCAAAGTGACATCTTGCTATTAAAGTCTGTAGTGTTGGCAATAATGAGTCAGGTATGAATCGGGTAAAGCTCACGACCGTATCGAGAACTGTTTGTTTATTTACTTATGTATTTATATACATACAGTTTGACATCATTTAACGGATATAGCACGTGACTCAATTTTAAGACATACACATGCTTAAAAGTATCTTAAGATCAGCAAATGACTTAACCTACTGTTATATAAAATCTTTTTAAGCTGCGCAAATTACAAAACAACAAATCTACAGCATTTCTTACACTTTCATAGTTATTACCGACTACATGTTTCAGCATGAGGTATATCTATAAGAATCTTACTACGTAAATTTTCGCAATCTATCGCATTGTAGTTTATATAAAAATACACAAGCAGCGTAGTTTCTGGGCTTCTGAATCTGAATAGCTTCGATTTTATAATAGTGGACTTCATAGACAGCATACCATAAATTGTAGAGCAATATTCAACTTCTAAATGCATTGTTAGCAACAGCATCAATATTACATAAATTGTATGTTGTTTTGCAAACTACGACAGTCATTCATGATTTCAATTTTACAAAAGATTTGCTGGTCATCTTCATAGTGAAGACAGCTACTGTCTAGCTCAATAACGACGTCATCAATGAAAATTTGGAATATCAAGCTGCCAAGAGCAGACCGTTGGAATATATCGGAAGAAGGTGTAATCTGAATGGAAGTGAAGCCCCCGTATACAAGTTTCAAGAATCTGTCTGTCAGATAAGAGTTGAAAAAGCTCAGTTGATGGGTCAACCCCCGCATAACTATTTTTTAACAAAATACCGCAATCTATGAAAACACTTTATACAGTTAACATTAAGTTGCCCCCAATATCAACATCTTCAGAGCATTATATCATGCAATATACATTCGAAAACCTTACCAACATTGCTTATAATCGCAACAGCTCTATTATTCTCAATGATACAGCGTTATCCATTTTTTAAATATCGGTGCAATCCTAGATGTTTTCGAAGCCACAGGAAATGTTGAAGTTTTAACAGATGTGTTATACAGATAAGCTAAAGGCTCAGCTAGGACAAAAGCACATAAAATGGATTCAAATCATATAAGCTACTGAACATGCAATAGCGAGGAATATACGCCATTGGAAAGACAATTCTTAAAGGTATCTTATTCGACTATGGGAGCATTCCACAAGAAGCAGACACCGAAAAAAAAATGATGTTCCAGAATTCGCTCATATTGGGCTTGTTTCTGCATCTAATACGTATATTTGCTAAGTTACAAGCTACCAAAAATAGCGGCACCTTAATTGGGAATTTTTAGAATTACAAAGTACTATATTGGGTTATTAAATAGGGCGTTTTTTGAAGGAAGTTTTCAGTAAGTTTTGATAAAAGATCAAATTTGAAATAAAAAAAGGAAGATGCTAAACCTCATTAATTGATGCGCATGTCATTTTAAATCTGCTATATATATATTTTAAGCATACATAAGGCTATATTTTAGATAATAAAATCAAAAATAAAAACGGCCAAAATAATTCAAATTTTGATTTATAGTGTTTATTTCAGGTTTATCATCTTAATTTTTTTAATTTGAAATTTGATTTTTTGCAAAAAGTACAGAAAATCTCCTATATTAAACGGCCTGTTTAATATCCCGATGTAATACTTTTGAATTCGATTTTTTTTTTCGAAAAAATCCCAATTTCAAGTTCGGCTATTCTTTCGAAGCCCGGCAGATAAACGAGGCATGAAAAAGACCACATTTCCTCTTTCATACCTACTAGATTTACAAAAAGGCTGAATATGAGCGAATTTTGAAACATCACTTTTTTCGGTCCACTTCACGAGCCCAACGTGACAAGTACATGAAACAAGTATGATTTGTACCTTGCAGTCCGGAATATTTCATTATATTTCTTGGTCCTTTTACTATAGGCTAGGACCATAATACCTATCGGATATTGAAAAAATAATCTCAAATATTTACTGTGATGTTGTGCCGAATTTTAGTGGCCCCTCAATAAAACTGATGCACCCTTGCAGAGAGTACCATTTGGCCCTCCAATAAAACCTTAGACCGAATTCCAAAGTAGAGGCTATAAAATACGGATCTCAGGCCGACGATGCTTTACATAAATTATCGAGAACCTTTTTGGTTTTTGTAGGCACCCTTTCAATACTTGAATCGTCGGTTTTACGGAATGAAATCTGCTAACCTATGTCTATGTGTAATCTTTGGCTAGGTACTATGATACCTATGCTTTTTTATGATCATTTTGGTTATTTTGGGATTCACTAAAATATTTCTACCGCTGTCTCCATGACCTGTCTAGCTCACTATTGGGTAGTTAGTGGTTGCTAGCTTTAAGTAATCATCTTATTATTTGCATCTCTTAAAAACCGCTATGTAATATTCAAACGTCTATTGATTTTCCCATTTGAAAGAAAACTGATAAATATAAGTAATATTCTGTAAGTAAGCTTATGCACAAATTACTGGGTGTTTCAAATTCAACTCTCAAATTGACTCATATCTAATATCATAGAATAAATAGTATTTCTTACGGTATGTCTTAGGAAGACGAAAACGAATTCAATTTTTAAAAGCGCAAGCGTGTATAAAGGTCCAATTTAAAAATTATTAATTAATATTTTTCATTTTTAATACGAAACAGTGAAAAACACTATCGGTCTTGATGTGCCGTCATACAATTTGTAAACAAAGAAACGTCATCCGTATGTAACATGTGGACTAAAGCGATCTTCTTAAATATTTCTAAAAAACTGCTAATCAACCTAAACGGTTATATTTCGTTTTATTGAAAAAAAAGAATCATGGACGTTGGATTCGTAAAAGCAGAAAGCACAAGTTTGTCAAAAATTGGTTGGTAATTTTCTGGCGTTCAACTCAGATGTCTGCTCTACTGAATACTTGTATGTAAATACAGTGCATCTGATATAATGATAGACATAAAAAGAAAAAATAAGTAATACTGTTAAATGATCTTTCTTTGCAGGAATCATTCAAAACTAAGCTTATGCGTCAACTTTCAATAATTTTATATAGTGTTGTGTTTCTTCTTACTCATCTGCAAGGGAATCGTACAGTGATGATGTGGTAGGTTGCGTCCAACTAAACGGAACGATAAAATATGTTCAGTAAAATGTAAAATATGCGCCGAGCATATAGGTAAGCAATACACAGTGTTGCGTATATTTATTTTCCTGGACACTCTAATCCACAGCTTTCCTGAGGTCTTTATCGATGTTTGTTTACATTCTCGGATGATACTATAATGATAATAACTATATTTTCATGTAAACTGGTAGAAGCGTTTATATATTTTGAGAGGTTGTGACGCTGTCAGCTGCTGTTTACAAGTGGTATGTCGTCAGAGCACATTCATGTATCGGCCAAACATGGCGGACAGGGTTTTTGCCCTATATTTTTAGATTAAAGTTTTACGGTTTTTTAGGTCCGGCAAAATATTGTATTCGTTTTTCGGTCTAAAAGAACAAATATCCACTATTTGAGACCTACCTATCGGAAACGGTAAGAGACACGAAGTCGGTCGAATGAGGGCAAAGTTGCGCATTTAGCTTACTAACAAAATGGAACATAGAAATTTCCGTATTTCCACAGTTAAATAAAAAAACTGAATTTTCCCAAAACCGTTTCTATTTTCACTGACTTCATTTGAGAAATCACTTCAAAATAAAGTATGAGGTATAATTGAGGTATGTATTTTTCATATATTAGGTGACACTTTATCGGTTATAAAAAAGTATCTTCAAATCGTATCATATCGATATATTTTACATGACTATTCATAGCCGCCATTTTAGGAAGCTGACAAGAATTTCCAGCAATTTTTCTTAGCTATTTTGTTGAGACATTTTTTATGGATGGCTCTAGGTTGAGCCGGTGCTGAGATACAGCCGGCGTCCTTTATTATTGGGTTACCCGGTATATGACATGAATTGGTATTATAAAATTTCAAATATCTAGAAGAGCAATCTTGGTATAATTGGTCTTAACTCACTGAATAAAGAAGAACCTCATACTATAACTTTTTCATATTATTTAAGCGTCGTTTTGAAAACATTGCGAATAGTATCTACAATTTTAAGTACCTGATTTTATGAAACATTTTGAAGTAAAGACCTTGACCTTGTTACACAGCTTACTAAGCACATTTCATATCCCCCATATCTAAACCGATGTACTCAACTTGCATACGAAGGGTACAGGTCCATAAGGAGCTAAGTCGCCAAATGTTTATTTCGTACAAAACAGAGTTTAACTTTTAAAACTAGTAATTGATAAATTCTTGATGGTTATTATGAATTCTGTTAATTAGATTAGTTATTTGGGTAATTATTGAGACACACACAAGAAATTAAACTTATATTGTCATTTATACAAAGTAGAACATAAGCATTAATTGGTCAAACCATCAAACATTGTTGGCCTAAAGGGGCCAAGTCCAAAAAAAACAAGGTATACCGAAAAGTAGACAATAGTTATTAATATAAAATATACTTCTAGTTCTTGGGCAGGTTATCGAAAAATTGTTTTGCTTCGTCACCACAGAATCGTTTTAAATCTTGTAGGTGTTTAAATTTTTTAGCCGTGATGGGTATCAAACCTAAAAATAATTTTGTTGTTTAAAAAAAATAGTATTTCAAGACATAAGTATTTTTTATACCTGAATAAGAATACGGAGGAAGTACAAATTCATTTTGCAATAGCACAGGTCCCTTTCGCTTAGTCTCTTTTCCCTTCACTATTGCTGACTCCCATGCTCCATTATAGGACTCCCGGTAATATATTAGTCTATGATGTTCTTGATGTATTTCTAATTCTCGAATAGGACGGGAACGGAAAGGACATTTCTTCAAATAATCCGTTTTGGTATTAAAAAAATTTGTCCATGCTCGAAAGTAGGATTGATCTATTTCCACAACGTCAAATGGTGATGGTTTTGCACGAGCACTTCTAAAAATTTCTACCCAATCTGAAGGAATCTCGGCTCTTTGGTGGGAGTTTATTAAGCCCATATTTTTGTCCGGTTCCATGTAGGAATGCCCACGAATAGGAAAAGTAACTTTAACATAATCAAGTCTATGTGTATTGTGGACAATATAATGCAAAAAACGAAACATCGTGTAATTTTTATTTTGCCCTCCACACGAGTCGCAGAATATTTCAAGCGATCTTACTTGTAAATCGAGAAAATTCCATAAAAAGTCATTCAGCATTGAGCATACATCGTCGCTTCCCTTTTTGCCAAGTGTTTCGGGGTAAATGTAAAACACACTTTTTGCTGTAGATAGAATGTGGATATTAAAGGCATAGACGTTCAGCTGGCTCTTATAGTAAACATCGTTTGTTGTTATGTTTGGGACACTGAGATTTTGTCCAAAATCGAGACAAATAGCTTCGTGAGTACAGAGGTTCGACTTCGTTTCTTCGCAGCCCTTTTTCTACTGTAAAATACCTCAGCCTTTCTTTTGTGTACATCATTTTGTATTGTAATATGGCGTATTTCCTTTTGAAAGCGTTCTTTTTGAGCAATATCCATACTCTTTAAAACATCAGACTGAAGAGATTTTATTTTTATAAGAAACTCATCGCAAGAACTACATGTATCGGTCCTGGGATATCCAAAGGCTATGTTGAATTTTGTATTAAAGACTGTTCTGTACGACTCGTAAGATACTTTCATAGAAGGGTTCAACTCGCAAAACATTTTGAACATCTTTTTTATGTTTAAGTCTTCAGGTAAGTATAATTTTCTACTATCCTTCACACTGTAGTGGCTTTTCCTGCCTTTAAATGACTTTATATGTTCGTATATTGCTGCAAGAACGTGAGCATCAAATTTCCTAGGATGGTTTTTATTTTCTCCTCTTTTATCTTTTGGAGCGACTCCAGTCATTTTTAGTGACTTTTGTAGTATCTCTAATTTTTTTTTCTTTATTCCATGAACAGACATAAAAGCTTGTCTACAAATATTTATTTCCTGTAAGCTATTATCAGTTCTAAAACGTACCCTGTAAGAATATGCACTACTTCTCAAATTTGCTGCGACTTCATCTTTCCTAGGCCTTCTTCGGCGAATGAGGAGTACCGTAATCAATCCACATAAGTAGGAGTTCTGCTCATTAATAGAAGTCATTGCGTTAAAATTCTTGAGAATGGTTTTTCTTGCTTCTTCAGGTACATTTTGAAAACATTGTTTACGACAGTTACAGTTTGCACCTACCTCGTGGCTCTGCAGTCTAATCTTTTTCATGACATCTCTCATTCTGCCGTACTTTTTCCTCTTTTTTGATTCATTCTGTCTAGATACTACTTCACTCTCATTTCCGCTACTATTGTTCTCAGTATTCATTGTTATTTACTTTTAATTTACTTGAAAAACATTGAAAACACTAGCTACTCCGACTAATCTAACTCTAAACTGCGCGTATTAGATCGACATCTATCAGCTGTTTATATGGACTTTACCCTTTTAGGACCTGACTGATGCGGACTTGCCCCCTATTGGCGGTGTATGCGTAAATAAGAATTAGAATTTCACAGGCACTAAGCGCTTTTAGGACGTGTTCAAGTCGCTGACCACTTCTACGTTAAAATTGCTACAAGATGGCACCACTAGATCTATTTGTGTAAAATTACGACTTGCCCCCTTTTGGACCTGTACCCTTCATACAGTTTTGGAATCAGAGTTAAACATTAGAATATTGAATAGAATCAATCCAATATAATGTAAGAAAAATAAAGATAATGATTGAGGACGAGAGACGAAACGTCATATACATCACGTAGAGGAGGAAAAGTGGTTAATATACTCGTACTTTTAATATACATCAAAATTCATTCATGTGAGGTTAGATATTGGTTGTCCGTTATAATATTGTTAATCGTTTTGTTGTGGCAGATTACCTTTTCTCATTCTGTTTTAATTTGGATGGAACAAATATCTTGTATATCATATATGGGAGATGGATTCTCTACTGATAGACTTTGATACTTTTGTACCTCAAAATAATTTATAAACTACAAAAGACAATAAAATAATAGCGTACGCACAAGCACACATAATAAAACAGTTCATAAAGTTATAAAATCTCTACTACTATTGTGTACCTAGAGACAGCTTTTATGAACGAAATATATAACCACATTCCATTAATAATTATTGTGATATGAGCGAAAAGATGCAATTTTATTTATTCATAGTTGCATTGAACTTATTCTGAAATAATTTAGATTTAGAGAATATAACATATTTTCCTGTTTACATTACAATTGAATAATTAAGAACTTTGTGGAATGGTTCCTTATACTACTACATTTATTTCAACCTCAATATGGAAGCAATAATTAATACAGGGGAGAGAATGGTCACTAAACCTCACTACTTGTGAGACTATCATATATTTGATACATATTCCGACCTAAAGGAGCAAAAACAGACGGAATATTTTTAAATCCCGTGTTTCCCCACTTTCACGCAAATATCTACGACAACTTATCAACGATATTAGCAGAAACAGAATATTATTATTTTTGGACTTACTGAAGATCAAAGTAAGACAATGCAGGAACAGATAGCTCATGATACTCAAGAGGTTAAAAGTATATAGCAGTCCCTTTCTACAGAAATTGATACCAATATCAGACTATTCAGGCTGGGAAAGTTTGATCCCACAAAGGATAGGCCTAGGCCGGTAAAGGTTTCTCTGCGGAACAATCAAGATGTCCTGTTATGCATTAAAAACTCTGCTAAACTTACTCGTAGATCCGGTAACAGGAATACAAGAATAAGTATCTCTACTGACAGAACTCCAAAACAGCAGGAATTTTATAGAAAAGTCAAACATGAACTGGATCAGTGGATTGCTGCAGGTGAGAAGAACATCAGAATCAAATATGTAAATGGTCTTCCAAAAATTGTTGCTAATTTAAACTGAATAGACCCAGCAGCGCTGAATTTCGAGCATATTATCAGAATGTTAGGGGCTTGAATTCGAAAATTGATGATTTATTTTCATCGGCAACCTTGAATGAATATGATCTAATTGGTTTAACAGAAACTTGGCTGTCCGACAAAGTACGTGACTCTGAAATTTTTCCTGGAAACTACAGTGTGTTTCGTAGTGACCGTGATATTGTAAGAACAAATAAATTGTCTGGTGGTGGTGTATTGTTGGCATGTAAAACTAGTTCTCTGGCAGAGCATGTTTTTTTAGATTTTTCTACTGATTATCCTTCCATTGACATAGTTGCGATTAAGTGCAAGCTACCACTCACTCTGTTTGTTTATGTTATTTATATTCCACCAGACACTTCTAATGACACTTACGAAAGTTTTTTGTCACATATGAGTACATTAATAATCAATCAGCCCAACGTTTTGATACTTGGCGATTTTAATGCCCCCGGTTTCGTATTTAGTCTCCATGCAGATTTTCGTTATACAACGCTATCTAATTTTTTAGATCTTACCAACACCATCCAATCTAACCTGATATTAAATGCGCTGGGGCGATTGCTGGATTTAGTCATAAGCACTGAAAGTGTACCATGTATTATTTCACGGGAAGCTATTTCTATTGTAAATCAAGTAGATCCTCACCATCCACCTTTAAGTATCCTATTTACCATACAGCTGTCTAGTAGGTCTAACTTGTCCCCAAATACTGAACCTACATCATTGATGTATAACTTCAAGAAGGCGTCCTATGTTGGCTTATATAATGCTTTGAGTTATATTGACTGGTCCTTTTTACGTAAAATTACTGATGTTAATGAACTATGCGATACATTTTATGTTAAAATTTTTTGAATATTTGATATTTATGTTCCTAAATATACCAACACCTGCAAATTAAGGTATCCTCCTTGGTATACTGGAGAAATTATAAGTAACATAAATTTGAAGGATTATTACTACAGAAAATATAAGAGAACAAGCAATGTTTACCATCACAATGAATTTTCTAGATTGCGCAGAATCATAAAGGGGCGAGTTAGAGTTGCTTACAGTGAGTACTTGTCGTCGGTTGAGGACAGTATAATCAGCGACCCGAAGAAGTTCTGGTCATACATTCGGAATAAGAGAGACTGTAGCAGAATACCAGGCCAAGTCCAGTTCAACGGCAACGTATTCAATACTCCACAAGGTGTTATTGATGCATTTGCCGACTATTTTAAGAGTGTGTATGTTACTCCTCGAAATATTCCCTCTTCTTTAGATAGTGTCACTTCAACACCATGTATTTATCTAGAGGAATTAACGGAAGCTGATGTACTGAAGTCTCTCTCTAAGCTTCAAAATAAACTTACGTTTGGTAGAGATCAAATACCTAGTTTTATTATTAAAGATTGTGCTCATGTTTTCGTCAAGCCGATGCTGATAATTTTCAATGCTATTTTTTTTTTTTTATACTCCAACTACCACGAAGGCCTAAGGCCTAAGCACCCATTGGGTACCGTGGGGCTATGGGGGATACATGGGAAAGGGGGGACGCCACACGGACTCTGGCGAGGGAACACGTGTGCATGCAACATGCACACATTCTGGCTCCGCCTACGAGAACCGCCGGGTGGTACCTCCGCGTTCGACAGTCAGAGACCATCTACCACCTACGGACAATCACAACATCCATGGCCAAGAGAAACATTTCTCCTGGGACGGGACTCGAACCCGCACAGCGCACGGCGGCTGATCAGGACACCGAAGGGTCTACTAGTGCGGCCACCGCTGCTGCCTAAAACAAACACACAACATCCATGGCGAAGGCGAGATTCGAACTCGCGGCCCGGCCGACCGGCTGATCAGTAGCACGACACTCTGACCCACGCGGCCAACCGAGGTCCCATATATTAAAGAGTGGAATTTTTCCTGATGTTTGGAAGATAGCTAATGTGTGTCCGGTCCTGAAAGATGGTGATAAATCTGATGTACTCAACTATAGAGCTATAAGCATTTTGAACAACTTTGCAAAGGCTTTTGAAATAGCCATTTACTCTTTTATCTTCGAGAACGTTAAAAGCCTAATTACTCCATCACAACATGGTTTCATCAAAGGTAGATCCACTACGTCAAATTTAATGACAATTACGCAGTATATAGCAGAATCGTTAGACACGAAACAACAAGACGATGTTATTTACATGGATTTCAGCAAGGCTTTCGATAAATTAAACCATCATCTTCTTGTGGATAGCCTTCATTATTTCGGCCTTAGTGACTCGTTAGTCGGTCTTTTAAGCTCATATCTTTCTAATAGGACGCAATATGTTTACTATAATGGGTATTCGTCACCAAATTATACTGTTCCCTCTGGAGTACCGCAAGGTTCAAACCTAGGTCCCTTGCTGTTTTTATTCTTCATAAATAACCTAGTCGCTTAACTAAAGTGTGAATGTCTACTATTTGCTGATGATCTGAAAATCTACACCAAAATTACAAATTTGGAGAGCTGTATTCCCCTTCAGGACGATCTGCATACCATCAGACAGTGGTGCGACAATAATATTCTCTTCTTAAATATTTCCAAATGTAAAGTATGTTCATATTGTCGTAAAACGAATCCGATTATGTTTGATTACTCCATAAATAATGCGGTTTTGGAGAGAACAGAGACTAAAGATCTTGGTGTAACATTTTCCTGTAGATTGGACTTTTCTGTCCATGTAGCACGCGTCACTTCCGAAGCGACACGGATTCTGGGTTTCATAATGCGCAACTGCCGATCTTTTTCCAACGAAGCGGCGCTAAAAGCTCTTTTTATATCAGTGGTGCGACCAAAACTTGAGTATGCCTGTTTGATATGAAACCCTTTCTATGCGTATTATATAAGCATCTTAGAAAATGTGCAGAGGAAATTTCTTAAATTCTGTGTTTATAAAATCGATGGCACTTATCCAGAAAGGGGGGTCTCTCAATTTGTTCTGCTGCGTCGTTTTGAACTAGAGTCTCTACAGTTAAAACGTTCCACTGCTGGCCTATCATTCCTTCATAAGCTTTTGCACGACAGAGTGGATGCACCAGAACTTCTCCAGAGGTTAAATTTCTATATTCCACGGTTAAATACGAGAAGAACTCTAACTTTCTACTGCAGTACCTCCCGTACAAATGTATTATTTTATTCTCCGTTACATTCTATATGCAACAATTATAATTCCATAGCAGACTGTTCTGACATTAATTTTGATTGTATCAGTAAGATCGTGTCGAATTCAGGTACTATTATGATAGTTCTATTTTTTAAATTAGTTTTAGGTATACATTACATGTATGAATTATAAGTAAAGTTACCATGATATTGTCCTTTAATTGGAATAGTTCTGTTGGGCAATAATGTATAAATGAATAAATAAATAAATAAATAAATAAATAAATAAATTAGCTTTTGTTTATAATATACAGTAAAATAATATAAGAGTTCGATTAGATGGCGAAAAGATGTAGATAATTATATTAATGACAGGATACAAAAGTTAGCTACGCACATGTATAGATAAGAAAAAAATTGACTGACTTGGCAACGTTGCTATGCAGAAATTTCTCCCTTGTCGTACGGGGCCGTTCAAGTATTACGTAAGCAGATTTATTACAATTATTTACCCCCCCATCCCCCTTGTCAGCAAAAGTAAGCAAAGCTCTTACCCCCTCCTCCCATGCTTACCTAAACATGTTTCAATTAATGTATTGTTTTTTCAATATTATAATTATAACGTTATAATTATAATTCGAAAAATAAGAAAATAGATTTAAGATAGAGATTATATTTTACTGATACGGTATTCAACATAGAGTAAAGGACAAAAATACTATATCTTACTAACATAACTAACTTATTTTAAATTTTTGGTACATATATTAAATTCAAACTAAGTCTTCAGTCCATGAAACCCGAATCCATGATTCTAAGTTTTCGATGACATTGGATTGCTTCGATTGCTGCTCAGTGTTGTGAGTTTGCTCGCTTTCATCGGATTTTGGAATGTCTACGTCGTTCTCATCGAGCCATTCAACATCATGGTGCTCTAAATTTTGAATAATGCACATCAGTTCATTATCACGATGAGCAGCGACTCTTACAGGTCTAACTTTCCTATCAGTGTGCGTGTTTACTTTTTTATGGATATTTTCGATGTGACGATTTAGTGACTTGACGGAAGCATCATAAAGACACACGTTTTGCATGTTCGACTTGATAGCCTCAATTTTACAGTCGGACAAAAATAATCGTATGGCATTTGCAGGAAATCTTTGAGTGAAGCACTTAAGGGTAGAGCTAAATTGACTAGAAGATTAAGAAATTGCCCTCCTTCATCCAAAACCAAGTCATCAACTGTTTGTTTTACTTTTACAGGTGGTGGAAGAATCCTATTGTCTAGTAATCTAAATAGGCCACTTCTTGGACGACAGCATTCTGTATTTCTACATTTTACAATTTGAAGCAAGTATTGGCTCTCACGCACATGTTCTGAATACCATTTAATGTTTGGAAAATCAGGAAGATCTCGTTCACCTGCCCCAACATATTTTGCATTAACATTATAGCCATCAATTTCCACCGAACTCCATACTCCAGCTAATACATTTCCTGCAAATTCGAAATTAGATCTTTCTAAATGTTCATCAATTGTAACGCCACGTTCATCCAAATGAGACCCAAAATGGTCATGAGGCAATATTAAACCAGCCAGTTCCCGACTAAGACTAGCCATTCTGCGCTCTACTCTGTTATACGCACTTCTTCCAGGAGCATTGGTAGCTAAAAACAATGTATCGAGATCATGTCGCTTAAAGTCTTGTATAGCAAACCCTATGACTTTTTGATAACCTGGATTTTCATCTGGCCCTCCATCAACCGTCATGATTACCACTGGTTTTACTAGTCCAAGGTCAGTTTTAGCTAATGGTCGAAACTCTTCAAGTTCGAGAAGCGTCTCGAAATCCTGAGCATGAGTATTAGCAGTAGATGAACTATGCTTTCCACTTCGAATAGCGAAGTATGTTGGTCCAGAATATCTAACGGCTTGCGGTTGTCCTAGCATATTGGAAGTGATTTTGATACCAGCATAAACAGATGGTATTAATTTATGACGCTCAACGATTACCCAATCGTGATCAGGCAATTTGATTCTATATTCCATGTGCATTAGAAGAGGTGCTTGCTTATTTGCCGCAGTTACGCCAATAGGGACTCGAGCTTTATCATCTTAAGATATGAAAAATACTTGATCTGGTCCAAGTATGGGTGCTATGTTCGCTAAATAATGGATTGATGTTTCAGCGAACCTGCTAAGTGACTCTTGTGGTGATCAGTTTGAGCCCGAATGAGCTTAACAGGGACTGTCGATACATGTCTTCGTCCTTCTGCAGAATTTGATTTTCTGGGAATCAAACGAAGATATGTCCCACTGCGACTAATGTCAAATCCTATTTTAAGTAATTCTTGTGTGAGTTCATCAAGAGTTTTTACGCTGCGAGTTGATTCCGTTCGTCTTCTGTCATCTGCTGCACTCCCAAATAAAGCTATATCCGCCATTGTTTTCAATAGTGAATGTTGATTGCTTTCAAGATTAGGACGTCCCACTGAATCCCTCAGAGATAGTCTTTTTTTTTATTTCTAGATTTTCATGACAAATATCTTCTTACTTTCTTTTCATACCATCCCTGTGTTTCTTCTGGGCAACTGCGTTTTGAACCTTCCTGTTTAAACACTGTTTTGCTGTTTTTATTTCCTCGCGCAACTTAATGATCAGTTTATCAACTTCAGCACGGCTTGGCATAGTATCTCTGGCAGAATACAAAGCATTCAGATTTTTTTATAGTAGAGCAATCTTATTTTTCATAGCTTCCTGAGAAGGTTTTGCTCTCTGTTTATCTATATTTTCATTAATTTCGCATTGCTGTTGTGATTCTTTACCGGGTTTTATTTTATCTTCTTCCTCTTTTTTAATATTTGAAGCTGACTGTATAATTTTGTGTTTTTTCTGCATGTTTACAGGTTGCCTAAAAATAAAAACTTTCTATGGCTTCTGCTAAAGATTCTCTTATTAAGCTACATAAATACAAAGTATGGCAATATATACGGTAAATACAAAACCCTATGGCTTTAAATCTAATATGTTTAAACGAGCAATTCGTTCCGGTCACAAAATATAGCGTGTTAGTTTTCTGTATATATGTATAAAACTAACATCCTGTACTTTGTGACGAATTGACGGAATCAATCATAAGAAATAAATCTATAATATAATGAATATTACCTTTATACTTTGAGATAGGCCATAATGTTTTCTAATCAGTAAAGAGAAACTTTTTGGCGATTTCTAATATTTCTAGTGCTCACCAGAGAAAAAAAATTTTGTAGATTGGATTTATTCTTAGTCGCCGCTTGCAATTCTTCTTCGATTCTCTTAGATACAATAATATCTAGTTCTTTGTCAGATTTTGCTTGTAATTTGTAATTTCGCCATACTTCGTTAACTAACTTTTGTACATTTTGTACTTTCGTACTTGTATGAGATTTCTTAAAACTTTCAAACAATTTTTGGTATAACTTGGATTTGTCTATGTGAAACGACATCTTATTTAAACATTAAACTTTGGGTAATGGAATCAATGGTAACACAAATGTTAACTTGCTTTACTATGCTTCCAATACGTCTACTCGCTGTAGTATCCAAATGAAACAATACACTGATAGAGGAAATTTAGATAAGTGAACACCGCGCGGTAATTCCCCTAAACGGTTCTAAAGCGCTGTTCACTAAACGTATGCATTATTTGCGGGAATCCCCGAAAATGCGTTTAGTTTTCAAGCAAAGATAATGTGAGGGTTGCCATTCGTGTAAAAAAGTAAATAACTACTGACGTAATCATCATCTAGACTCCCCTACCCCCCCCATGTCATCCAAAATAAGCAAAGCAAAGACCCTCCCGCCTCCCCATAGTGCTCACGTAATACTTGAACTGCCCCTACCGACACTAACGACCATCTGACAAACACGGTACCACGGCACCCACCACCAACTACAAGAAACAGAAACCCATCGATCAGACGGCGACGCAGGTACGCCCAGAGACGCCTCTGCTGAAGTTGTTTCTTTATCAATCTAAATTATAAGCGCAACTGTACGGATAAATCTATGATGTGTAGTGTATAAGAAGAAGAATTGGGAGTAGGGCCAGTCTCAGACTATTTGATCACACAAGCAGAGTGAAAATCAGACAATAAATAAAGGCTATATTTTATTTTATTTTATTCATATATTTCTCAACAGATACAAGATCCAATTACAGAGAAACACTAATACAATATATATATATATATGAAGACTATACCATATATATGAAAAGATGACTACTATTCGTCATTTGTTTGTCTGGGCGGTCCGTAGGACCTTTGCCCATTAGTCACTGTCTAATGTACGTTAGTTGCCCAGAAGCCAGACAAAGTCAAGGAAAAAGAGAAAGGGAAAGAGAAGAAAAAAGGAGAAGAGCAAAGAAAAACAGATATGCTTAGTTTAAGAGGAAACACCTAGGCTTTCTGACTTGGTACACGGATTAATTTTGAGGTGAACTAAACAAATTTTTTGATTCGGTTTTGTTAGTGTAATTTTGAGTTTACTAAAGATTCACGCTAACTTTTGATTACAGTGCGAGCCGTGGCCTTGAATGTTTACGAACTTGCTCCACTGTGTAGTCCACTGAGTCACGCAACGGAGGGTTGCTGTACGATTCCGCTTGACTATAACGTCGCTGCGCCTGAAGCTTGACATAATCCCCCAAGTAAGGAATGTCAAGGTCTCTGTGTAGTGTCTCATTTGAGACATACCATGGAGCGTTACAAATTGTCCGCAAAGTTCTGCTTTGCAGTACTTGAAGACTTTGCATGTGTGTCTTGGCAAGAAAACACCAAGCCGCACATGCATAAGTAATGGCTGGTCTAGTAATCATTTTATATAGTCGAACTTTGTTTATCAAACTCAATTTGGAGGATCTACATAACAAAGGATATAGTTGCCGAAACGCAATTTGGAATTTTGTTTTTATGGATGCTGTATGTTTTTGCCAGGGCATGCCTTTATCAAGGGTGACACCGAGATACTTGGCAGAATTTGTCCATGGTACACGATTTCCGTCTACAGAAACCGCTGCTGGGGGGCCGCGACGTTTTTTGGTACAATAAATAGCCTGCGTTTTCGAATGATTAATTTTTATCAGCCACCGTTCCGCCCACTCTAGAACTTCGTCCACCGCATCGTGAACCCGATCACCAGTACACGACTGGGCGACAAGTGCAGTGTCGTCAGCATAGAGGTAGACTTCACAGTTGCTGGGGCAAGAAACATCATAGATGAAAAGCGAATAAAAAATTGGTCCTAGGACCGAACCCTGAGGAACACCGGCCCGTAATGGCCGTGTTGTTGACAAAACATTGTTAATTTTGATCCGAAACTTCCTTCCTTCAAGAAAAGATTTCAGTAATTTTAGAAGCCAAAAAGGAAAACCCTTTTGGATTAGTTTATAGCGAAGGCCCGCGTGCCACACCTTGTCAAGGCTTTTGAGACATCCAAAAGCAAAATGCCAGTACTCATGCTGAGGATGAACCCTCTGGTTACATGCTCCACCAGCCTGACTGCCTGTAGCTCGGTGCTATGCTCGGACCGAAAACCGAATTGGACGTCAGGAATCACATGGTGATTTGACGAAAAATTCTCAAGGTGACGCTAAATCACCTTTTCGGCGAGCTTAGAAGGAGCTGACAGCAGACGTATGTGACGGTAATCCTGAGGAAATATCGAACCCACCTTCTTTGGAATCATGATGACCTCAGCAGTCTTCCACCCAGCGGGGAAGTACTGGATTCTGAGCGTCGCATTGATTATTGTCACCAAGTATGGCAGGGCTTTCGGCGAGAGCAGCTTCAACCCTTGTTTGAAAAGGTGACGGGATAATGAGATCGAGATGCAGTGAAAAATAAAGAGATGGACATGCGAATCGCACAAAAACTGTCAGAACATGAATCGGTGAGAATATGTGGATAATATCACAGTGTGATGTACATAGTCGTGCCATAAGTTCTGTCCCATGATAATCTCATGATAAAAATGAAACAAGATAAGATATATTTATATGAAAGATATTATTTATTCGACAACATTTTTAGAATTCATAATCAAACAGTTTTATTCAAAATGTCCCCCCTTGGCCTTCACACACTGCTTCAATCTCGCGGGCCACTCATCTATCACTGCACGCACAGCTTCCAAAGGAATAGCTGCCGCTGATCGGATCAAATCCGCTTTCAGGGACTCGATATTACGGTGGGCTTTGGAGCAGGCCAACTGCTCTAGCAGGTCCCACAACTTGTAGTCTAAAGGATTGAGGTCCGGACTCCCTGAGGGCCAATCTTCCGCAGCAATGAACTCTGGCACATTGCTTTCCAGCCAGCGCTGCGTACTCTTAGCCTTGTGAGCGGGGGCGGAATCCTGCTGGTAGACCCAGTGTTGGTTGGCAAACAATGTACCACTTAAAGGCTTGACGATAGGATCCAGTATGTCGCTCTGATAGTTTGCCGCTTTTGTTTTCACGCCCTGTTTACAGAAATGGAGCTGAGTGACCCCTTCGTAGGACACCCCCCACCAAACCATGACTGACGCAGGGTGGTGGCCTCTCTCAACTCTCAGAATGATCTCCGAAGCTTCCTGTGAACTCCTTGCATACACTTTGTCATTTTGTCGGTTGAATTTTTCTTCTATGGTGAAGATTTTCTCATCCGTGAACAAAATCTTTCGGAATCCCCCAGCTGCGTACCTCTCCAAGAGCTTCTTGGATCTTGTCGCCCTGATGTGTCGCAAGGTGGCCGTAAGTCGCTGGCCCGTACGTCTCCGGTAAGCCCCTAGCCCTAGGTCTTGTTTAATGATGCGCGACATCGTCCGGACAGGAATCTTCATTTCCCTGGATAGGATCTTCTGCTTCCGGAGTGGATTCCTTTGAATCCTGGCTTTTACGGCTTTGATGGCTGCTGGAGTCCTTACTTGACGAGGTCTTCCGCTTCTTGGCCTGTCATCAACAGAGGACGTCTCATTGTACCGCTGAATGGTCCTAGACACAAATTTACGCGATATTTGAAGGCCGCGTAAGAGTTCAAAAATCTGACTAGCACTGTGATTACACTTATGTAAAGCTATCACTGCAATACGGTTCTCTGCCTTGCCCCACTCCATCGTTATGCTTCGAGAGATCAATACAAACTGAGGTATATGTAATTACCCGAAAAGCGCTTAATCAACTGACACCACAATGTAAACAATCGGACAAGTATTAACAGGTCTACACTTGTTTGAAAACGAGGGACAGAACTTATGGCATGACTATGTATTGTCTCGTCTTACACCACTGAATTGTGAGAGTATACATGGTGGCCCAAAAGTCATGTATCAAACGAAGGGGGGGGGGGGTAATACGGGGTCATTTCCAATCAGAAAAATCATATAAATGTCCTTCCGGTTGTGCAAGGTTATTCAGTTGTCGCCATTTTAAAGAATTTTGTAGAAAATCGCTATTTTTGAGACTGTCTTATTCTTTATGTTTAGTCATTTATCGATAAGCTTTAAAGGGTATGCTCCCAGATGATGTATCGTTGAAGAAAAGCTATTAATGAAAAATTAGTCCAGTTAATGTAGGTATCATTCCGTTTCGTGTGATCCATGACTACTTGGACATCCTGTATACACTGGATAAAGAAACCACTTCCATAAATAGGTTTTTATGATAATGTATAAGCTCTAGCTGTTTACAAACGAAACTTTCCTCTGCAATAATTTTATCCTGTAATACAAATCCAAACATAGTCGTCCGTCTCTCACGCATGTTCAAAACGTGACACAGTAAGTACCAAAGCAGTCTTAACATGTTAAATTTGTTGTCAACTTTCATAACGTTTATCAGTATTTCACGCACAAACAAAATAAAGGCTTAAGCACCTGTGAGGTATCGTGTAATCCGCCAGTAAAACAAAACAACTCCAAGACCTCAGAGATAGAACGGCTTTAATCATAGACAAATAACAAATTATTACTTTGTCCAAAGTTCAGGATCACGTGTACGAACACCGTTTTTTATATTTGGGTTTTGGACTTTGAATGGTGAAGATTCACATCAGAAAAAGTTTGCAGTGACACCTGGCTATGAAAACTTCTCATTTTATTCTCATTCGAGAAGTGTGAATTTATCGAATTAGCATCCATTAATATACGCTGGAGAACTCATGGAACCTGATACCTTTATCTATTATAAATTATATTGTGAATCCCTAAAAGTCGTTGACCCCTCGAAATCTTTGAATGTCCACTCCATCAAAAAATATATTAGGTGTTCAAAAAGGTTCTTCCGTTCCGCACTCTTATTGCGTAACTTAAAAGCGATATATCCATTTTTAATGACATAATGTAGGGTTTTCCGAAGAAATATCACCTTGGAACACCTGTAGTAGCTGTGCGGGTTGCCTAAACGTCATAATACGGGTTATATAATTTGGCTCTGATGATGTAACATCTGCTTCAGAGATGGCACTATTGGAGGCCATTTTTAGCTCTTGTGGAATAAGTTGTAAGTTTTATGCTATAGGTGGGAGAAAATACCGCAGTGGACAATGAGTTCACTAACAATCTGTGTGGATGATGATTCCACTGGATTCTTGTCTCAAATAACACTTACTTAAGATATTTGCAAGCTAGAAATTAATCATAGATATTACATATAGAAATTTGCTGAATTTCAAAAATACGAGAGATGAAAAAAGAAATGTCTCGTTGGTGTAGGATATATCACAACACATGAGAAAATAGGCTACAGACAAATTGTCTAAAGTATAGCGAGGAGCAGCCTGCAATATCCTAGCGAGTAGTTGAATAATGAAGAGTATTTTATATTTGGAAAGGGCCGTTCATGTAAAAATACTTATTAGTTTTCATGTGTGGTTATAATCGCAAAGTGTAGCAACTGACATAAAAATAATAATAATAATAATAATAATAAATGGCCTTTATTCGTCACATGATTACAAAATAATTGGCTTACGAGGAATAGTGACGAAAAGGTGGAGTGTCAGCTTATGCTGTTTTTCAACCCGACCTAAAAAAACATTGACACAAACTATAAAGAGAAAAAAATACCTACATTTAAATGGAACAGTTCACAACATTGACCACCAAAAAGAGAAAATCTTAAAATATTACACTTCTCAGAAAAATGAAACAATCAATTCCCTGTGGATATGCGTAAAGTTAAATTCTAGCCATTCGATTGCTTTAAACTCATCTTTAACCTTTTTTTAAAATTGCTTAGGCTATATTCTTTATACTCACTTGACAAGCAGTTATATGTATAGCTTGGGTGCCCAGTATGAGAAACTGCGTGTGAACAATGCTGTCGAATGCCGCGGGATAAGTAAGATGCGTTTATTCCTAGAGGATCTTTGATTGTACTGACAGAGGAGGTTTAGCTTTCAATAAAGATAATATAGCGCTTTAAAAAAGTTTTTGCTCTTGGTCGATAACTGCCCAGCTCATCCAAATATAATAATAATAATAATAATAATAATAATAATAATAATAATAATAATAATAATAATAATACTAACTAATAATAAATGGCCTTTATTCGTCACATGATTACAAAATAATTGGCTTAAGAGGGATAGTGACAAAAAGGTGGAGTGTCAGCTTATGCTGTTTTTCAACCCGGCGTTTGAATAAACATAATATGGCGTTTTAAGGAGAAGGGTTTTATGTACATACCAGAGATAGGCAATGCAGTTTCGTCAATTTATTCATCTTAAACTATCCCGATTGGTCAAAAGCGCTACTATTATGATCAAATTTACGGATTCCATAAGAAAATCTGATGCATGAGTTTTGTATCATCTGAATCCGCTCGGCATCACGTTGTAAGACGATAAGGGATTCGCAGAGTTTAAGCTTCAGCTGTGTTGACAGGACACTTCGACTCGTGTATAACTGACAAAGCACATTATAGGACGCATCGCATAGTTGGTTAACATGTTTAGTGAAGCAGTCAAACCAGATACCAAGGTTTTTGCATTCGTTTACGAAGGATAGCCTTCATTATTCACCATAATATTAATGCGATACTGATTTATTTCACGATTTTTTTTGGGCCCAAATAAAATGCAGCAAGATTTGCCAGCATTCAGTCTTAGATTGTGAGCACTAGATATGTCAAAAATGGACTGCAGATCTTGATTGATTTGATGTTGGCCAAGCATATATTCATCAGGATCAATGCTGTTATAAAGATGGGTATCATCGGCGTAATGATGAACGATTGAGTAGCTGGCGGTTTCATGAAAGTCACATATATAAAGAGCAAATAAAAGAGGACTCAAAATAGATCCTTGAAGGACTCCAGAATTTCTGAATAAAGAAGTTGATGTATTGTTTTCATATATGACAGACTGTGAGCGATCAGTTAAGTAGCTTCTAATCAGCGCGCAAGCCGATGAGGACAGGCCAAAGTATCTAAGCTTTTTACAGAGAATATTTGGGTCAACCGTATCGAAGCCTTGCTAAAGAAGAACTAAGCAAGACAGCTTTCCTTGATCAGCCGCGCGCTATAAATATTATCCGATATAGACAGGAGCACAGTGATGGTGCTATGTAATGGTCTGAAGCCAGATTGGGAGGTGGCCGGTAAATTATTTTGACAAACAAATGTGTGCAGCTGCTTATGTAGAGTCATTTCCAAAAGCTTAGATAGACTTGGTAAAATGCTTATAGGACGAAGATCAGAAAAACTTGAAGGATAATTAGACTTAGGCAGAGGGAGAACAAGAGCTTTCTTCCAGGAGGAGGATAAAGATTATTTGTTGTACAAAAGTTAAAAATGAAGGTAATATGCTTGAGCAAATGCTTATGGATTATACGGATCATATCAATTATGATGCCGTATAAGCCTTTAGCATGACTTTTGATGCGATTGATAAATTTCTCTACAGTGAACAGAAAAGTACCATTATTCTTGACGTTTTCATATTTGTCTAAAAGGTTTAATTGGGTTAATGTTTTGGTTATTTGAGGTACTTTTCCATATATCCTCTCGTCAGTTTGCAACTTCCAAAGTATGCTGGCGAATCTGAGTTGCAGCCTCTTAGGCAACACGGGTGTTGAGCTATTTCTCCATAGATGGCGCTCACAGCGTGTAGGCGCGAAATGAGCTAGAGACTACTTAGTATGCAAGTTGACAGTACACCGATTTTTAATGACGTTTTATCGATTTTTACGTGATGCCCCTGCCGATATCAATAATTTTCGACCGGAACTCGGATCCTTATTTGACGCATATCTAGCTGTATATACAGGGTGGCCCATCCATTGTGGACGGAATATTACTCATAAACAAGTACATCTATTTATGGCATGTTATACATGACATTTGAGGGCACATTTCTAAAATATTGTCAATTATACAGGGTGCCCCAATTTTGACCTACATATCAAAGTTGTGATTTTTTAAATGGAATGCCTCAAATTTTATTGCATATTTGGATAAACCAATTCGAAAGAAGAAGATTGATATAACGTACTATGGGGTCTTGGTAATTAGCTACTGAGATGTAAGGTGTATTGCCCAGAAAAACCGTCCACTTTGCCAACCCCTCAATCCGCCATTTTGAAATTAGGAGTACTGAATTTTGTATCAGAAAGAACTTACACACCTCAGTTTTTATCGTATTGTTACTTTTGGAATTTTCATTTTTGCTCATACACGGTTGGTCAAAATCGCGATTGTACTTTCTTTCAAAAATTTCAAATGCAGCACCCTGTATATTTGTGCAAGTTTGGATTCAGTTTTTTATAAGCTTTTTTTTGGTATAAGGTTTGATTCAGATAAAATCACTAGATTTTGAGTTATTAAGCTTTTAATAGAACAACACACCAAAATTAAGGAAAAAATCGCATCGTCCATGGAAACAAAACACAAACAGTGGGCTAGTTCCATATTGCCACTAAGAGTACAGATCTGACGTAAAAACTAATAACAATCAGAAAAGTACAAATCAGCTTCAAGCGTAATAGAGAAAAACAACTATAACAACAATATAGACAAACAACTATCACTACTCAAGACCCAATCTACAAAAACTGCTCGAAAATATCTCCACCATGTTGAATACACAGCCGCAGTCTTTGGATAAATGACCGTTGCACATCTCTTATATTCTGAAAAGCATTCTTTCCTTCATATTTTCCGGGTAGATGGTGGATATCTATAAACCTTTTGCTTAACGTAGCCCCATAGAAAGTCCATCGGTGTCATATTTGGTGATCTAGGAGGCCAAGATATGGGCACATCACGACCGATCCAGCGATTGTTACTCCAGGTGTCCAAATAGTTACGCACAGATTATGATAATGCGTAGGTGCGCCGTCATGTTGGAAGTACATATGCATCCGAGTTTGCAGGTTGACATCCTCCAAAAGCAAAGGGAAATGCTAGATCAATTAAGCGAAAGTTCTGGATTTATTTTTATCTTTGGACACCATTTCTTTAAAATCCTCATTCAGTTCGCAGCAAAGTTGGGTCCATGCTTCTTTAGTAGCGTTTCTGCCTTTAAATATGACCAAAGTTTTATCCGATAAAACTGGTCTTGCTTCAACTAGCGCAATAAGTATATTCATCTATTTATCCATCGTAAACGTATATGCAGTCGTAATCACGACCATTAAATAATAGGTGAGTGTGCAAGCTCCTATTCAAACACTTATGTCTCTATATTCCCGGTACCGGTGCATCACAGTGACAATGACCGGCTGCTAACCGGCTTTTTTCCGATGCCGGTCGGTGGTCGGCCAGTGTGCAAGCTTCAATGACTTCCAATGGTTTACTATTAAAATGTGGTCGGCCGATATTTTACCGATTACGAAGGCCTTGATGCAAGCATAGGTGATATGGATGGTACCTATGCTTGTGAATAATCCTTTGGATAGAAGTTCTGCAAATATCAGTTTCTGCTCCAGTTTGCCGTGCACTTAAATGAGGATTTTCCTGCAACTTTAATAGAACCTCCAACTCATTCGCCTCATTGGTGACACTTGGATTATTTATACTTTTTTTTACTATATTCCACTGCTCCACTTGATTCGAAACGTTCTCCTAGTGTGGAAAATGTTTCCGGCCTTCGATGTCGCATATTAGGGTACCGTTGCGTATAAATGCGAGATGCTAGGAAACTATTTCTTTGGGCTTCGCCAAAACGAACACCTTTTTCACCAATTCTTCTTTAAAAATTTTTATTTTCAAACACGTTTTTATTATAATGCTCACGAGGCTAATTTTTGGCAGTTTGTAACTAATCAACAATTTATTTGTTTCCATTATTTTAGGGAATTAAGCCTTTCCATTCAAGACGTGCTAATAACCGAAAAAATAGCAGTAAAAACCCTTATGTGTCTGGTGTCAAAAAAAGCTAATAAAAAATCGAATCCAAACTTGCACAAATATAGAGGGTAATGCATTTGAAATTTTTGAGAAAAACTACAATTTGCGTTTTTGACCACTCTATATGAGCAAAAATTGAAATTCGGAAAAGTAACAAATAAGATAGAAGCTGAGGTGTGTGGGTTTTTTTATACAAAATTTAGCACTCCAAATTTCAAAATGGCGGATTGAGGGGTTGCCGAAATCGACGGTTTTTCTAGACAAAACAACTTACATATCAGTAGCTAATAACCAAAACCCCATAGTACGTTATATCAATCTTCTTCTTTTGTGCCCTCAAATGTCATATATAACATGCTACAAATAGATTTTCCCAAAATGTATTTGTTTATGAGTTATACTCCGTCCACACATGGATGGGCCACCCTGTACAGAAGACGCTTCAAAAATTCCAGACGGATGAATTTGAGCATTTCGATAAACCATGCTGGGCAACATTTTATAATAAACTACCAACATGCTAAAGCAAAATATTTTTTTGATAACATCAGGGATCGTAAAACGACTAGAATCAGCTGAACATACTATTTCGGACCAATTAGGATTACTTAAAAGATACATTCATATCATTCCCATATCTACTTGCACGGAGTAGAAAGATTCGAGCATTTTTGGATGGGCTAACAACATGAGATCAAGAGTTGATCATGTATGAACAAGTCGTGAGGAAAAGAGTATACCGTGAAACGAGAAAACGTACTTCCTCCACCTCTAAGCCGAATTTTATCCTCACCAGGAAAATGTTGGTACATTCAATTCATTCATTAAAGTTTGTAGAATGAATAGCAAAATTCGTATAGGCATTTTCAACAAATGGAAACATTTAGAAAGAACAATCTGTATGCTGCATGATAATGCCAGTTCACAGATTGCTTTAAATACCCATAAAAATCGCTCTCCAGATCCAGTACTCTCCGACTGCTACTGTACGGTGAACAATTCAAAAACGAAGCTGATATCCAACAAGCACTGAATCAATTTTTCACACCTAGGAATAAGAGCTTTAATAACATTTTAATATACAGATTGACAAATTGAATAATGAAGAAAATAAAGTTTATCCAAGGTATAAAAAATATTTTATTATAACCAAGAAGCGGACCGAGCTTTCCGGTAAGCCTAATACAAATTAAACTTGGTAATGTTTGTCTTTAGTTATATGTGGAGGTGTACAACTTCATTGTCGCGTGTTTGGAAGCTAAAAAATCGCGAACTTTCTATAAATATGTAGATTGCACAACTTCATTGTCGCGTGTTTCGAAACTGAAAAATCGTGGAGGTTTCTATGAATATGTTGTTTGAATAGAAGAATAGAGCTTGATATAATTTATGCACGTCTCAAGAAGAACTTACTTTTAGTTCGCAGTGAAATGCAGCTATATGAAAGTAATTAAAACACTTATCTTAGCAACATCTCCATTTCGTATCTCTAACACAATGTCTTCATTCTTGAAACGCATCAAATATTTACCTCTATTATAGTTGACACACACACATTTCTGCCGTGAGCTTTTAAACCTGCTAATAGTTTATTCAAACATTGCATCGTCTGTGTAAATTAAAAATATTTGAATCGTCGCTTTGATCACAGTAACATGCGCTAGCATGCATTATTTTTTTATAATGAGTAGACATTTTTAGAGTTTTAATTAGAAAATAGGGAAGACCAAGAAAAACATTCACACATACCAAATTATCATGTGACAGGTTTGGAAAATATTAGAATACTAGAATCGTTGATTTTTGGTGCATTTTTTAGATGCTAGAATGGTTCCAAATATAACCTCAACGGTATTTACATTGAAAACATTATTTACCGCCTGCCTACGAAGGTGTATAGTTTGAAAAACCAGATCACCGCCCCAACCCACTACATCATTTTGGTTTGTTGTTCTGAAAAATAAAATGAATAATACTTTGATATGTACTTGCAATGAAAAAATGTGTCTACCCCGTATAACAAAAGCTCAAAGATGACATTCTTCGAAAGCCTAAATTTTGATATAATTTGAATTGTTTTTGAGACTAGTAGTTTTGTCCCAGTGAATTTTGGTACCGGATGAAGTATACTGGTTTCGACATTTTCTAGATACATTAGTTTTGATAAATTTGTGATTTAGAGATCCAGAAAATCAAAGATACAAATTTTCAGGTCACTCAGTCAACTTTTACGCTTTTGTCAATTTTTTAAGAATTGACTGCAGCTTAAATGGATCGGAGAGTTGGATTGAAACAAAATAGTTTTTCAAAAAACGATTCATTTTAACAAAATCACATAATAGTCATGCGTTCTCAGTGTGTCAAGGTCAGATTAGGTTGCTGCCTGTGCTGATATTTTGAATGATTAATATCTCCTCACTGCTAAACTATCCCGGTTTTCCCCCAAATGGCTGGCTTACTTCAGAGTCCAAAAGAACAGCTGAGCTCGAATAAACCTTAAAAGATGGCATTTTTTCAATTCATAATGAAGCTCTACTCAAACCATTTTTGAAGTTTACTGACCTGGTTCGCTGCAAAAAATATAGTTGTTACCAAAGTTGAAAAATCCCATAGCTTGATTTAGCTGGATTTTGCACGTAAACAAAATAAACTTGACATAAAGCTGAGGTGAGTTAAATTGAGTTTTGGAAACGAGAACGTGTAATAAACTGAATGCAGCTATAATTGTGGGATTATAACTTCAAATAAACAAAAACACTCTTTTTAAGTTTTATCAATCGTTAATTACTTATAAATGTTCTACCAATTAAAATATAAATACAAAAAAATATTTTCTGAAGCTTGCTATAAAAATGGAAATATCTATTTTTCACAAAATAGATACTTATTTGCTTTTTTCTATTTTTTTTAATAATCAAGCTGAACTAGAAGAATATTAAACTTCAAAAATGAAAGCTTCCCAGTCCTCATGCCTTCAAGTACATTTTGATGTGGTGTATAGAGAAGAGAAACTGAATAGCGCCAGTAGATATTCGCATGCTTAAAAGTTGATGTTCATCACATCCCTAGTTCGAGTTCAGTAACTGACACCACCAGAATCTATAATTAATAACTACTGCGGTTTTCGAATCGTGGAAATCGAGACCGGAATCGAAACCAAGAAATCGAATTACCAAAAGGAAGGATATTATGTCCCACCTTTACTCCAGCACTCAGGACCGACACATAAAAGCTTCGTCTCTCATACTTTTTATATTGAATTCTTATATCCTATACAAAATGCCAATCAGAGTTTTCCCCTGTTTTCACAAACATGCTCGAATGAGGCACTGGTAATTGGCCAGCAAGCGGGACAAAAGAACAGCCTATCTTCCAATCCCATTGGTCGAAAAAAGGCACCGAGTTACTCAATAAAAGCGAAGACCGAGCCAACTGGTTAGAACGATGAAGCCATAAAATACAGGCTCTCTTCTTTACGACACCTTCCGAAAAGCTCTGGCTGTCGCTTTTTATGACCAACAATCAATTTTCGACCCTCGAAAATTATTAATTTGGACGTTTAGGCGCTTTTAGGTCCGTTAACGCCGGGATAACGTCTTTATAGTGTTGATCAAAGGATTGAGGTTTTATATGTCCGACAGGTTTCGAATTACGACTTTGGGCGTTAGTATAAAGAACGATGTGGTGTGATGACTTCATTCTGACATATCCGAATGTCGAATATCGGCATACCTTTGAAGTCCGTATTATATTGTTTTTCTCGAAAGCAATAAGATACCGAAATACTTCAGAAAACTTGAGCGTTTGAAATAGTTGACTTGATTTTCAAGATACTTGACTTGACTTGAAATCAAGTCAAGCTCAACTCAAGTATTAGAAATTGGCAATCTGATATCAAGGCAAGAAGTTTTTCATCTATCTGTCGAGTACTTGAAAATTCAAGTAGTCTTTATATTGCTTGATCATTTTTGTAATATAAATACGAGTCGATTATAAATACACAACGGAAAGACTTTATTTGTCACAAGTTTCACAGAAAACAATAGATATTGAACAAAGTAATTTGTCTATCATATAACGAATAATAGAACGAATAAGACTGTATACTCAAGTAGAAAAACATTGCTTCATCAACTGAAACAAAAAAATGAAAAATTCTAAATTAGCAATGGTGATAAAATTAAACATAATCTGTCAAGTGTCAACTGGCCAGATTTTGAAACACACTCCTACGAGTATATTGAAATAATTATTTTTAAGTTTTGCCTGTTATGCAACATGTATAAATGCTAACGATGAATGGATATTATATTTTGTTCTTGTAAAATGCATGTATAATTAGTTGTTGAATTGTTCTCTTATGCCGGCCTTATTGTTTCTTCCTAACGATTTTGTCCTTGAATCTAGCGAATTGCAACAAAACCATCTACCAGTTTCGTGTTTTATGGTTTGGCAACGGTGTTAGCATGCATCATTTGAGAAGGCATTGTACACGCCGTGTGATAATTTTAGTAGAACAAAAATATAATTTGCCTCAAGTATCAAGTAGTTTGAAGATGCTTGACCACAAATCAGGTAGAACAATAAAAAATCAAGCATTAACGTATCAAGTAATTTTATTGTCAGGCAGTTTATGAGAATATCAAGCTTCTTGACTTGATGACCCCCCTAGTTTCAAGCGAGCGACTCCGAAAGCACGTGATCTTATCGGATCAGGAAACATTTTATGATTGGAATCTTCCAAGAACTCCCCCAAACAAAACAAGGTACAGCCTTATGCAATTTTGCATACAACACGCTAGTAGCCTTGAGAATACAGTTATCTCGTACTCCGGCTGCCGGACAGATCGCCTTTTTAATAATGGTGAGCGACATCTGTCCGTTCATAGAACGGTAATTGTCAGTCAGTGTATGCCAGAAAGATAGGGGCTTTCTGCATTTTCATCGTATTGGTCAAATCAAGCTTTGGCGAACAATTTGTACGTGGTAGCAGTCATTGTTGTCACCTGTTTGCGTTAAAAAAAGCGTTCTTTCATCGGCGTCCGCTCCCATGAGAAGCTGACTGCCTCGTATAAATTTGCTTATTTAGTTTTGTGGACGATTTTTTAAGATTTGCACCCTCTGAGAAAATGTTCTAGCCTCGCTGTTCAAAAACCTATGGTGGATGATACATAATCATAATATGAAAACAGCTTCCTTTTTTGTCGGTATCTCATGGGCCCTATTGAAAAAAAATCCTAAGGACGCCCACTCGTTCTTCCTTTCTATTTAACTAACGAAATATAAAATATATTTTTGACTCGCTGATATAATTATTAGCAGTGCCAATAAACTATACAGGGTGTTAGGGAAATAATATTCGTAACTTTAAGAGGTGATTGCTTGCAATATTCTGAGCAAAAAAGTTCATTATAACCTATGTCCGAAAATCAACCATTTCGGAGCAAAAAAAGCTGAACTTATTTCTGTTTAGTCATGAAATAAATTAATTTTGCACCTTAATAATTAAAATGCATATACCTAATAGCGTAAAATGTATCAATACATCTATTTATTAATTAACTGTCTCTAACAAAATAATTTTCTTGCTTATTAAATCAAATTTCCCGAAGAAAAACAGACAAACAAAATCCCTCACACAACTCGCAACGTCGTACTCCGCCTGCACTGCATGTATCATCGCGTGTTGTGATTACTAATACATTTAACTGTAACTTTATGTGATTTACGGATGTTGCTTTTTTTCTTTTTTCGTGCATCGCATCGTTTGAAATAAGTGACTGATAGTCGTGGGAATTGGTGGTGTGTAACGCCACGTACTATCATTTTTTTAAGTAAATGTACTGAAAGCGTTATTAAATAAAAATATTAGCCACAAAAAATTGCGTAAAAGTATTCAATAATTCAAGGCATATTTTCAACAAAAATATCATACAAACGTAAACAATTCGATGAATCAGTTGCGGACGTCGTGCGCTCGTATCGCGGTTGCGTTGCAGCGTTGCCAAATGTTTGAGAAAATTTAATTATTTACGACTCACTTTCCTCGAAAACGATTGATTTTCGGACATAAGTTATAATGAACTTTTTTGCTTAGAATAATGCAACGAATCACCTCTTAAAGTTACGAATATTATTTCCCCAAAACCCTGTATATTTAATATATTTTGATTTGAGCTTGTGTAGCGCGAACAATTTTTTGACAGTTTCGGTGTTCAAAAGGTCAAGTGAAAATAATGTATGAGGCCGAAAAATACCAACCAATACTTAAAACTCAAAATAGCCAGCATATTCTTTAAATACGTGGTTCTGAATACCCATTTCTTGCACGTTTTTGAAATAATTCACAAATTTAAAGATAAATTTTTGAAAATGCCACTACAAACGTTTAATTTTTTCTTTTTGCTGTCATCACAAATCGTAAAACGTATGCTGAAATCTTACAATTATAATTGTACTTTATTTGGATAAACGTTAGTGGAAACACGCTGTTTTGTGAATTCAACCATTTCTGTATATTGGTTTAATCGCATTATTTATTTCATATTGTAATATTAATTCTTTTACAATCGTTAAAGTACTGTTATACGGGACCATTCAGAAAACGTGGCAATATTTCCCGATTAGAAGGTACATTAAAAAATAATAAAAAAACCGTAAAATGTCTGATTACCCAGGTACACGGTGGAAAATTTCTTAGCTGCCGATGGAACTCAATAAGGGAAGAAGATGAAGATTGTTCTAATAACACTATTGTTCTTTTAAGACACTACATACAATTTAAAATGTCAAACTAACTTATTTTCAAAGTAGAACGTGGAAGTTCTTTATGTCTTATACGTCAACGATTTTTGCAATTTATTGTCATGTACAAGCTTACGTTTGCTGATGACCTAGAGCCCACATCTGTTTCTAGCTGGCAAGATTGTGAAAAAACAAATAACAACATGGTTGGATGTTTTGTTAGCGCATTTTGTTTTCCTGGTACCTAGAATGACATCCAAATATAAAGTTTTCTTTTTCTGCAAGAAGGCACATACAATCTTGTGTCTAAAGCACTTTACATGCAATAATGTGAATAGGATTGGAAGTTTTTGTGCTGGCTTCTGTTGTGGTTTTCAGGAATTGAGAAGTGTTATAGGCTCACAGCTTTAACCTTTTTTTTCTTTTTCTCTAGACGTTTTCGTTTGTTATATACTTATGTGTGAACACTATATTATGATATAGCGATTTATCTTTAATAGGTATTATCTATCAGTCATATTCATATAGTCTATTCATATTCCAGCTCATCCAAATATTTCACCTAATAACATCAACCTTCAACTTTTTCCACCCAATGTGACATCAGTTCTGCAACCAATGGACCAGGGTGTCATTTGGAGTCTTAAACAAATGTATCGGAAACATATATTGATGAAAATTATGGACCTTCAAGAAGATGTCAACATTACCAAAGCTGTCACCATTTTATATGCTATAGCTTACTATTGCATGGGAATTGGTTACGATTCGCAGTTGTTCTCGCCATGCTGGTTTAGTGAAAAACATGACTGAAATAGTCAGTATTTTAATCCAGAAGATGAAATTCCATTAAGTGATTTAATGAAAATGAATATAGACAAATTCGATGAGTATGTAAATGTTGACAATAATTTAATAGCAACACAGGAATTGTCAGACTCCAATTTGGTTAATGAAGGATCCGTTGATAACGAACAGGAAACGAACTAGAAAACAACTATGAAGAAGAGCTTCCAGTGGCAACTAAGGAGGCATTAGACTTTCACGCAGTTCTAACGTTATTTTCAGCAAGAAAAAGACAGTACAGCCACACTTACCAAATTGAATAAAATTCAACTTGCTGTTCTAAATAATTATATAAAAAAACAATCTGTTCAAATGAAAATTACTAGCTTTTTTACCAAATAATTTACGGTTTTTACACATACCCACACAGTACGTATGCCTGTAATATGTGTATCAGATTCTGAAATAATGTAAATTCCAAAATTACGTATAAGTTTTTAATATGTTATGTCTACTGCATTTTTCATCAAAAAAACGTGTTCCTTTTAAGATGGTCATCCGCCTATAATATACTATTTGTCACAGTCCCGGCGAGTCCATTATAAGCGAGTTGCACTGTATACGAGTATACAGGTATATAAGTTTTTCCAGACACCCCCTTTTTAAGCGCCAAATAATTACACGATATTAGCACATGCACATGGTTTTGGGGGGCAGACTGTACTTTTTATTATCTATTCTTAAACGTGCAGGGATTTCAACATGCACATGCACAAACTCACCAGGATTCGGCTGCGTCTGGTAGCTAGTCTTCTTGATCCACTCGAAGGGACTCCTCGCAGGGGCGGGCCTACCCTGGTGCCCAGCACCGCCCATGTGATGGTGGTGCATATGATGGGGCGGCGTTGCGGTCCCTGCACTGTTGCCGCCCGGGCTGCTCATCTCACTACCCGACACAGTGACTGGGGGCGAGGATAACTGTTGCCCGCCTGGGGCACTCGCCTCCATAGGCCCGGCCACGCAATCGGGCGGGGGTGCTTGCGTGGCGCCTTGTGGTGAGGAGTGTTGCAACGCAGGAATGGTGTTGTGGATGAAGTCCTAGAACAGAGATTACAAAGGTATAGGTATAATGAAAATGCAGGATATTCATAAACACCCTCGGCATTTTATTAAACGTCGGCAAAACGCTACAAATCATTTTTAGTTCCCACGCCACTTGCGGGAAAGAACTGTAATCGAGAAAATTTTCGAAAATGAGATATTTGTTTTCTTTATGTTATACGACATGTACACCACGAAAAACCATGTCATTAATTTCCGTTGATCTGTCTGTCCCCTAATCGTGAATCCGCCTATAACTTGGGAAGTACCACTCGGATTTCGATAATATTGTTACACAATGCCAACGAAGCAAAACCTTTATAGTTTTTGAAAACTGCCCAGTGACAGCGGAGAAAAAGGCCAAAAATTAAAAAAATCGATCAAACTTCTATGATGGCTATCAAGTTTGCCAATTTGTTTCAGTGCCAATTGAAGAGCATTGTTTCCTCCCTCTAGGATGTTGATTGCACTGACTACAGTCTTACTAATTTCCGTTAATTTTTCAATTTTATTATCAAGATTGCCCACTTCCTCTGCGTAGCTGGTAATTTTCTCATTGAACTGATTATTTAGGGCACTCATTGGGTATTGATGACAGGTTGTCCTTCTTTGAAGAGGATAGTTATTGAGATATCTGTTGATGTTCGATTTCTTTTTAATGTTAAATTTGGTTAATCACGTCTTGTTCGCCTTTCAAGGTTTGTTTAATAATATAATAATAATAATAACGTTTATCCCACTAACTACAATCAGCTGGTGAGACAAACAAAGATTACATGTACGAGTATAATAAACGGAAAAAAAAACAACATAATAAGTGACTTTGATACAATTCATTTTGGTGGTTTAGATATATATATACATGCTTTAAGTGGTTGGATGTGCACGAGCAGGATAGCAGCTGATAGTTTTCCTCAGATTCAAATTTTTCCCTGGGATTGGGTGCAGTATATTGTAAAACCATCTATTACCGTAATTTTCCTTGTTCGCGTGGCACAACTGCTGCATCCGTACAAAGAAAATATTTGGAAAGCAACTGAAGCATTTGAACTTGAGAAGTGTTCCATCGTTATGTTGAAACAGACCTGGCGCAAAGATACTCCATTGGAGTTGAAGAATGTTTTATATTGCAAAAAAAAAATCTTCTTCTATTTTCACATAAATCATGTTAATTATAACGATCTTTGATTACTTATCACTCAAAACAACTCAGGATAAAAACTCCCTACACTTGAGGTAATATCTCTCAGTCCACTCTGGAGACATTAGCCAAATGTCATGTCCATGTCAACTACGCGGAAACTGTGCAACATATCCTCATAAGTCTTCAAGTAAAGTATATCTTACTAACTGCGCTTTACTATCCAATTTTAGTCATGGCAATACATTCATTCCACATGAAGCCATGTGGTCTTGTGTGCAAAACGGGTCCAGTGTCCCGGTTTTCCTCTACATGTGTCTGCAATTTGTTTAAATGGAAACGTACCCTAATAAGATCATCACCTTCAAATGAGTGCACTTTGCCAAAAATGACCTCGAAATAATGAAATAGTGAAGACAGTTGTGATGGCGGACTAAACGGACAACGCTTCGTCTCACGGAGACAAGATGTGTGACAAATAAGGTACAAGTATTCGTAAAATGTGTATTAAATGTGATAGTGAGACTTGTAGTGTCTTGATGTATTCCAAATGTATGCAGCGAAATTGTTTGTTATTGAGCGTAAGTTGTAAGTGCAGGAGCTGAACGCGCAAAATTGATCTGATGAATAACCTGATTTCAAAACTGAAATCTACTAACGATTTACTCAAAAAAACATTTCATCTATAAATTTTTCCTATGCTACAGTCACAGCAACAACATGTCAAGGTGGTACAAAAAGTGGCAATGGTTTTTCATACCTGTAGGAAAAAAGTAACAGCAACAAACAGCTGGCGTGATGATCGAATCAGAAAATGTATCTTTCTCAAATGATGGAATTAAGGATATTCAAACCAACGTGAATCCAAGTGACCTTAAATTCAGACTGGATTGAGTAAAGAAAATCAAAAATGATGTTATAATTCACTGTAAATAGGGTGCTTCTATGGATAAGCTGGTGGTGCATGCAACCCAGGAACTGGGTAGGACTAAATTATTGAATCCCAGATCACTTTTTCGTAATGTTATTCGAAATGATGGCGTGAAGAGGGTTGAATCTGCACTTTATACGCAACGCCGTCATCAGTTAGTTCATGAGGGATTAAATATAACAGAAGAGAAACAAGTTAGTTACAAACAACTACAATAGAAGCATTAAACAGATCAAATTGGTCAAACAGGCGATACAATTGTACATAGACATTTTTTCACCGACCTACCGGTAGTTCCCGTCTAGCCTCTAGAGACGTTTGTACAACATTAAAGTTGAATGTACAGGTAACTCTGTTTCATTGGTGGTGATACGTCTTTGGGAAGTTTCCTAGAGTTACTCGTCGAGGAGAGGTGTCACGATTCGCAAAGACCCACTACAGGCGTTGGCTTGATTCTGCCGTAGTGGTGCAACATCTTTCACCCCGGCAGGATGTCGGGGAACGGTCTCCCTTTTGCCGAGTGGCTCGAAACTTCCTTAGCCCACTCTAAATGGCTCGCTTAGGGCTGAACCTCTTGTGCCATATTTCCATAGTTGGCTAAAGAACTAGCTTGTTGCGTGGCGGCAAATCCAGCTTCTTGCCGGCTGCGAGCCTCTTCTTTCACAAGGGCAAGGTACTCCTTGTAGATGAGCCTGTTGCCGCGACCACATCTTGCAAGAAGTACTTCTGGTCCGGCAGCAGATTGGCTTCGATGATGGCAAGTCTGGTAAGAACGTCTGCCTTCGGAATGCGGTGCACTTTCTATCAACTCCATGTTGTACTCGATAGGATGGGCTTTCTTGGTGTGCAGCCCTGTGCCAGGATGTGGCTGGAACTTCCTATCACAAAAGCTGCACTTATGCAGGCTTTGGTGGTAGTGAACTGCCGACCACAAGAACAGTAGTTAGTTAGCTTGGGTGATGTGGTTGGGGATGACGAACCCCCATAATGAGTCTTGGGCGCCATCGGAGGGCAATTTACCAACTGTAGAAGCTGAGCATTGCACTCTGTTTGACCTCGGTATCCCACCGCATGAAGTAACCTTGGATGGACGATCCGCCAAGATGATGAAGTTAGCGGATTGGCTATCTATATTTACCGATGGCATTGGAGCCCTGATGAAAAAGTATACCCCCTGAAGGGGGTAATGAAATTGGGGAGAACCGAGGGCAAGCTATTGTACCTGCCCGGGAGTTGCAATGTCTAAAGAAGGATTAACTCCCCAGTCACGAGAATTGAGATAGGGAGATGTTCTTTGGTAAAAATGACCCAAGGATCAGCACCCACTAGAGTTGCGGGACCACAGCGAGCAAAAGGTTGAAGTTGCTCCCAAGTTATAGCGGGGTTAGGATTAGCGGACAAGGCAGACAGACCGACGGAAATGAGTGAGACATTAACATGTCATATAACATCCAAAAAACATAACATCTCATATTCTAAATTTTTACTCGATGGCATTGACATGAACATTACCCAGTTGAAAGTCCATGACTCAACAATTTGATTCAGCAAGTATCTTCAGTGTTAAGTATACTCTGCTCTCTAGTGAGTTTCTATATGTTGGCTGGAGCAAGTGCACTGTCAGTAATCTTCTGAGCTTTTCGTTACTTTAAGTGCAATGGGTTAGGTAAAATTGAGGAAAACGTTCCAGAGTAAAATTTTAATCGCAGAATAGAAAAGGATGGAGGCGTTGGCATTTATATTAAGTCTATGTATAAGGTGAGAGTTCTTGGTATTTGGTATTATTACTTGCACAGACACGTAAAGGATCTGATTGGAGGTGTTGCTTCATAAAGAATGTTTTGGATTGGTGTTATGTACAGACTTCATCTAAGTCTTTTGGCGATTTTGTTATGTAGGGGATTTCATCCTGCATTTGGATATCTGTAGGTATGACGTTTTGGTATTAGGTGACATGAACACCGATTTATCAAATGCCGACAACAGTCTTAACAAATGCTTTTCGTGTTTTGGTTTTAATCAAACGGTTAAAGATCGGACTCGTACCATAGTTACTTCGACAACTCTGACAGAGGCAGCTTTTTGAAATACTAAAGAACTTTTCTCAAGCATAATGGTTTTCGATGATGGAGAAATTTCTGACCATCGACTTATATATTGCTTGCTTGAGATTGCTGTTAAAAAAACTAAGCAAATATTCGTCACTTTCGGGGATTTTTGAAGTTTCGGTAAGAATAGATTCTATGGTGCTTCACGCTCACTTGCTTGGAATAACTTGATACTATTGAATTACAGTGATGAAACGGATAGTTTCCTTAAAAGGAACATTGTTAACGTATTTGATATTTACACGCCGGTCAGAACAGTGAGATTCAATAAACGGCACGCGTCTTGATTGACATTTCCTTTAAATACCATACTGTCTGAACGTGATGTTGCGCTTAAAAAATATAAATCCGGAAACATAGAATCAGACTGGTTAAGCTACATAGAAAAACGTAATTTTGCTCTTGCGTCTATCAGGCGCGTAAAATCAGGATACCTGACTTTCTTGCAAAAGCATTATATGTTGAACGAACTTTGACGGGCTCCAGGTAACATGAATATCGGTCACTCTAAGTCTAATATATAATTCGGCAATTAAAGATTTTCCGTCATTCTGGTTGAGCCTAGCACTAGCAGAATTGTTGTACAGTGGCTTAAGTCTGATGCAAATGGTATTAATTGACGTTATACTATATACTACTATTATACTACCTTACTTGACCTCTATTATCACTATCTGTCTAGATAAATTCCTAAATCTTGGAGACGGCCGTAGTGAGGTCAATACCTAAGGTCAAGAACCTTGTTGAGAAAATTATTTATTTGCAAATATTATAATGGGTAGGCATAGCCTTGGGAATTTACTCATATTTTGAGACGAGACTTTGCCTATGATAATTGTACTCCTTTAGGGCCCCCGCTGACTGCAGACTTTCTATCGGCCGATAGTTTGCTCATCTTCTTAATCAGTATGTAGAGGTGTGCATATGCGCACCGCGTGGGCGCCCGAGGTTCAAGTCCAAGACTAGGCTTACTTTTTTTTATTGATTATCTTAATTGTTTTTACAACTAAATAAATTCGGTATGTACATATATAACATCCAAAAAACAACATCCTATTTTCAAAGTGTTTTGCGATTACAATACTTCTACGCCAGTGTAGCGTGATAAGTAAAATTTTTAAATACGAGAAAGTATGGGATGTGACGCAGTAAGACGAAAAGTTGTTAATCTATCTGCAAAAATGAGTGACTTACAAGCTGTCAAAGTTCATTGGTGTTTCGGACAAAATATCCCATAACTTCTGAGGTAGTTATAGCACTTCCTTCTTTGAAGAGGTCTAATGGTACACTAAAATATACAGTGCATACCATTTAAAAACGGTATGTTTGTGTTGCGAGTTATGAATAGCTCTTTAGAGAAGGACATATTTTACAAGTAAGGAGAGTATAGTTGCCTAAAACATTTGTGGATAACTTTTAAAATAGTGCAACTATCGGCCAAGTATACACTAAAAACTCACGGTTTATATGCTGTGACATTACTACTCGTATTTGTATTGTTGGTGCAAATGTTGTTACTTACCGTGAATTCATGTTGAAACACTGGGACCGCGGAATGGGCAGCCGCTGGGTGATGCCACATCTGCTGTTCATCTTGCACAGAGTATGGGGCGGGAGACGTTTGTTGGTGATATCCATACCTGTAGATCAATAATAATAATTAACGTATTTTTACTTGTAATAACAATGAATCAGATACTTTCATCATACACCTTGTGACATTTTTGTATTATTACAATGTTTAAAACAAAGTTCTTAAAATACCACTACCAGTGTCCGGCGTCCAAAAAGGATTGAAGATCCTAGCGCCATCTATGAAACAGTAGAAGAACCAAACACTCTTTTTTCAGAGCGGATTTCGAAATTAACTTTTGTGTTCTGCTAATAGATGACATTGTATCTTTATCCCTTTTTGGATGCCGAAATGATTGGCTATCTTCGGGTAGAATCCCTTACTCAATGTGCACACAAATAATGGGGTGATCTCTACCTAGACATAGTTGCATTCGTAATAGCTAATATGAACCGATTGATTTTCCTAGGGAAGCCGATTTCGCAAATCTTGTATGTATGAGCCCCCGAAACCTCATACGGCCTAGTGTTCTTAAAAACAAGTTAGTAGAATTACTGACAGAAGGTGAGCAAGGTTCTGTTCCCTGGGGAATGATCCCAATTTAACCATTTAACGCTTCATCACAAAATTAAGGTTTTTCAAAGACTGATGGATAACGGCGATACTTCCGGGAATGACTCTGAGAGCGAATTTTCTAGCAGGGTTATTATATTCCCTTGCTTGGAGAATTAATTCCCTAGAGACTGAAAAGGATATCAATGATCACAACCAAACCACATATGAAATTTTTCTGACATTTTACCAAGTTTCACCAAATATGTTAATTTTTTCTACATTCTGCCGCCGATAGAAAATTGAAGAACGAGAGAGGTACTTGCGTATTTAAAACGCCAAACAGGAAGGTGGGGCAATATTTATAACTCGAAAGGTTCCTGGGGAAAATTCGCTCGCCCCTCCTCATCACTACGTCCGTCGCTGCCAGTGCGCCATAATAAACTTTTCGTAAATTGTGTCAATATATCGGCCCCAAAAGTATTCTCAAATGGGCAAACCTTAAGAACTCTAGGTACTGGACACTGAACCATGCTAAATATCCAAACATTAGGGGGTCACTGGACTTCCAATAGAGCGCAAAGGAAGGAAAGGCAAATTTAAAAAATTATTTGCAACCGTTTCTCAAATAATCGTATCACGCATATACCTATGGTCAGATAATTTCACACTTCTTAGAACTGATTAAGAAAAGAAGATAAGGATCTGCGGGTAACTATCACACTTCTTTACCTTACATTTGGTTACAATAACAAACAATGTTTCTATTCGATACTTGCATAATCAAGAGCGCATTCAGGCAGGAGCTTTGGGGCTCAAAAATGATTAGGATCTTCTGAACCGTCGAACAACAAAGTCTGAGTGATTTTTATTCTTTTTCGTTTTTGGCCTTTCTCTCTGCCGCCACTGGACCAATTTTCAAAAACTCTAAAGCTTTTGTGTCCTTGTAATAGGAGTAACATTGTGTATGGAAATTTCATCGAAATTCGAGCGGCACTTCTCAAGTTATAGGCAGTTATAGGATTAGAGGACAGACCAACAGACAGACAGACCGACGGAAATGAGTGACTTGGTCTTTCGTCATGTACATATATCATCCAAATAACATAATATTTCATTTTAGAAAAATTTTGTGATTACAATAATCCCCCGCCAGGGAAGTAAAATATTTGAATCCAGAAGGGATGAATGTAGAATTGATGCAATCACAACCCTACTGAATTATTTAAAACAAATACGAGTATCTGAAATCCATACTGTCAATTTGTTGCCAGACATCTTTTGGGTAGGATGTCTCTTGAGTAACTGAAAAACGTGCGGCAATCTGTCTCATCAACAAATTAATAGTATAACTCTATCGACGCTTAATTTGAGCGGACTGTCGACAACGTTTTTTTATTTCACGAATTTTTTAAACAAGTTTTTGTGTTCTGGTTGCAATTACGTGCAAACCATCAAACTTATAGTATTACGTTGAAATTATACCGAGTGTCGATGAGCGAGAAAAAGAGCCGGAGAAGGAAGTAAGCATAAGCAGCACGTCTGAAATTATAAATGGAGAGAGACATAGACACAGAAAGAGGGGGAATGATTCCCTTTCAATAAAAGGCATCAATAAACAAAAAGGTGGTGGACATGGTGGACTGAGAGCTGACGGCTACGATCCAGGGGAGTTGTCCTGGGGGTACGGACCCCCCTGGAATATTCGAGGCGGATATCTTCCTGAACTGGTATCCAGAGCGCTGGCACTTTTTGAGAGGGTAATTTCGAATCCATTATATAGACCCCAAAAAATGTTTTCTAGATCAATCTCTGCCGTTAGGAAAATAGAAAACATAACTAGCCGATGTGTAGGTACGTGAGTGTTCAAATATACAAAATTTTCCGAGTGGTGAGATTTCATGAAACGTAGCGTCGAATGTATCGGATTTTTTGTTGATTTTTTTACCAATGAGCCTGCCATGACAGTCCTGAACAGCGGACAGCGCGGACCTGACATGTGGAAAATTATAAAACGGGGCTTAGAGGCGGACCCAGAAAAAAATTCTGGGTGAATTGAAGAGTGAGGCGGGCGACGGCGGTTGTATCAGTGCTTCTGCGAGCTGGGGATTCGGTGATTTAAGTACGGGATGGGGGTGGTGACGGCTGCATCAGTCCTCTCTCCCCCAGCGTGAGATACTTGAATTGATAAAGCAATGGTGCGCAGGCCACCGCCGTCATTTTAGATTATCTTATTGACATTGACCAAGATGTACATATGTCGTGGCCATATCGTAGAGTTAACCATTTCATGAAATGGTCGCAAAGAAACAAAAGTTTGTTTACTTATACATATAAATTAGAAATAAGAAAAAGTATCTACAAGTTGGTTGGGCGAGTACCCAAAGCTGAAATCTGTCGAATATTCCAGAATGAAAACATTTCACGCAGAACCATTCATCGAACAATAGCGAAGTGGAAGACCACGTGCATTTACAGCACAGAGATCAGAGAGATTGGTGAGAAGAGCAAAAAATTAGGTTAGAATGTCAACAAGGAGACTGGCTCGTCAATACAGATTTTCTAAGAGTACGATATCGTTGAAATTGTGGAGGAACGGTCTTGAATATCGAAAGAGACTCAAGTGCCTCAAAAACTACCAAGTGCAACTCCTTCGTATACCAAGATGCTGTCATCGACTGAGGCGGGTACACTTTGCCAGTGGAAAAATCATTATTTTAGATGACGAAAAGTATGTCACTTTTAATAATTCTGAAATGGAGCGAAACGACGGATTTCGTACGGCCAACGTAGAGGAATGCCCTGACAATGTTAGAAACAAACATAAAGCGAAATTTGCAGATAAAATCCTTGTACTGGCACGCAATTTGGGGCGTATGCCAACCTTTTGTGGGAAGAGTGGGGGGTGAACCTTTGAATAGTCAGAGCTATATTGACAACTGCCTTTTCAAATTGCGGCAGTTTGTCCACGAACATCATGCTAATGACCATATCATGTTTTGGCTACACCTAGCATCATGTCATTACTCTAGAGATACTGACTTCGACAACACAACATAATTTTTGTTCTCAAAAACGATAATCCTCCAAACTTGCCGCATACTCGCACAATAGAGGGTTTTTGGCATTACCGTCTAGAAAGGTTTATCATGGAGGCTGGTAAGCCCAAGATGAAGAACAATTAAGACTGCGAATTTACGAAAAACTGTGAGAAATTGATCTGAATTCCGTCCAGGGCCTCATGAGAGACATTCAAAGAAAGTTGCGTCTGGTAGAGCAGAAAGGGCCACCCCACATAATTCGATAGTATAGCTTAGTTAAGTAAGTATATTGAGTAGTAATTTACGATAACCAGCTAGTGTTTAAATAAATTTCTTCGTTAAAAAAAACCGATAAATATTTTGTGCCAAAACTTTTCGGACATAGGTTACTATGCGGGTCACACAAGTACAGGTCAAACAGTCAAAAAGCCGTGGAGTTCAGAACGTGTTTCACAAGTTAGTAATTCACTCTTAAATTAGATTATCATTCACTTATTGGAAGTCAAAATCACGTCGGAGCGAAAATATTGTGTTTGTCTATTGAACTGCTATATATATTATTCTACGTATGTAAAACTCATCGTAATGTTTATTCATTTTTAGGTTATCTACACGTCAAATAAAGCAGAGTAGGGTGACCTCCCAAGGTTATAACTTATTTTGTGATATCTGATGTATTTACAAATTTTATTTGTAACACGTTATTTAATTTGTACCGGTCTATTGTACGACCTCAATATTTCCTGAACTACAGATTTCTAACGCCATTTATTAAACTTGTTTGATGCCCCTTGGCGCCAAAACGTGTCTGATAAACAAACACAACCAACTGCCGGTCGTGAATCTTTATATTTGTTGATTAGTGGAAAACTGTTTTAGGCAGTATTATATAATCTTAGATAAGCCTTTATGTCTAAATACTCACTTTCTATCAGTTGGGGTGGCATTTCTCGTAATTATTGATTATTATTTTATGAGATCTCTAGCGGGCAAAATTTAATCTAACCACAGTTTTTAAAAAGAAATAAAACAATTTGTGTCAATCATATCAGTACGGTAATTTGTACCTCCCGCTGGTTTGCTAAAATCGTACCGGTACAATTTAACAAACTCGTGTATTATTTTTCAGTCATGCTTCGCAAGGGTTCAAAATATGGAAAATGGAGGAAAGCATGAAATTTGCAATAAAACTATACAAAACGGGAAAATTTTGACAATGCTTAAACAAATATTCTCAATAATTTCCTGTTTTATCAATGTGTTCAAAATGTTTGAGTTCAATAAATGAAAGTTTTCATTTGAACCTATAGTTGAGTTATTTTGTTTGTCATATTTTATTTCACCTTGTTCTACTAAAAACGAAAATCTTATGCACTTTGTCATGGTACAATTTAAAAACCGCGTGATACAACTTAACGAACCGGTTCAATAAATTGTACCGTTTGCAACCTTTTTTTAAAAGCTTATCATTCTAATCCCTAAGTATTCACATCAGTCTTAAGTTGTGAATTTTAACAGAAACATGTCAAATTATGTTTCTTTGAAGTTTTGTTCAATTCAAACAAGTCACTAAGGAGTTATTTCATAATATATGTTAGGTGGTACAAATTACCCGATTTTACTCTAATTGTTTTATTTTAATTTTTAATTAAGTTACTAGTTTCAATCAAAATGGTTGTCGTACTTGAAATAGAATGAACGGGTTCGTAAGATCCGTAACACAGATATATAAATGTTACCTAAATTTTATATTTCTTTGTTATTAGTTATGTAAAAATGAAGTAAACACTAAATCCAAATAGGGTAAGGATCAACTTGAAAACTGCATTGACGAACGATCGTACGGAGCGCTCTGTACCGAGTTGTGTTATACATATAAATACATATAGGAAAAATTCCTTCCTTTTTTCCTCAACCGTTTGTGCAACTGGAGATAATAACCATTAGACAGTTTGGCGTGTAATGCCCAGGAATAACGATCCCCCTGATGGGGATCAACTGATATGGACATCTCCCCCATAGGAGGAGGCAGCAACAGTGGAGTAGACAACCGTAAAGGAGTTATCCTGATACAAGCATCGCAACCGACACTACGCCAGATAAGTGCACTGTTTTTAATTTGCAAAAACCTAAGCAATATTCAGATTCGAGTTATGTATTTGTTGAGAAAATAAATACTGAAAATATTGGTACGCTACACCCAATGGCTGTAGGCCACATACTACATAAAAAACTCAACATCATCATTGTCAAGATCGAAAAAGTAGGTGGAAATATAATCAAGGTTCAGCTAAAAAGTTTGAAGGACGCGAATCGTCTAGTTACTAACCAGTCACTAATAAATGAAAATTTAAGAGCATTTATCCCCAGTAATTTACTATTTAGGAAAGCAGTGATAAAGAATGTTGATACTAGTTTTGACGAAACATATTTATTTGAGAAGTTTTTGTCTCCTATAACTATCACTGAGGTAAAAAGATTAAAACGTAAGGTAGAAATTGATCGGCAGGCCGCCTATGTTCCCAAGCAATCTGTTATAGTGACCTTTGAAGGCAACATTTTACCCTCCTACATTTCTTTAAACAGTGTCATTTGCGAAGTAGAACCGTTTATATACAGAGTGGTCCAATGTTACAAGTGTTTGAGATATGGGCATGTTGCAAAACAATGCAGAAGTTCATCGGTCCTATGCAATAATTGCGGCAAAATAAAGGATCCGGAGCACAATTGCAGGGATCCCCATTATAGCTGTTGTGTTTATTGTAAGAACAACGATCACAAGTCAACATCCAAAAATTGTCCATCTTATATGGAACAGGAAAAAATTAAAAAAATCATGGCCGAACAAAATCTGACGCTCCTGGAGGCTAAAAGTAAACTCGGTAATAAGGTACCCGAGGGTAATAAGGCCCACCAGATTTTATGCACAATGTTTGACGAAATCGCTTACAGATAATATGTAACAAAGGTCGGAGGGACCTACTTATTTTTTAAATGGGTCAAATTATCAAGCTGAAATTAGGAGTGATAAACTGTATTGATCCTTTATTTCACCTTAAGTGTAGCAGTTGAAAATTGTTTTAAATAGAATTATATTACCATCTGATACCTCATTTGGAAGCTCCCTATAAATACTTTCTAGCCCTGAAGTATATACACCTATTTACTAGTTTTCAAAGTGGCGGACTGGCGGACTGTCAAAGCTTTTTGCACATTCATTAGCTTTTAACTCTACAACTAGTCATGTAATGTAAGGTACCCGGGGGTAATAAGGCCCACCAGATATTAAGGCCCAACGCTGGTTTGCCCAAAGGAAAGCGCCTAAAATATTTATATCGCTACCTGTTAATAATATTTAGTATTACGGTTGCCGGAAATGTAATTTTGTTCTATGGTTATAAGCTTCTGGCTTGTTCTATGGTGTCACGTTTCGCTGTGCTGTATTTTATAAGAATTTCGACCGGTAAGTAAGCAAATTAAATTGTTTTAATAATACGTAGATTTTTCATTATGTATGCATGATAATCTATGTATCTGATAGTTTCATTTTACGTAGCGTTTCTTTTTATGTTGGGTTTGTTTGTTGTTTAATAACCTCAAAATTAATTTTATTGTGCTACAGGTTATAAGGCCCGGGCCTTATTTTCTACAATGCATTGAAAAAGGCTTGGGCTTTATTTTCTGCCGCCATGAATACACGTATTCATTAGATTTATTTATTCTTTTACAGAAGATGGGTAAAAAAAGCAGAGGGATAAGGGCAAATTGGGATGAAGAGATGATGAGAGAGGCATTAAATTATATTAACCAGGGAAAACCTCAGCGCTGGGTGGAACGAAAATGCGGAATACCCAGACGAACACTTAGGAACCACATTAAATCACAAAGCGTGAAGAGAAAACCAGGTAGACAAACGATTTTGACCGATAATGAAGAGACTGACCTTGAGAATAAAATAATTCGGCTAGCCGATAAAGGTTTTCCGCTAACACCAAAAGCATTAAGAAGGTCTGTGTACAGGTATGTTGAGCAAAAGAAAATTAAGCATTGTTTCAATCAGCAAACTCGTCTCGCTGGTAGGGAGTGGGTAAGGACTCAGAAATCATCCGAGAATATCAAAACGTCGATCTCAATTCATGAATCCAGCAAGAGCCCAAAAATTAAATCGTTTTATCGTAGAAGATCATTTCAAAAAACTAGGAGATTTGTTGGAGCGCACTCAGTTAAAAAATAAAGAAGCAAAAATTTATAATATGGACGAGAAGGTTGCCGCTTGACTCTTCACCACCAACAAAACGTTCTGGCAGCCAAAGGAGCAAAACGAGTGCATGTAATTTCTCATGAACACGCCGAAAATGCAACTATCGTCGCTTGCGCTAATGCTCTCGGTACATGCCATACCGCCTGTCATTCTTTTTAAGGGCAAGAGAATGAAGCCAACCTACTCAGATGGCTTACCGGCTAGCACAAAAGTTATGATGACGCCTAAAGGAAGCATGACGATAAAAACGTTTGATAAGTGGTTAGACCATTTCATTGAATACATGTCGCCTCCGCCAGTAATTTTAATTTTTGATGGGGCCAAATGCCATTTGGATACTAGCATTGCTGAGAAAGCAGAAGCTCATGAGATTCACTTATATTGTCTGCCGAGTAACACCACCCATGAGCTTCAGCCGCTGGACAAAGCTATATTTCGAGCATTTGAAGCTTATTGGGACGACGAATTGTTAAAGTACTGGGATAAACATCCTACACGTGATTTAAACAGGGAAAGATTTTCTGAAGTTTTCACACCTACATGGCAGAAAGCAATGCCCATTGGAAATATTACAAGCGACTTTCGAGCTACGGGAATATGCCCTTATGATAAGAATGTTCTTCCCATTGAAGCATTTGCCCCAAGTCTTGCAACTGAGAAACCTTACCAGGAGACGACCGCCGCTGCCGATGATTCGGAATATGATTCAGATGACTACCTGCCTTTATGTGAATTGCGTAAAAAACTAATCCCTTTGAATAATTCCTTCGCGGAAGTGTTACCAACACCAGATCTAGTCAAAAAAAATCTGCTCCACGACGTAAAGCTATAAATTACAAAGCAGTTGAAGTCAAGCGATCCGTATTTTTAAAGGAGGTGGAGTCTCAACTTGATCCCGTTCCAGTCTTATCGAATACCGCTAAATCGCCATCTGAATCTGTGTCTTCCATTGCATCAAAAACAAAAGAACATAACGAAGAATGGCACTGTGTGATTTGCTACGAAGACTATGTAGCAGATATGAGACGATGGTGCTTCTTGTGGTTTTTGGGTCCATGAGGATTGTGCTGGTTTGACTGCAGACGATACTGAAAATTTTTTGTGTCCAGACTGTATGCCTTAAGTATTAGATTTATACTTAATACCATATTTTATCTTTGATACTGTTTTTTTAGTGTGTTACATTTATTTTTTATTCTATCAGTATTTTGTTGAACTGTTATTTTTTTTATCTCTCATTCAAATCTCATTATAAGTCGTTGCAGATATTAAGGCCCAAAGGGATATTTTTGATATTCATGTTTGGATATCATTATTTTAATATTTTCTTTTTAGTTTTTGATTTTTTTTGTGTTTTGTTTATTCGTTTGACTTGTTTTTTGTTCATTTAAATATGGCCCTTATTATATGCACTTGCAGGCTTTAAGGCCCAGAAGACAATTTGTTGTTGTTGTTGTTCGCGTCTCGACAAATGTATGTATAAGCATGATTATTTTGTGTTCAAACATTACCTTTTCTATTTTTTATAATAATAAAAGTTTGAAAAAGTAAATTTCTCTCGTAGATATTAATTATAATTTCTTAGGTGGGCCTTATTACCCCCGGGTACCTTACATATTCCTTCATATTACATTCAAAAAATCGTTTTGAAATGTTAGGCCAAATGCCCAATACAGAATTTCCTCCTCTCGCTCCAAAAGAACCCTCACACAGCCGATCAGCAAACACCTCACTGTGGCAATCAGCAAATACTTTTCATACAGTCACGCGGCGAATAGCTAGACCCCTATCTCAGCAAGAAAAGCTAAACAAAAAACGAAAAGTTGTATCTCCTATTAATGATTCCCACATTCCCCCCATGTTCCCTTTTTCATTTGGCCCCAGTAACCCCCTACCCCTTAGAGAATCAGACACGACAGAAATCCCTGATGAGAGGTTTCTGGAGGCGCTATCCAAAACATTACAACTTATACTACGTAAAGTAAAATCATTTGAGAAATTGGCTAATATTGATATTACTTATGTGAAGAATATCTATAAAGATAGCTATCCTCCAAATGAGCCCAGTGACCAAGATGAATACTAAATTAAAAATCATACAGTGGAATGCTAGATCTGCAGTTGCAAACAAACTCAGCTTTGATCAATTTTTGTACAATAACAACATAGATATTGTCCTGATTTCTGAAACCTGATTTAAACCAGGTGTTAATGTGATATTCAAAGGATACTCTAATTATCAGGAGTGACAGACATGACGGAAAGACCGGAGTTGCGATATTTGTTCGAAACACTCTGAAATTTAAAAAAATAACATGTAGACCTCGCCCTAATGACGTGCAAGTATGCGGTGCAGAGATCTTCTATCTATGTATGTCCCTCCTAGTGCACATATCCGCACGAATGAATAGATTGATTTGCTATCTTGTTTCGGACAGTATGCAATTGTAGGGAGCGATTTCAATGCCCACCATAGTTTGTGGGGGCACCTACAAGCAGGACCGTAATGGGTTCTCACTTGTGGAATCACTAAACTCAATAGACTTAGTATTGATGAATGATGGGTCATCTACTAGATTGCATAACAATGCTCTAAATTCAGTTGTAGATTTAACCTTTTCTTCCCCGGACCTAGCTAACATTATTGAATGGAAAACCCATGTTGCGAAGCCAACTAGATTGCTTGTAAGAGAGCAATAGCATACACAAAAAGACTGTTAAAAAGCAAAGCAAAAGCGCATTGGAGAAAATGCTGTTGCAATTTGAATAAAAACACCCCAAGAACCGAGCTTTGGTTTGGTCTCAGGCTAAGAAAATGCAGCGAATGCAAGTCGGGAAATGCAATAACTTGGATTGGGAAGCAAATTTCCTAGACAAAATCGCTCCACCTTCGACCACACAAGTCTTTTCAGAGATTCACCGTAGTCAAAATCCTGAACCCTGACTAACAATATTTTCAGTCATCCCATTACTGTCATAGAACTGTACAATGAGGTATGGTTAGTAAACGAAGACATTGAAGACTGGCGAAAAATAATTGTTGTGGCCGTGCTCAAACTGGGCAAAGATCCAAATTTATGTGAATAATGACCAATATCCTTATTATCGTGCATCCTTAAGACCCTTGAAAAATTATAAAGCACAGACTAGAATGGTTTCTCTACGCAAGAAATTTAGGTATTCCCGAAGTCACAATTTGGTTTCAAAAAAAGATATGGTACCATAGATGCTGTAGGGAATGTAGTCACAGATATCCAAAACTGCTTCTCAAGGAATGAATACCTGGGAGCTGCATTTTTAGACGTCAAAGGAGCATATGACGGCGTCGATCTGTTCATGCTAAAAGACAAGTTAGAAGATACTCTTGTTCCAAGTAATACTTGTCGGACTGTCATAAAGCTGTTCCTAAAGAGAACAATGTTTCTCAGATCCAAAACCAACTCACTACTGGGCCCTAGAGAAGTATTAGTAGGCCTTCCTCAGGGTTCAGTTCTATCACCAGTCCTGTTTAACATATAAGTATAATAGGGATATCCACATAGTGAACCCAACATACAATCTCGTACAGTATGCTGATGACTTTGTCGTTTACCTAGATAAAACAGGATTCCAATCATGCAAGGAATCTCTATCAAGCGCTATAACTTTGGTATGAACACATTGGAATTCAGCCAATCACCACACAAATCATCCATAGTATCCTTCTCACGACACAACATTCCTCCAACAGGTGATATAGAAGTTGTGGGCTCTCGGTTTCCAGTAACAGAAACAGTGGAGTACCTTGGAGTGGTTCTTGACCAAAAACTAACATGGTACCCTTTGACATTGACAAAATAGTTACGAAGTGTCAAAAAGGTCTTAATTTCCTGATGATGATTCGACGTACGTGGTGGGGAGCAGATCCTGATGCAGCGTTAACATTCTATCGCTCATACATTAGATCGATCATCGATTATGGATGCAAGTTGTATGTGTCTGCTAGTCACAAAGCCTTACAAAAATTGGATACACTACAAAACAGTACATTAAGACTTTGTCTGGGCGCAATGAGGTCAACTCCAATTGAACCCCTTAGAGTAGAATGCCTTGAACCACCTCTTCAGCTAAGGAGACAATTATTGTCAAAAAAAACAACTTATCAAGTCAGAAGTAAAGCAAGACCATATAATAAAAAAATAAGCACGTTAAACTTTCACGACCTCACCAATAAATATTGGCAGAAAAAACAATGACCCCCCCTTTGTGAAGCATTTAGGAATTCCAGACTAGAGATAGACTCTTAATTCCAATCATCCCGGAATTCTCAAGAATGTTTCATCTCCCTTGAGAAACACAACTTAATTTTACCAAACTACATTCCCTCTGCCGAAGACTGTCTTAGAGAACTGTTGAATCCGTATCAAGAATACGTTAACATCTATACTGACGCTTCTAAGGACAGCAAAGGAAGAGGTTGTGCCTTTATTGTACAGAGACATTCATCAAAACTCAAATTAAACAGTCTTACGTCTATATTCACAGCTGAAGCCATTGCTATTCTCAAAGCCTTGGAATACTTAGATTCCAAGGTAATTATCAAAGGGATTATAATATCAGACAGTTTGTCAGTCTTGCAAAGTATAGCTAATCCAGTCGACATAAATAACCCTTATATTAACCCATACATCTTGAAAATAAAGCAGTTCCTTCATAAACTAAATGCCAAAAACTACAAAATAAAGTTGGTATGGGTAAAAACCCATGTCGGAATTAAGCTTAATGAGAGGGTTGATAGATTGGAAAAGGAAAGCTCTGGAGAAATCTTGGACCACCTTCTCCCCATAGATGAATATATTCATTTGCAAAAAAAACAGACGAGAACTGATTGGGAAACAATATGGGAGAAATATAAAAACTCAAAAATAAATAGAAATATATTAATACAATCCGAAATCCCTAGATCCACCTGGTTTAGTAATTACAAATACAACAGAAAAACCGACACTGATCAGGATCAGATTTGGACACGCATGTTACCCAGAGCATCTAAATCGGATTGGCGTACTGGGCACTGACCTATGCACAAGATGTAATGAAATTGGAAATCTCGTCCACATCTCGTTTTATCCCTCTTACCGTGGTCTACCTGTGCACGTGTAAGAAGTCCGACCCCTGAGGCGTGAGGAAATATCCTCTGTGAAGATCCCTAGCATCATCCCACTGTAACAGTAGACTTCCAGTTTGGAAAAACATGAATCTAAAATCGAACCGATGATCCATCATTCATACAATGCCTAGTGACTGGCTGCATGAACACCTAGTCTAATGCAAAAAAAAAAAATGAAAACTGGTGGAAATGTCCAGAACAGTTTACTTATCTATGCATGTAGCACTTATTTATTTAAATACAGTTACTTTACTTCTACCAGAATGTAATATTTACATATCAACATATTTCATATTTATTCAGAAATTACGTAACATTTATATTCAAGAATTGACGTAGTTGTTACATCAGCCATGTATCCCATTCCATTCAACTGGCCAATAAATAAGACCACAGAACATTTTCTTCCAGAAGATATTCTATATTTTATTAATGGATTAAAAAAGAGTATCAAGGTATCCGAAACATTAGTTAACATTTTTCCCATCAATTCAGTGGTATTATTTTTATTTACTGACCACTTGAATGAAATAGAATTAACAGATAATCACAGGTTAAGTATCGGGAAAAACAGTATTAACAGCAATTTACTTAAAAACTTGTATTCAGTATGTGTCATAAATTTTCGCAAATAGAAATTACTTTTGTGATAGCATATACATATATGATGCGTTTCCACCAAGATCCACATTAGTAACTTAGATGAGTGGAAATTTATTGCACAGCAGTTTCAATATAATATATATTTCAATACATTTATTAATGCGGAAAATAGTATCATTATTTATCCAACTTAATCAAGTTGCCAGATTCATCTTTATTAACTGGTAACTCAGCCAGAGCCCCTCACTAATAGCATTTTCCACAATGTACTTCTATTGGTACGTATTCCTGATGGTATGGTATCTGGAAACAATCGAAACAAAATCAAACAAATACAATACGGTCTGAAATGTTATGATATAAATCAGATTTTTTAAAAGATATGGCAGTATCTGGACCTCAAAGCCTTACTAAGTTAAGTCCAAATAGAGTAGCTTTGAAATAATTGCAATTGGAATATTTATCTTCTGTTGTATGCGAGTTAATTTATGAAGTCGTAACTTTCTTATTTTTATAGATAGGTGGACGCTGTAAGTAGCAAATAAAACCTCAAAATATTATCACCAACATATATAAATCTTATTTCAGACAAAATGGGCTAGTATAGCTCTTGAGGTAAGGACTTAAAAATCAATTTACATACATACATAGCTAGGCTTTCATGAACCAAAGGTTGGAGTTCAGGCTGCTTTGATACAGCATATACCTATCTTATGATTTGATATAGAAACACACGCTACTATTATTTATGATAATAGATGAGTGATGATTATGTATGCAGTGCAGTTACTATGCTTATGCCATATAATTGTGACTCAAGTAAAGTATTTTAAGTATCCTTACCTGTTCGTATAGTGATATACAATTTACCACCTTTTACACCTAAAACTCCGCACTACTCGCAAATACACCTTTTTCGCCAAATGACCACGCGGAAGGAAACGACCTCAAGTTTTAGGTTAGAAACACAAAATATATACACTATCATGTAACAAAAAAATGTTTATATTATATAACATGTCCTACAAAATATTCTAGATTTTTATGGATCTATGGTATGATGTGATCAAACGTGGATAACCATATCGTTAAATGTTGACGATTCAGCGATATGGTCAATTAGTTGGCCATTTCATGAATGGTCAATTGTACCATGTGGCCATGACACATACATAGCATGCACTCGCACAGGGCAAGCTCAAGAGAGCTTTTGATCCCCGGATGAGTGTGGTGGCTCACCAGGTACCGCGAGACTATAGAAAATTTAAAACAGCAGAAAGCAAATTGTATTCACATATAACAAAACTACTTTTTTGTTTTCCACTTTTTGTGCCGGATGTTGTTCGATGGAAATAGCTGTCAGTTCGATAAATGTCTTGGGCCGTCGATGACCGGAGGTACTTTTCAGCTTTGAGAAGTTTATTTCTCCTTTCGATACGCGTGCTGGTAGCTTTAGAAAAATCCGCAAGGCTGCATAGAATTAAGTAGGTGGGTACATTTTCTTCCAAGTCACATTTCAGAATGAAATCATCAAGGAGGCCCTTTGGAGTTAGCTAGCTTGAAACTCGTCACACAACTCTTTTGCATAGACTGATTCTAAGTTATCGCTGTTTCAAGCTTTACTAATTAATCTAGCGCGAAATTGGTTGGTTTCTCTTTTATCAATCAACATGTCATACAAGGAACCAAATTTTCAAATAATTTCAAGCAAATGACCAAATCGCTGTTGCATCAGCTTTGATAAAAAATCTTCGAACGGCGCTGGCCATTATAGTACTTACTATCTCATTCCAGGATGAGTGATATTATTTATCAAACTTCTCGTAAATTCACTTCAATTTGGAGTATAGCGTAAGTAGATACCTAGGTTGTGTGAAAACCAAAGTTCATCAATTTTGGCCTCAAATCGCTTTAAATTAAGTAATCTCAAAAGTCTTTTCAACGTCTTGCTGAGCAACGGTTCAACTATAATTGAGATATTTAGCGGCCTCAAAAAATATAATTTTAAAATGCCTGAAAATTCCTAAAACTGGGTATATTCAATGCTTGAGTACCTTGTTTAAAATTGTATTTTTTTGCGGTTGCCAAGTATCTGAATTAAAGTTCGAACCTTGGTTCACAAGGCCCCGAAAAGTATTTTCAGATCACTTTATCTTGAAACGATTTTTAACCTAGTCTGTTACGCCAAGTTGGCAAACTTTTTGTTTCCTCAGCCTGTTCATTGCCAAAAAGTACTCGGAATAGTAGGCTTTAATTTGGAATATATTTTTTTTTTCAAAAAATAAGTAGGTATATTTCTCCGAGTCTTGGCATGTCTTGATGGTCTATTCTGCAAACGAAGCCGTCCTGCGCCCCTCAAGCCCATGCTGCCTAGGCAGTCGCCAATTTCCTGCACTTTACAGTTTATGTAGATTGATCTTCTCAAAATTCTAGATGAAGCCTTGCTCATGCGGCCTTAATATCCATATAATCTACTTTATTCGCAAGGCTAGAAAACACCTCACCAACGCGTAGACTTGTACAACTCTTAATCCTAGATTTGAAGACTATCACTTATCATCTCATACACCACACAAAACCTTAAACTATTCTTAAAAAAACACTTCTGCGTACCAAGAGTGCATGGGATTCCCCGATTGTAAATGCCCGTTACTTGCAGCCGCAGAGATCTGCTGCTGGTGTCTGTACATCGCGGTTTGCCCGTAATAGGACACCATACCAACCGATTTTTTTACCGACGATAAGTGACAAAATCGCGATACACGTGACATCAATTGACTTGCAACTGACAACGGACCTGTTTTCTTCAAGACTGAATCGGACGAGTCACAGTGTCAGTCAGGATTGGGGAACTTGAGGGGGCGTGGCTTGAATACGGACTGGCCAATAACGTTGCAGCTGGTGGATGATGGCTGCTGGAGGTAGAAACGGCCAATAGGAGGAATACAGTGTATTAGGTAATGTTTAATTAAGTGGGAGAGGGTTTTGCTTGTTTTTTGAGGAAGGAACCTTGGAGTTTTTTTCAGGGTGATGAATTGGGTTAGAGACAAGGTTCCCCAGATTGAAGGAACGTGAATTTGACGAATATTTTGTACGTAATAGGCGATGTGCTGAATATTTGCATTGCTCTGAAGTTAGTATCTATCCAAAAACATTTTCCAGTGGAAGCGTCTCCAATGGGTCTTTAAGGCAAATGTGACATTTCAGTATTTACCTACTGTATCTGTCAATATTTATCATGGGATTTTGTATTTATTGGCCATCTAACCAGTGATTATTATTGATGCCACAGTAAATACTTATTCTGTAACTTTCGCATAAGGTCTTGTGAATATTCAAAACCAAAATAGTGTTTCTCGAGATGAACTTATTCTAATTCTTATAGTGAGCATCATGAGGTCGTTTGCTAATATCGTTTGGTCCTTCGAGCCGGATTGTTCAGGTCTGATCCTAACTGAATAAGAATGTTGATTAGTATTTAAAGCAATAGTTGATAATGTTGCCAATAATTAGTAGAGTGCTTCAATAGAGGTATATCGAGCATCAGTTTGATTAGCATGAGACCGTTTAAACGGCGCCGCACAGTCAGTTATTTTCGAGGCTCACCTTGCTATTTTATTTTCACAATAGCTTCGGAATATAAACTCTCAAGAGCAAACTCATTCCTCAGGTTGTAAGGGATTCATTGTATTCGATGAATTTGTCGTTCTATAATATCGCCACGTGTACACAAGGATCAGATTTTGGTCCAACATATTTTTTTGCTTCACATTATTGATGCCATTTTCGGTATGGTATTGGGTGAATTGTACTATTCACCATATTTTGTGAAATAACTCGTTAATGCGTTATCTCATATTACAGTGTTACGGTCGTTTATTATTCGTTCCGCAAGGTAGGTACCTGTATACGAATTATTTAATTATGACAACTAGAAAAATCACGATGATTATGATATAACTGGCTCCTTAAAAGACATACCTACTTAGAAGAGATGTGTTTAAGAAAATCATATGGAATGCTGTTCGACAAGATTGGTCAGTCCTTCAGAAAACAATATTGATGGATTGCGTGCCGAAATTGCCCACCTACGTGCAGTCAATGAACACCTCACCATGCAAATATCCAGGTTGCCAACTCTTAACTTGTGGTCATCAACCCAACTGCATCTAGCTCCAGCAGGACCACTAGAAAAAACAAAAACCAGATAAATACCAAAGTACTACAAGACTCAGAGGTACCTACATGAGATAAAAAATGTACAACAAAAAAGGGGAAACATTTCACATGCCAAAGTTAACAATCCGCTACTTAGTAAATATAGTCTTACTTGGTGCCTTAATAGAAGCTGTCATATAAAAACTATAAACAAAGATGCCTCTGATCAGTGATACTCTGATAAGGCAAAGTATACATTTAAACGATTTGTTCTGACTCACGAAAAAAATTTTAAAACTCTGAATTTTAAAAATTGGATACTGACGAGAAACGAAATTAAAGACTCAATATATCAAAGGATTAATACGACTATTACAGCTAGATATAATATCAGTTCCTCCATCAAGAATAGAATAACTTGGGATATAGCCAAATTCAGTGAACCTAATCATTATTATTGGTAGCAAATTTGAGGTGGTTATTCATATTTTTGGTAGGCACAGTGTTAATATTATTGTTTACCGCAGCAGTATTGACTCCATACCCACTCCGGCCTAAAGCTGGACTTTGAAACCTGTTCATACTTTGAGGTCAGTTTTCAAAAACCATGGGCTATCTGGTCTTAAGGAATTTGTTGTACTAAATGTACTATGTCCCCAGTATGACTCATTGAAGCCCCCGGCATTTGTTTTTTCAGTTACTTGGTTACTGTGGGATGAAGTATAGTGAATTTTCATGTTATGTTTAGGAGCATCTTACAAAATACAAATACTTAATGTTAACATCTTATATGGATTTTAAATCAATTTACGTGACTCTTAGGTCCCATAGGGTATGATTATAGTCTAATTAAAGGTAACTTTGATGGGAAAATCGACCATTTTATTACATTCATATACCTGTAGCATCATCAGAAAGCGGCTCATTTCAGCCTAAGTCTTTTATTTACCGGCACTTATCAGGTGTTTATTGTTTGATTTACAACAACCTGCCTTGTGTTTAACTGTTTACGGTCTTGAAATCTGTCTTAGAGCAGGATAAGGCCCCTATCTGAATACATATATACACATGAAAATAGACGGTGTTTCTTTTATCACTTTCCGCTCGGGAAGTTAAAGCAGTTTATGCCTAATTAGTCCTGCAATAAGAAAATTGAAAAGGTGTTAGTCGCTTCGTTTTAATTGGTCATTATTATGTTATAATATCACAGATGGCAACTATTTGCGAAAGTATTGAATAAAGGTGCAACTGTCTTATTAAGTATAATATGGAAGCAAACTTTAGATCATTTCCATATGACGACATGGCCTGGCTGCCTATTGGTTGAAGGTCAACCACAAACGGATTACCAATTACTTCAATGTTCACTACATTTCCTGATTTATTGTAAATCTTTAGTGAAAATAGTCGGGAATCTGTTGGAAATTATTTATGTTACTGGGTATCCAATCAGAATCATCCTTGTCTGTTAAATGATGGATCTCATAAATTTCGCACAAATCTACCGAAAACAGATCGACTATACGTGGCAATACTGGGCACAACAGAACGCACACTAAACTTGGAAATGGAGTGATCTGAATTTTTGTGGATTTTAGTGCCTGACCTACCTACCATGCCTTTGGCGCAAGGGCGTACCTAGCTCAAAACGAAATCATATCTATGTTTGATAGTTTTATTTCTATTTGCATTTCATTATTTTATCCATTTATACAGGGTGTTTCAGTTTATTGTTGCATAACTTTAAGATTCGATAGAACTTTTAAAATTAATGCATAAAGTCTAAATAAACATGGGTCGAAAAATGCGTGGCTTCCGAAATACAGGGTGTTTAAATTTACTTTCTAAAATAGTTTTTCTTAAATATTTCGAACAATATTTGATGTATAACAGTGAAAATTGGTATACAAGGGTTTTTTGGTACGACAAAACGAACCATAGTTTTACTGTAGCCGCTAGAGGGCGCTCTCTACTGTACTTGTAGTGTATTATAATAACCGAAAATTTTTCTTAGTGCAATTTTTTGCTTTTTAAATAAAAAAACTGTTTCATCGCACTTTTCAACATAAAAAAGCTCTCTTGTGAATTTTCGTTATAGTTAGCCGTTTTTGAGATATTTCGATTTTCAAGGTTCGTTGCATTTTTAATTATTTATGATAAAATAACGTTAAAAAGTCAGTATCTCGATCATTTTTAGAAGTACGCTGTGCCTGCAAATATTTTTGAAATTGAAAGCAGAATAAGATTAAACGTCAATTAGTTGACAGTTAGTTTTGTTGTCTGTTGAAACCTGAAACGTTTTTTTGCAATTGTGAATGCACGAAATTTAGTTTCTTTTACCTGTTTTTTTTTGCAAGTTTTATAAAAATGCCATTTTTATTTACCAATCAAGATTTAGCGGATATTCATTTGGTGTATGGCTTTGTAAATGGACACGCAGCAGAAGCAGCCAGAGAATACGCACGAAGATTTCCAAACAGACGACATCCAACTCGCTCAGTATTTGTAAGAGTGCATCGCCAAATAATTGAAAATGGTTTTGGAAATCTCAAATGGGATCAAAACATAAATGTTCGTCAGCGCAGATTTACCGGTATGATTCTGCGTGAGTTTGATAGAGATCCGACCACAAGTGTTAGGAGAGTTTCTGGTGCCTTGGGAATTTCAGCAAGCCATGTTCACCGTGTTCTTAGAAATGACCATAGACGTCCTTACCATTTGCAACCTGTGCAAGGACTACAGCCAGGGGACGGAGAACGAAGAATCACATTTTATCAGTGGATTCTTGATAGAACTGATAATAATAGGGAGTTTTTAAGTATCGTTTTATGGACCGATGAGTCATGCTTCACTAGACGTGGAGTGGTAAATTTTCGTAATCAACATATTTGGTCGCATGAAAATCCACATGCAGTCCGGGAAAGAAATTTTCAGCATGAATTTAGTGTGAACGTGTGGATTGGTATCTACCGTAATCGACTATTTGGACCTTACCTTTTGCCTGCAAGGTTAAATGCTGCGACCTTCTTGGAATTTTTAGAGGCTGAACATGCAAATATGTGGGATGATGTTATGTTACATTTAAGAAGATTGGCCTGGTTCCAGCTTGATGGTTGTCCAGCTCATTATTCGAGGATACTTAGAAACTGGCTGGAAGAAAATTATCCAGAAAGATGGATCGGCCGTGGAGGACCAGTCGCCTGGCCTCCACGATCCCCTGACCTAAATCCATTAGATTTCTTTGTGTGGGGATTTCTAAAAGAAAAAGTGTACCAGACTCCCGTAACCACAAGAGATATGCTAATAGACAGAATCAGGAATGCATGTGATGAAATAAGGCCTTATTTGAATAATGCTATACCACGTTCGATCATTCGTAGATGCGAATTGTGTATTGAACAATTGGGTTTACATTTCGAGCAACTAATTTAGATTTTGTATGTTTGTCCTAACTATCCAATAGCATTTTAGTTGTAAATAATTAATTTAATTTGTTAAAAATAATATTGGAAAATTAAGCAAATTAATATTCTGTTTTTTGTGTTTATTTGGAGTTAGGAATTATTGCTGTGTTTAAAAAAACAATCTAAACGATCATCTTACTTGTAATGCCCAAATCGAAAATGTAAAATAAAATATTATTTTCACATAAATAATTAAAAATGTATCGAACCTTAAAAATCGAAATATCTCAACAACGGCTAAATATAACGAAAACTCACAGGACAGCTTTTTTATGCAGAAAAGTGCGAAAAATCAGTTTTTTTATTCAAAAAGCAAAAAATTGCACTAAGAAAAATTTTCGGTCATTTTAATACACTACAGGTACAGTAGAGGACGCCCTATAGCGGCTACAGTAAAACCATGGTTCGTTTTGTCGTACCAAAAAACCCTTGTGTACCAATTTTCACTGTTATACATCAAATATTGTTCGAAATATTTAAAAAAAACTATTTTACAAAGTAAATTTAAAGCACCCTGTATTTCGGAAACCGCGCATTTTTCGACCCATATTTATATAGACTTTATGCATTAGTTTTAAAAGTTCTATCGAATTTTAAAGTTATGCAACAATAAACTGAAACACCCTGTATAGTGTCTTCCATCACGATTTGACAATTCACATGGATATGGAAAAACTACTAGAATTACTACTACTATAAAGAAAAAGATGGCGCCGAGTAAGGATGCCATTCGCGAGCTCTTTAGAAATCCGCCGATATTACTGGTAAACACTGCAAGGCAGCAAAAAGTGTTTATAAGGATAGCCAATCGCGAGCTCTTTCGATGCAATACATCACGGCCGAGATGTACTGGTACACGCAGAAAAGTGTTTTAATATAAAAAGGCATTACCTACAGAACAATTACTTTGCTGGGAAAAAGTTGACAGACGACGGGCATAGAAGTGTTGGAGGTGTGGGCAGTTGCTCCGTCCTGTTGAAACCAGGTCTGCGTACTATAGCCTGGAAAATTCTGCAACGCTGGTGTCAAAAACTCTTCTATCATTGCTACATACCGCTTCGAAGTAACAGTTAATGCGCGACCTCTGTCGTCCTCAAAAAAATAAGGGCCTACGATGCCATGCGCTGACATAGCAGCCCAAACTGTAACTTTAGGGCTTCTGATGCTTACGCCTTGGATTTTCGGGGCTCCAATAACGGCAATCTTGTTTATTTACATGCCCGTTTAAATGGAAGTGAGCCTCGTCCGAGAACAACACATTATTGGGCGAAGAAAATCGATTCAACATTTCATTCGCAAAGTTTAGTCTCTGAATAGCGCCATTATCTTTTAATTCCTGCACTAACTGAATTTTGTAAGCGTGCAGACGTAAATCTTTCCTTAAAATCCGCTGTAAAGATGTTCTGGGTACGTTTAGTGCACTGGAACGCTTACGAGTAGACTGGGTAGGATTTTGACGAACAGACTGTGCCACAATGTTGATGTTTTCTTCAATACGAGTTGTCCTTGGTCGACCCCACCGATGTTTATCTAACGTCGAACCAGTCTCTTCGAACTTAGCAACCCAGTTCTTAATCGTTTGAGCTGTTGGACACTTTGTAAAATTGTGTAAATTGTGGTATTCTCGATATTTACGCCGCGCAATGGTTGCCGAATCATTATTTTGATAAAACGCGCGCACACAAAAAGCACGATCCGCTCCAGTGAAACACTCAAAGGCTAACCAACACAAAAAACGAAAAAAGCAAGTACATCATCGTATTCGAACCAAGTAAAAAAGGTAAACATAAACATTACGGCTAAGCAACGTGAAGTCAGCAGTGAGACGACGGTCGTGACCGCTAGGCAAACTGTCAGCAATACAGAAATCCGGCCTGAAGTCTGCAACGATGAAGTGGCGACTGCTCCGGAACTAGAAGACATCGGTAGTGAACAACAAAAGAAGAATTCGAAGGTCGTTTCGAGTTCCAAAGAAAACAAACTCGTAAACAAAAATATAACCATCAAACACAAAAGAAGTCACTGAAATATAGTGAACGTAATGACGAAGAATTTAATTTTGCCGGTGAGAAAAAAGATAAAAAAATTTGGCGTTTCCTATCGAAAATTAATGAGTACCATCACAGAAAATACAATCAGCGATTATATTGTAAAAAACGCAAGTACTACTGTTAATGAAATATAGGTAAAGCAATGCATACCAAAATCTCAAAAGAGTAGAAAAAAGAACTTTATTGTTGGTGTAAATCCTGAACTTCAAGACAAGATATATAATACCGTTTTTTGGCCCAAGGGTGTTGCATTTGAAAGGTTTAACTGTGGGTTGGGTAGACATTTTTCAGACAGAAGTCATGCAGGGTAACTAATGTACCATACGACCACCAAACACCCTCCAATGGGAAACTGATTCTGGCAGCCAGGGCTCTGAGAGTCATTGTAGGTCTGTTATGCACTTGATCGTGCAAAGTTTATTAACAAAATTTTGGTTCTACTTGCAGAAAAGAAACCAGACATTTTTTGTCTCAGAGCATTGGCCGTAGCGACATAATATAAACTCTGTAGTTTTAGACAATTATTTGCTCATCAGCGATTCATCATGAACAGAATTTCGTGGTGAAGGCACAGCAATTTTTGTAAACCCGGACCTTACTGTTGAAAGTTTAAGGGCTAACACTGAGTGTATTGAAAAACACTGTAAGTATTGCATTTCCCAATTTATATTAAATCATAAACATTATATTGTGATTTGTGTATATAGGTCACCTACAGGGAATTTAGATCTATTTCTATCTATGCTTAATGAAGTTTTAAATTATGTGTTTGCCCCAAACAAATATCTGTTTGGTTTGTGTTGATCTTAATGTAGATTTCTTAGCTCAATATGATGGACCTTTTTGTGTGACACAGCTTATGACTAGTTATGGACTAGTGTCCCTCGTGACATGCATACAGAGGACTATGTCACACTGGGGGCACTCAGTTTGATGATATTTTTAGCGATATACCTGATACCTACACAACGTAGCATTATAAGAATAAATATATCTAGACCACTATGGTCAAAGCCTTAATTTTAGATTAACTAGCAAGGTTTCTAACATCAATTATGCAAGGAACCGTTTTCTCGTGGCTTCTAACATCCAGCGGTACAAAGATGTGCTGAGCTCCGAGTCCTGGATTGATGTACTTATACTAAGTGACATATAAATCCGAACACCCAGTTTAAGTGGTTTTATTTTAATAAAATTTTGTATAAGTACTTAATGAAGCGTAATAAGTAAATGATAAAAATTTCAAAATGATTGCACTGCTTTAAAGCCCTTTGACCTTTAATAATGTGTGGATGCACCCTGATGTGCTACGCATTCTCCAACGCGCCTAGCATGATTCTGATCAGGTGGTCAATGTCTTCCTGTGGTATCTCATTCCAGGCAACCACCAACTCCTCTCGAAGTGCTTCTAGAGTCTGAGGAGGACGTTGCAAATTGAGCAATCTCCTACCCATCATATCCCACACGTGCTCAATTGAGGATAAGTCGGGAGATCTTGGTGGCCATGGTAACAATGTGACATCATTATGTTGAAAGAAGTCTATTGTGACTCTTGCAATCATGTGGTCGGGCATTATCTTGTTGGAAAGTTGGATCTGCCAGGGTGTCAAGATAGGGTAAAAGATGGGGTTCTAGAACTTCGCGGATATAACGCTGCGCGTTCATGTTACCTCTGATGAAGATTAAAGGTGACCTGGAACCATAACTCCAACAGTGTGATGAACATGTCTTTCAACAAAAAACTGTGGATTCCTCCTTTCACCACGTCGCCTTCTAACCCTGGCACGACCATCGTGCATGCCTAAACAAAATCGAGACTCGTCACTAAAGACAATACTGTTCCATTCCTGATCCCAGAGTGACCGTTGTCTGCACCACTCAAGGCGATTACGTCGGTATTCTCGAGTTAAAGGGAGGACCCAGTGTGGCCGGTATGAAAACAAGCCAAAACTTCTCATTCGTCGGTAAACACTTCGCATGCCAATAGGTCTTCCGTGTTCTGCAAACCATTCATTTGCAATGGACCTGGTAGTGGAGAAACGGTCCCTTAAGGCCAATAATCTTAGGCGGCGATCTTCACGGTCTGTTGTTCTACGGCGGCGACCAGTGCCCCTTGCTTTTTGCGTACGGCCTTCTCGAAGCCATGCCTGACAACACCTAACCACAGTATCTACACTTCTTTGCACTCTAACTGCAATTGCCCGAAAAGAAAGTCCAGCTTCCCGAAGTCCCACTATACGGCCCCTATCGAACTCACTAAGTTGACGAAATCGTACAGGTCTCCGTACTCTAGGCATCGTAACCGATCGTAAAGGATGTCAAGAACCAAAATCCGCCAACGTTGATTCTTTACTGCGGCTGAAATATTCATTTTTAGAGCGTTAGTGAATTAAAAAAAAACAGTATAAAAACCGGAATGTCCAACTGATAAGGCTGAAAATTTTTTCACTTGTTATTTACAGTAAGATAAATACATTCACCAACTTTTATTAAAATAAAACCATTTAAACTGGGTGTTCGGATTTATATGTCACTTAGTATATATGGGTCAGTTGGTGTTGAGGAGAAATATCAAACCTTCTTTATCATACTATTTCACTCCTTTGACATTTCTTTCCCATCATGTACCTAACGATTAAAATTCAAAGAACGAAACTGGGTAAATGATGAGGTAAAAGCATACTCTAATTATATAAAAGATTTGTATGTTTGGTCTAAGATTATATAATCAGTATAAAAATTGAACGACAAGAATACCGGAAATTTCTGTCGAATTACAAAATAGCTTTAAATGAAAAAATATTAAACTCAAAAAACATGACAAAAACTGCGTGTAGAAACTAATAAAAAACTAAAGCGTTCCACTGAGCTATACTTAATAATGATGTAATAATAAAAGATCCCCAACAAACTGCTGATGCCTTTCAGGAAAGGTTTGATATCTCTCCGCAATCCCATGGCAGTCTTGATATTTCGGAAGCTAGTGCGATTCCCACTTTATTTTTGCTCCCTATTGACAAAAGAGAAGTTAAACTAACTTTGCCAAACAAATTTTCAGCTGATTTGGATTAAATCCCGGTGGTAGTTCTAAGGTAGATAACTGACTATATACGTATATGCGAACCGTTAGCTAATATTATTAATAAATGTCTGTTTTCAGAAGTTTTACTGTCACATTTAAAGAGGGCGAAACTGGTCCTCATTTACATAAAAAGAGATGTGCATGACACAGCTAATTGTCGACTAGTTTTAGGTACTGTTGTCTTCTGTGTCAAAGGTCTTCGAAAAGATCATATATTCAAGGATAATGAACTTAACCGAAAAATACAACATTACAAATCAATTTGGCTTTCGCCCAAATCATTCCACACAACTAGTACTATTTAAGGTTCTTACTTTCATTGTTGAAAATGCGGATAAGAATGGCCTTCGACACGATAGACCATCAAATATTCCTTAAAATTCTTTCTAAACATGGAATACGAGGTGAATGGGCACAGCTTATAGAGTCATACCTTGAAAGTATCTAGCAGCTTGTCTGTTTAACTCAGAATGTGTTAGGCATTTTTCATCTGTAACTTTGATTAACAGGGTGTGCCGCAGGGGTCAATTCTGGGACCACTGTAATATGTAATATGCGGGGTTCATGCTAAGTGTAAATGCATTTTTTGGCGTTTACGGGGAAACTGTTTTCCTTCAAAAAACATTTAAAAATGTAAAATACGGGATTTTCTCTACCTAAATATGTAGCATAAATCATGATTGTTCGTTTGGTGCACTTTTTGAAATTCTTGGAGATTCGGGGGTCTTTGTTAGTAGGGCAGAAATTGTGCTGTCTGCGTCAGACATGTCTGGCTTGTGCGGGGTCTGTTCTTGTGCAGTGTGGACCATCTAGGATTGGTGCAAGGATTATGCATTAAGATTGAATGCTGATAAAACTGGACACGTTCATCAGTAAATCATCTGCCAGGGGTGAGTCGCTGTTGGTACGTTGCAATAGCGGATCAATACCAGAGATTACCGATATTAAGTTTCTGGGCATTTACCTGGATTCGAGGCTGAATTGGGACTGTCAAACAGCTGTTTTGATTGGTAAACTCCACAGCTTCTGTGCGTTGGTGCGGCGGCTGCGAAATGAGGTTTCATTGAACACTTTACGGCAATTTTATTATGCATCTATACAGTAATTATTAACTTATAGAATAATGCTCTGGGGATCTTGGCGGGGTGCCATGGCAGTTTTTATAGCGTAAAAGCGCATCGTGACGTGCATTTTGAGACTTCATCCTCGAACATCATGTCGGGAACATTTTTCAAGATTCTGATTCTTGACGGTTCCATCCCTGTATTTTTTGTCATTTGTTTCATTTGTTAAAAAGCATATGTATCTCTTTAATAGTAACGCACATTCTTATGCTGAAAGTATGACCATTGTGACCAGAGGCAGAGACAATCTGAGTGTGCCTGCACATTCGTCCACATTTTTTAAGAGGGCTCCATTATGCATGACTGTTAAAACTTTTAATATGCTTCCTATCGATATAAAATCTGAGAGCAGCCCTATTAGGTTCAAAAGAGCGATGAGAAAGTTTTTTCTGGACAGATGTTTGTACAGCTTTGGTTTAAACATGTAAGCTCCATCATTTTATTTTAATAACATTACAAGTTGATTTTCAACATACTGAACTTTTTTAATATTGTAAACACACATGTACAACAAAATTTAATTTGTAATTTGTACAATTTTTGATATAATTTATTTGTAACATACCATTTTACATTTGTATTTTTTATTTATTTTTTCATATATGAATTTGATTGTCTGTGACGTTGCTTATGTTTCTCTTGTAAAATTTTGCTGGCAATAAAGAATATTATTATTACCTATTAATAGTATTATAATTATTATTATTATTACTTTTTTGAAACATTCAAGCAAATATTGCGCGAGATGCTTTTCCAAGTAATAATTTAGTTGATTGCAATGCTTGAAAGTAACTCTTGAGATAATATATGACAAATGTTTGCTACACTGCAAATTTTATATACCTACTTTTGGGGCGTACATATTCCTCAAAATTCAAACAGGGGGCTCATTTTTTCAGTCAAATCAAGATTCCACGAAAGTACTGTAATCGCGAAAAAACTTCAAATGGAGAAGTTCTTTTTTTAATCGGTCCTGATGCAATAGAGTAACAGTCTAAAAAACACGGATTCAATTATTGGTGCTTCTATAATATTTATATACACATAACGTGAGCATTGTCATCATCATCAGGAGCTACAAAATATTTGAAAAATGGCATCTACATGTGTATAATTGATTTGAAATTTACTTACAACAGTAGGTGAGATTGATGCTGAATGCTTTCATAGCTATGTGGATTTTACAAAATTTTAACGACGGCTACCATGGATCCAGTTTTCATCAGGCTACTAAGTGTCTTCACTAATTTAGTGAATAACATTTAGCAACAATTTTGATGGACTAAATATTCGGCTTTGGCTGGAGGCTGTGTTATTCCTATTTATCTGAACGCGTTCAATCTGTGCAGTATAACGGCTTCAAATCGGAACCATACACACCAACTACGGGAGTACCACAAGGTACTAACTTGGACACCCTACTATTTTTTATTTGTTAATGATATCAACCATATAATAACAGTAAAAAACCAAATGTTTGCGGATGACTTAAAAATTTACTCAGTAATTCATGGACAAGAGAGCTTAGACCTTTTGCAGGAAAATTTAGACAACATTCTTGACTGGTGCCAGAATAATGATTTAATGCTTAATCCCAGCAAGTTTAAAGTAATATCCATTACTAGAAAACAGTCTATCATACCATATGATTATATGCTGGACAATCGCAAACTTGACAGAGTACAGGAAGCAAAAGACCTAGGCATTACTATTATTGCGGATCTGTCACGTTCAACACACTTGAATCAAATAGACAAACCAGCTTCACGTATGCTTGGATTCACTATTAGAAATTGCAGATCTTTTACTAACATAGAATCATTAAAAATACTGTATTTCACTCTAGTTAGAAGATTACTTGAATATGGTTGTATCATCTGGTCTCCTTTGTATGTTACATATCCTCCTGAGTCCCAAGGCTTGCTTCTTCGTAATTTTTGTAGAATTTTCTGAGAAATACGAGTATTATGGACTAAATAAAGCTATAGATCCAGTCAAGTAAAATTTTATTAAAAGAAAAAAAAATACATGTCCCACATTTTGGACATGAGGACTTAGTTTGTCTCAAAGTTTAAGAGTGAAATTCAAAAAAACATTGTCTTTCTGGAGAAATACAAAGATAAACCTGGCATTTGAGAGAGTTGAACCGAGTTTTCTTTGTGCAACCTTCATTCCTGCACCGCATGTAGGAGTTTTTGTCATTTACACTACATATCGGCAAATGATCGTTGCCGGTTTTTCAGACGTCCTTGGGTGGCAATGCTGTTGACTTGTTGCGTTTTGCACTATCATTGTTCCCCCGATCGTGTAAAGTCTTCTGTCTTTGGCCTCCGAGAGCTAAAGATCTACCAATATAGAGTTTGAACTCTAGCAAATCCATGACGGTATTCTTCCGATCTCCACGCGCTAAGCAATCCTGCTTGTACTCTATCCAGGCATTAGTGATGGCCAAGTCAATGAAGTGCCAAAATATACGCACTGGTGATTTCTTTGTTAGCATGCACATGCGATAATATGAAATGAATCGATCGCAAAGATCTACACCGCCCATCGAGCGGTTGTAACTAACGATGGAATTGGGACATGGAACTAAAATATATTTTGAGTTTTTTTTGTCCCACCTGTGAACATCGCATATCGGCGCAGAACCTGACGATGTTGATGCCATTGCGACGGATCTGCTGTCCATCCACTTCAGTAATGACATTTTTTTATCAGTTCTCACCCATTCATCATACGAACCCCGACCATTTGATAGCAGATCTTTATCTTTTTTAATTTTATCTCTTACAACTCGAGGCACCCTATTATTCATAATAGTTCCTAGTCCTAAGATCCCTTTAGTTAATAAATAGTCGAGTAGGTTGAGGGAAGTGAAATAACGATCAAAATAAAGGACGTGTCCAGGTGACAAATCTTCAGAAAGCTTTTTCACCACACTCCCTCCTGTACCCAAATCCTTCTCTGGTGAACCATCTGGCCAGGTTTTAGGTCACTGGTAAATGAAGAAATTTAATATCAACCCTGAGGGTGTCGCCAGAACAAAATTTTTCAACCCAACGAGATCTGGTTTATTTTTAACGTATTTTCCTAAGCTTGAAGTGCCTGTAAATGGTATCATTTGTTCATCAATAGATAAGTCTTTTGTCCTTGGCAAGGTGATACACTTGGCTCGAACTGAATCAAGAATCGGTTGCACTTTCCATAACCTATTTGATTGTTTTTCTTGATCTGAAATGCTGAGGTTATCAACAACATGTAGGTAGTTTCGTAATTTGAAAATTCGATCTCTAGTAGTTGGGTTATTATGGGGATTTCGATTCCTTTTATGAAATACAGCCTTAGTCTTGGCAGTCCAAATATACCCATGAGAATATGAATTCCCGTCAGTTTACGATATTCTTCCGCTGTAGAATTCAATATTTTTTTCATTAGCCTGCATAGCTTTGATATTGCTTTGCTTAGATAAATTTTCCCAATACTCGTCAGAAAAGTATTGTGCGAAATAATCTAATGGAGTCCAAAACTCACGATCTTCCTGTAAAACCCATTCTGGATCGAGGTAAGCAATATTCTGTTCCTCGAAAGGCTGCCTTTCCCAGTTATGTGCAGTATCAATTTTTTTCTGCTTCTCTTGTTCTCTTATTACCTACAGATAAAGGAATTTCTTCATCAGAGACCCATTCTGAAGCTTCATAATCTTCTTCGACTTCTAGTGGCTGTATCTGAGCATCTTCATCTAACGTCGCTGTAGGGAACGCATCATTTTCATCATTGTCATCGCTTAGAAAAAAATCACTGCTGTTTATGATTTCTTCTAAATCGGCATCTGTGAGATATTTTTTGGACTTAAAAAAAAGAATAATTAAACAAGGCATAAGTTTACAAAGAAGTAAATACTAAGAACAAGTAATCAAAACAATTACAAAACCAAAGTATGTCCAAGTAAGTATAGTAAAGTCCCGGTGTCCAACATGCTGTACAGAAAACGTAGACCACTTTTACAGTTTCTTATTACTGTTAACATCCATCCGACATTATCTAATTAAAGATACATTCTTATTCTGTCGATTCTCAGATAGTAATAGTTGGTAGAAATACAAAAACTTATCAAATTTACGTAGGTACGCCATGGCAAACCTCAAAACGAGCACACCATCATAGTTACAATGACGAAACACCGTCGTTGCCAAGTTTTCGAGGTGGAGTGAGATACTATGCATAAAACTATGTCCAGCGGAGGATTTCGGGTTGGAGAGGGTAAAATATTGCGTTGATGTTGTGCTAAATAAAGCCTTTAGAATATGTCCAGTGGGCTGGACTAAGGGAACGAAGAAGAGGATATATATCTAAAATCGAGAAGATCCAAACAAAATTTTTAAAATATCTGTATTTAAAAGCATATGGTGCATATCCTCCATTTAACTATTCAAAGAAGGACCTTTTAGAGCACTTTGACATGGTCCGTCTTGAACATAGAAGATTTTTGTTAAGTTGCTGCTTTGTGCATAAGTTGCTAAGCAATCAGATTGACTGAGTGAAATTTCGTTGAACTTAAACTTTACTGTTCCTAGGTTCAATAGTAGGTACTACACCATGTTTTATCTTCCAAAAGCGTCAACAAATAGTATGCTAGCATCCCCTTCATACAGAATGTTGAAATGCTTTAACGAGGTTAGTCATCTCTTTGACTTTAATATGAGCGAGCATATATATAAAAGAAAAATATTGTCATATTTAAAAACCGTTCAGTGACGTAAACTATTTTCAGCTTTCCAGTACCTTTTAACCTTATTCTTTACACATTTTAGGAGTAGAATTAACTTTCAGAAATATATTAATTTGCATGTGTTACTACTACACTGATGGGGCGTTGTGTTGGATTTCTGATACACACACATAGGGTTTTTTTAGTATCATCAATCCATGATATTATTTTTTGTATGTGTGCCTATTTGCTTTTCAACACTTGTATTGTGTTTCTCTATAATTGGATCTTGTATCTGCTGAGAAATATACGAATAAAATAAAATGAAATAAAAACCGAACATGGGCTTCGGGCTTCAGCTTCGGCCAAAAAATCTTCGGTGAGAACATATAATTAACATCCTAATGTAAGATTAAGTTCGTAACTTCGTAAACCCGATCAATGTGCAGTTCTTTTAAATTACTCAAACAATTTCGATGTTTAGACATGTCATCTAGTTGAACAGCACCGTTAATTAAAAACACTTGGCTGTTAGTCCTACTCCAAACTAAGCTACTTCCCTAATAGCACAAATACGTTCCAAAGACGTTCCCGGAACGACCACGTGCGACCTGGGAGGCACTGAAGAGCCTTGAATCTAGTAGCCTAATTCTTGTCTGACACGTAAATTCCCTTAAATCGGCATAAGCCTCATCCTAAGCTCATTTATTTTAAATCGCTTAAATTGATGTATGTTAATAGTTTAGTGAAAACAGTTTTGAATCAACCAGTCCAGGATTAGTGCAATTTGCAGAACCTGATCACTATGAAGCCAGAAAACATTATGCTTGGAATGTAGTTTAATGAGGTTACTTGATTTGATGAGTAATGTTATATTGTATATAGTATAATATACCGAGTGTTTTAAATTACGAAAATGCCGCTTAGAAAGTTTCGAAAGTACTAACGGAGAGAAACGGAAAACCAAACTCGTTTTAATTTTTCCCTGACTTTATTTGTAGTGAGATTTCAAAATAAATTGCACATTAACATTTCCACTTTTCCTCCTGTACGAAATGGCATAATTAGAATTGTATTAAATAAGTTGACTTCAGCGGATATTGTGTCTAGGTATGTTTTTTTGTAGCATGTATTGTCACATTACTTTATAACTTCAAATCAACATTGCCACTTTTTCTCCTCTAATACAAAATGGCATAATCAGAATTCCAATACGGCGTTTCGTCTCTTCTCCTCCAGCATCAACCTTATTTTTTCGTACGTCGCTATATTGGACTTACGCATTGAAATTGCCAAACCTTAGTTCAAAAAAGCAGAATTTCCAAGGTAGGATTTGAGATTATCGGATAGTCATTTGCTTCGCATACTAGTTTATTCCAAAATCACTTTTATTTTTTCCTGACTTGTTTGAGATGAGATTTCTAAGCTACGTAACTAATATGCACAAATACGTGCGACCTGAGACACGCTCCCGGTAGGTCGCCTAAAGCCGCAAGACGATCCAAAGACGGAAGAAATTTTGTCGCAATAAAAATTGGTTCCAGGGAGGTCGCCGCTGGACGTTAGAAAAACTAATGAAATGGCGCTACCAGTGCCGTATGACTGTGAGGGGGATAGGTGAACAAGAATGTACAAATTTAATGAAATGAATATTTTGGAGTCATGTTTATGGAACATTTTATATTAATATTAAGCAAATCAAAGTTATGTGCCTGAAATTCACGTCCCATAATTAAACTTCTTAATACATATATGCAAGCTGGAAAAGATTCTAATAGACTGTCATAACATATACAAATTCAAGAGAAAGCAGTGGAGTAACAAAAATTATCTAAATTTGATTAAGACTTTGATTGAACCACAAAACGATTAAGCAAATTACACAGAACTATGCATGCCTAAACATATCTGGTTGTACCATAAATATTCCTAATTACGTTTAGACCGTGCTTGTCAAGTGAAGGGTCGGCCGGAACAACGTTGTATGTATCAAGAAAGCTCAGTGGCCGAAACTAAGAAAAACAAATTTGAACCATTTTTTTCAAATGACTGCGTCTATAGTTGGCCAACACAATAAAGGAACAATAGTTATACAAGGTTATTGTAATTTAAAAATGTGACACCTATTTTGCAGCTATGGGAACCATTTTTATGGAAAACGCATGTAACAAGGTTGTATGATCACGTTACTTACAACGTTGTTACAGGGAGGCTTTAAATGACTATAAGCAAAACAAGTATTTTCAGCAGTTCTATTTATTAAGGGAACCAAAGAACACAGTAACATATTTTTAATAACAAAAAAATACGTTCTAAGTGCATCAACGTGTTTCGAAACCAAAACTGAAACTTAAATAAGTAAGCGGAATATAATCACTCATATCCTCACGGTTTTTTAATTTTTCATCTTTGATTGGAAGAAGGTTGTGATACATTATAGGGAATTTTTCAGATGATATGATATCAGTGGCAAAAGTCATCGTTTCTTTTCTTTTACGATTGCTTATGGGAAATGAATTCCAGGGCTGCATAATATTATGAGATTTTCTCAATCTCAAAGTAGCTGGAGAATCAGCGGTAAGTTGCAGCCACAATTCTTGTCTAATTTTACATTTGGGGTATTTCCATATACAATATTCCAAAGCTCTTAAATTCTCAAAGAAGGCTTGGTGCATCCAGGCGTCTTTAAAAGGATTTTTAACTTTGGCTTTAGCAATGACATTGATCCACTGGAGTGGTTCATAAACCATAGATATTCTTATTTGTTTACGTACATACAACGTTGTTACGCGGAAGACTTTGTTTTACGGAAATCTCATTTTATAGAAAAATGTTATGTACAACGTTGTTCCGGCCGACCCTTCAAGTAACGAATTAGTTTCACACAAACACCAAAGGTGCTGGAACAAACATCAATAAAATAAACCAGAAGGTGGACTGCTGGACGAATATTTGGAATGCCACGCGCATTTAGTTCTAAACGTGTTCCATACCTGCATTGAAAAAAGCGTCACTTTTCCCTTTCTTCCAGTCTGCTTTTTCTTTTACATCATGAAAAACCATGTCACTCATTTTCGTCGGTCTGTCGGTCCGTCTCTATTAGTATGTCCGCTTTTGATTAAATTCTCACATAGGGTTACTACTGTGCCAGGGACGAACAAGCTTTGACGCTTTAAGGCCGTATTGTCAGTTGTTCCTACAATTGTATGGCCGATACAAATGATGATATAAATCAAAAGCATAAACAATTTAATGCAAATAGATATTTGTAACATAACCTCAAAATAGAGCGTTAGAAACTGCGAAACTCAAGGAGGCCATAAAGGCGCCCTACAATTGTAGGAATGACTGACGATACGGCCCTTAGAAAATCGATCCAGTTACGGCGGGGCTAGGGACCAAAAAGTTCGTTTTTTGACGTATTAGAGGGTCCTGATAATTTTCAGAAAATTTTTTGTAGAGGTTGAAATTTGGGTGTTGGGGGTTGTAAGGGGTGGAGGAAAGATATAATTTTTTTATCTCAGTTTACTTATACGCTCTCAACTTAGGTAATTCTATGCATCTATTAGCCAGATTTACCCTTACATTTGCCTGAATGATAGAAAATTGTTTTCGATGCGCGTACTGCCTAACTAACCTCACCAACCTGGAGAACTGATCCGGCTAATATATCTATCCGTACTGATCTACTGAAGTGCAAAAAACATAAAATACAGGCATACATGGATCTTCCACGACGACTCGTTGCAGCGGTGCTGCCCAGATGTGTAAAGGGACAACGTGGCCACATGGACGCGTTAACTACCAGAAGGGCAGGGAAAAAATGTCTTTGTACTAATTGTATGAACCTGTTTGACTGATTTAATATGTTTAATTTCTCTGTTGCACATGTCCGTAACCGACGTTTTTCTGAGATAACTTGAATTACGCTGAACTTAACCCTTTATGAACTGATGACGTTGTATGGGAAGTGCGGAGTGAACCCACTTGACGCCATTTTTTCTGTTATCTCTGTTTCACCGACTTTAGGCTTATCAAGATTTTGTTCATGTGAATATGTTGTGGTTAGTTTGTTTCTACATAAGCTTTTTACGATTCTTTTTCTTTGTGTTTAAACGTTGTAAAGAATCACATTGACGTGATCGTGATGTTGATATTCTTAGCAAGCCCATTCGAAAATATTTATTTTAGTATCATATTCCTATTCGGAAACAATTGAATCCATCTGAGAAGTAAATTATTGGTATCTCATTGTTCTTCTTTGAAGTCGTCTCAGTTGAAGATATAACTGCTATCAAGGACGTGTGGTCTATTTTTGTACTACTACACAATTTAAACGATGTTCCGGTGATTGGAGAAATAAATAACTAGAAAAAATTGTCAAATATTATGATGGAACAAACGACAATCCGTCTAATTAGTGGAGCGCCGTGAAATATATGAATATCAAAACGTCGGAACCCGGTTCCACTATGGATTTTTAATTTTCGGTCACATTGTTGAGAGCTTAAATAAAAAAGTTTATCTAACAAATTAAACGCATTGCGTTATAACAATTTTCAACGATTAAGAATAAGTTAAAAAATCGTAAAGTAGGTTGACTCTGCACTTCTCACGCAACGCCATCCTGGATAGAGGATAGTTGCTATGCTTTCGTTTGTTGTTTCCGAGGCCATGCAAGTCCGTCAAACAGATCCATAGAATTAATCCATAGACATAATTTCCCTCTCGTACTCGTAGTACTGTCCATCTGGGAACTTCGCCTCTCCCCAATACCACGATGTGTCAGACGTGGCAGATCGCCAGTCATACGAGGTCACTTAAGAAGTCTAGCCGCCGTCGTATGAAGCCAAACAACAGACGCAAGGCCGCCTTCCAAGTTTTAATGAAAAATATTATTAACAATTTTAGAAAATTTATAGAACATGAATGGCTTGCGACATAAGACTGATGTGAAGGAAACAAAGATGGAGAAGGAAAAAATGAAGCACGAAGTCTCCAACAAGAACCAACCTACACATTGTAGTATAACATGGCTAGAAGACCTCGAATTTTCAAAGCGACATCTAACCACAACCACGTGGCCGGTTATAGCCGCTTGCTGTGGTACTTCAGGCCCAAAGGATCTACAAAGAGAAAATGACCATGCGGAGAAAGGTATATAACAAAAAATAGACAAATAATGGGCAAAATCCGCAAAAAGGAGGAACGTGGCCCGAAATCAATGCACATATCCAACTACAAAAGTAGATACACATGTATATACATCCGGATACGGGTGTAACCTGAGGAAACAAAGATGGAGAGGGAAAAAATCACACACGAAGTCCACAACAAGAGCCAACCTACACATTGTAGTATAAAATGGCTAGAAGACCTCGACATCTAGATGTCGGTGGTTAGATGTCGCCTTGAAAATTCGCGGTCTTCTAGCCATTTTATACTACAATGTGTAGGTTGACTCTTTTCCCTCTTCATCTTTGTTTCCTCTGGTTACACCCGTATCCGGATGTATGAGCATGTGCATCTACTTTTGTACTTGCATATGTGCATTGATTTCGGGCCTGATGAAGCCAACCAGCAGAAATACGTATCGCTCGGGTTACCTATCCTATTTTCTGCTCGAATCCACTTTCCTTCTTTTTGCGGATTTAGCCCATTATTATCCTATTTTTTGTTATATCCCTTTCTCCGCATGATCATTTTCTCTTTGTAGAACTTGGTGACGCCGTGTTAGCAGAGAGAGACTTGAAAGTAAGGGGTGCCCATGGCCCAGTCCTTGGCCCCTTACTTTTTTATATACATCAAGGACTTACCGGCATGTGACAACAGTGTCATTTACACGCGCTTTGCTGATGGTACGTACCACAATCTCCATACATGTCACTCAAATATTTGATTTGGAGCAGGATGTGTTTGATGCACGGATGAGGGTTGAGCAATGGTTCAGACTTGTGCTGAATGTTGACAAGACTCAAAGAACGAATTTTGGCATCTGAGACCTGAGTAATAGGACAGACTGTCGAATTTTTAGGGATAAACCTCGATGCTCGTTTTCAATGGTTGCCTCATGTATAAGCGCTTTGTAAGAGGCTGCGTGGAACAGTTTTTTTGTTCCATGGACTTCAAAGGTACATATCTAATGAGGTTCTAATATTGGCATACTACGATCTTCTGCATTCTGTAATCCGCTATGGAATTATGGCATGAGGTGAAGCAGCTCATGTAGACAGAACTTTTGGGCTACTGAGGAGCGCTATAAGGATACTAGCAGGATTATATTTTCGGCAGGACTGCTGAGAAGACTTATCCTGCTGTTATTGCGTATGTATTGCATTAGTTGTAGGAAATTCCACATAATATTTACCAGGGTTGTGGGGACATTATATACGTATACTCTGGGGACATATACGTGTTCTCACAGTGTTTCAGCCATATAACTGCGAAGTTTAATGAATTATTCTACCCAAATTTCAGAAGTATATCTATTTCGCGTGCTCCTAGGTGACCTTGCGTTTTGGCTCCAGAATCATGTTCAATTATGGATATAAGCAAGGACGGTTACTGTCCCCACAGCGCCGATAAAATTCATGTGTGCGATACACCAGACTGTTGCAATACCTGTGAGAACAAAAAATTATCCTGTAAGCTAGCACCCTCTGCAGTAAAGTATTATTCAAGGTCCTGAAAATTGGTTATGGAATGCACAGCATATAACACATTTCTGCTTTGAGCTGTGGGGACAAATACTGGGAATGTGAATACTACTGTGATTTTAATGGCAGAAAATATCAAACTAGAGAACAGTCATATTGTTGCGCATTGCAAGTACGGAATATCAACATAAATTGGAAGTTGGAAATGTCAAGATGACGGCTGGGCGGCGCATTGTGATATTTTCCTAAATTGAGTACTCATGAGTACTGTGTGAATCTAGAATAGAAAATCAGTACGTTTCAAAATTAGAGACTGTTAGGTTGTCAAAGATGAGCGCTTCTGTACATTAAATTGCTTATATCAACAACCAATCATCAAAGCACCATTGTCTATTCTATCAATATTCTTCCATTGGAGGGTCTATCGGAAAAAGATTGATATAACATACGTTTAGATGTTTATTTGAGTTATAAGCTATTAAATGTACAATCACGCTTAATGTTGACAGCGTGCCGGCTCGACAGCTTGAACGGTAGCGATTTCATAGCCTAGGCCCTAGGGTTATGGAGTATTCATAAGACAATCAATGACGCTCACTCGCTATCTTAAAAATTTTCAACTGTTATTTTTACAGTACGGTATTCATTCGTCCATTTAAGCATGGTAATTTCGCTCGCAGACTTGACCCGTTAAAAAATAAGTGGAGGCTAAAGCTCTGAATAAAAATAGATCTAGGAAAAAGACATGTCACTCGTTTCCGTCGGTCTATCTTCCTGTCCGCGAATACTTGGACCACCTAAAAGTTGAGAAGTACTATTCGGATTTTGATGAAATTTTCAGAAAAAGTTATTAATGCACCAAGAACGAAAAAGCTTAATAGTTATAGAAAATCGCCCAGTGCCGGCGGAGCTATTGGCAAAAGCGAAAAAAAAGATCGCTCAAACTTCGTTTTTGGACGTTTTAGAGGCTCTTGGTCATTTTACGAAAAAATGTTGTAGGGCTTAAAAATCGGCACACGGCACACGTATGTTTATGTTCCCAACCGCAGTCATTCAACGCAATTATTATTATGCATTCCACATGTCATAGATATATTCGTACATTTACCCGTAAACCTTAAGAATACTAGAAAAATATTTTGGCTGGCGTGACAGTGTCTCTCTTAGGGGTCATTCTATCACTGCCACGCGCACGCTGCCGAAATCACGAGTGGGTTCATCTAGAGGGAATTGATGGGGTAGGGCAGACGTTGCCAGGTGGTCGGTACAACCGTTAGGGCAGGGAAAAGATGTCTATGGACTAACTGCATGGGCCTGTTCGACTGACTCAATGCATTTAATTTCTATTTTACTCGTCCGGAGGTAACTTTTTACTTCCTATGCTACTGTTAAGGAAGTAAGGTAATTGCGAAAAATTACGAAAATGAAATGTTGTTCTTTGGACGTTATATGAAATGTAGTCACGAAAAACCATTTCCGTCAGCTGTGAATTGAAGTGCTTGGATAAAATGATCATAATCTAACTTATGATGAATTGCGTGAAAAGTACAGTCAATCTACTTGAAACCATTTTATTCACATTTTTAGGGGACACGCAAGACAAACCTTTTGAAAAAGTTACGAGACGTAAGCACTCATACATATACGCAAATCGATGGCCGAAATTCATGACATTTTATTTATTTTTGTAATGTGGTTCTTGACGTAGACTTTCACGTCCGTCCATGACCTAGTAATCAGTATGGGGTGTTGTCGAATGCAGTCTTCGGACTTTTCTTTGTTCGGCACTTTCTTCATCTTTATATCTAGTCTGAAGAAAGGTACAATTGCATTATTGGCTTCTTCTGTAGACCACGGTCTGGTCCTGGAGTGCCTCTGTTTGCGAATGATATCTAAAGACAAAAATGAAAATTACTATAGTGAACGAGCTTTTTTGGCAAATGCATCTTCCACGCCATGCCAAAGAGATTAGAGATACTAACGAATTATTCAAAGAGAGACTCCTGTCCTCTTCAACACATACGATTTATCTGACATGGTTATCTGTGCCATCAAACATTAAGTAGTGTCTTTCGAGAGAAGATAAATTTTCCTTTTGATGGACTTGATTTGAAATGAAAGTTCAAATAGGCTTATGTTATAGGTACGCATGAAAAAGTGAATTGTATACAAGCGCTTCCACTTTCCACGATTTTAACATGTACATTTGCCAAACAAATAGTAATATATTCAGTTCTACTCAAACAGTATCAAAAAAGTATGCTTAACTAAGATTAATGACTTAAATCAGTTTCAACATAGATTTGGAGAGAAAATGTACAGAATAATCACATAAAATACTGGGAAACTTTCTCAAAAAACTAAGAAACAAGCAGTAGTACACAAAAGAGGAAAGGTAATTTCAGTCGTACCAATAAAGGAAGTAACCAATGGAATAAACTTGCAAATTCAAAAACAGTTTGAAAATCGATGAGAAAAGTAGTGGTAACTGCTTGCCTCATATATGAAGATCAGACACAAATGGTTTCCACAGTTCAGCTACAGCGTGTTTTTTTATCATTGATGCTAATCTACGACATGAGTATACTAAAATACTTACTACACTACATGCATAGTGGAAACATCAAGTTGAACTTCATTTAAATTCGATTATGATAGCTGTATTTTTTTCAACTGATCAAACTGACGACAGCGATCAATTTGTATTCCATGAATTCAAAGCTTCCGAAACAGAGTTCGCCACGCAGTGTGTTTAATCGGATCCATAAATAAATAAGAGATTGAATGCTCTATTAGTACTCACGTCTTTTTGAATTCTCACATCCTGTCTTTGTCGATTTCTCAATCGAGAAAAAAATGCCGTAGGGTCTGGAGCTTCGGATTTACAATATACGAACTTCTGTATCATCAGCGTCAGTTCGATCGGCTTGAACGAATACAATTATTATTTGGAGCGACTAGAGAATTATGAATTAAAATTATCTCTTTTTGTCTGCTACATTCTATTCAATCTTCGCATGTTTTGTCTTCATCATTCTCGCATTTTTCATCCCCGCTTAACCCTACATCCACTCGAGGTAAATCTGAAAACTGAAAGGAATAAGCTATCTTGCTCTCCTTGCTTAAAGGTATTATTAACATTCAAATTTATCTGTTCTAATGGTTTTCCTTGAAACTGTGCTACATTTCCTTCATCGACTACCATAAGCAATCTTGATATTTTTGTAAGTTCCACAGCTTACTCATGCTGTCTTGGCTTACAGTAGCTACATACTTGCGTAGCTTCGTCCCGGTCATAGAAGAGGGTTGCTCTAACTGAGCCTACAGTATTTTTCGTAGAGATTAGCAAGTTTATTCCATTATTTACTTCACCTGTTATTATGACTGGAACAACCCTACCCCTTTACCTACTATTTAATTAACTTTTGCCTCTTCGCCAATTCTTTTTCAAACTTGCTCAATATACTCCATAATTCCTCCGTAGATTATTTCGTCTGTGTTAGCTAGAAATTGACTTCGCCTATTATTGAAAAGAATAACCCTAGCCAATAGTGCCTCAGCAAGTCTCATCCAAGCATACTTTTCTTTAGGGTTTTCCTTGAGTAGAACTGAAAATACGTCTATTTTATTAGCGATGTATTGAGTTTTATTAAATCTGTGGTAAGTGGGAGAATTTCTGCACAGTTCATTTTTTTGATGAGTATAGTACTTAGGGCATTCGACGACACTCTGAAATTCCATTCAATATCAAGAAGTTCTAAAAATGACTTCAAATGTTCATTTTCAGTGAGTAAGCCTGCTCTTAGAGAGTGACCTCTTAAGAGGGCAACACATTTTCTTAGGGAATGACCTATTAAGGGATTTCATATTCAGTTCTTCCAGTGTTGCACTGCATAATTTTTTAACTGCCCCAATCACCGTGTCAAAATAAATCAGATGTATGAAGGACGACAGGTCTCTATTCTTGAATGATTCGTTACTGTCTCTAATCTCTAACAACAACCGTCCCATCTGTCTCATAGTTTATTTTATGTGTTCGTGCTGGGAGTTTCCGTGTTTCTCAAATAGCATCATGCCCAATATACGGATCAATCTGTCAGTTTTGCAAACGTCTGAAATTTAGTCATCTTTGAAATTGCTCAAGACTCCTTCAATGAACTGCTTTTGCTCAGAGAACAAAATAGAATTAACCATTGCGTTACTTTCAGCTGTAACTGTCGAATATGTTCGTCATTATTGTGAAATTTTGTAGCAGAGCATGTTCTCACATAATACAATAATGCAGCCTTTAACATAAAGCCTACACAGTAAGGACAAGGGCCAAATTTACGAGTATAGTGTGGCATATTTTCATCGCTTCGTGGTCGTCTCGCCAGTATAAGTTGGCCGCTTTTCGCTGCTAGCACTTCCATATCGTGATAAAAATCTCCCACCCTTATTAGGTGTGAAAAGCCTTCACGGCGAACTCTTAAACCTTTCAACTTAGCGAGCAACTTGGCCACATCAAGTTATTCTGCATGTTTTAGTTCTAAGTGTCTAGCCTTCTTGAGGCACAGCTGACTGCAAATAAAACAGGAATGATATTTATCGTATAACCTTCCACCATCTGCATCAAACTTTACAACTTGTACAGTTACATTACTTGAGGCTGTCTGTCGCTTCCTCTTGCGGTATGTTATTTTTCAGTACAGTACTAGTTGAAACTTCCTCTAAACCATGTTTTTCTTGCCCATTTACGTCTTTATGCTTGTCACTGTATATCTCCAGGCTGATGATATCAGAAACATTTTCATCAAAAGCTTTTGGATCTGCTGGACTTGATTCCAGTGCAGATTTATCTGGTGCAGGCACGAACTCACTATCATTGTCTTGGAATAAACTCTTCTTAGGGGTTATTTCATTGCTAAGCTGTACTTTGTTGGGAGACTTCAAGATTATATTTTTTATAATGTTGATTCTAGAATCCTGTGCTGCAGCAGCATCTGTATCTATCTGGTTTGACTTTAGTGCTTTGTTCTTTGTGTTTTTATTAATAAGTGTATTATTTTCCTGAGTCCTATACTTTTTCTTGCATTTTTTTGGAGTAGGTACGTATTCACTGCCACTATTCTGGCAACTATTTTAAAATATATTCTCCTCAGGAGTTTCTTGCTCGATATCCTGCATTTTGTCTGGTGACTTAATTATTGCGTTTTATAAAGTGATTTCCTTGTATAAATCAACATCTTTAACAAGATGGCGGAAAGTGAGAAGTCGTCTGAAAATTCGTCTTTTAAAAAGAATGAAAAAAAGAACGTCATACTGTGCCTACACTGTAAAAAAAAGTTGTGAACGTAGTAAAGTGCAAAAAGTGTAATAACTCGTTTCATCCTGCTTGTCTGGAGCAGGCAGGCGAGTTGAAAAATACCAATTGTATGCACGAATCAAGCAAGGTTAGAAGAGAGAGTGTAAACATGATGCTCTGTGAAGATTCAACGGAGTTGGATCTTCTAAAAACGCTGGTGAAAGAACTACAAAGCAAAAATGGAATCGCGGAAGAAAACAGTCAACTTTTGAGAGAAAAGGTGCATTTCCTTGAAGATAGAGTTGATTATCTAAATAAAAAGGTCCAACAATACGAAAATACCAGACATCCATCGGATTCAGTGACATCTAACGACGAACCTCGCAAAATCCATAATGCGGTTGCAAAGAACGAAATCGTAATTCTGGAAAATCTTAGTGCTGAACCAGTTGACGATAGTGGCGCACTGCCTGCGGCCAACTCCCTGTCATCTTGAATTCAGCGCCCATCGCTACTCGGACTGAGAAAGATGAAAACAAATGGGTAGAGGTTAGAAACCGAAATAAAAATAAAATCTCGGTCAGAAACAGACCTTTTGATAAATCCAATCGACCTGAACCTTTGAGAGGCTCCAATGTAAATATATGCAGCCTTAAACCAGCATCCAGAGTATCATCTTTGTTTTTATCTGGCCTGGCACCAGAAGTTACCAGCGAAAGCGTGAAAAATTTTCTGAAAGAAAACAACTTTAATGAATACACCTGCGAAAAAATGAAAACCAAGAAAGAAAAGTACTGCAGCTCATTTCGACTTACTGTTCCTCATGATGACATTGATAAATATTTATGTCCGGATCTGTGGCCAAGGGGCATCTAATAAACCATTTTCGGAACCTGCAGCGCCAAAATATGGTAAAGGAAAACTTAAACAGCAGGAAGTAAAGATTCTGCATATAAATGTGAGATCCCTAAGAAGAAAAATAGATGAGTTGGAAGCCTTTCTTGTTGATGAGGATATTGATGTACTGTGCCTGACAGAACATTGGTTGACCAAAGAAGAAATGGAAGTTGTCCATTTGCAGGGATACATGATGAGAGGGTCTTCTGAACGGAAGGACTTCACAGGTTGAGGAACTGCAATGTTTACCAAAAATAAATTTAATTCATGTGTTATAAGTATTAATCCTGCCCTTATATAGAGAAATGTATTGAGTACTGTGTGGTTTATTGTCAGAGTCTGAATGTTTATGTTTTAACTATTTACAGATCTCCTTCAGGGAATTTTCATACCTTCTTGGAATCAATGGAGGGAATATTAACACAATTGAGTACGAATAGGCAAATTATTCTTGCTGGGAATTTCAATGTAAGTTTCAACACATTAGATGTTAATACAAGTAAATTGTGTGACCTTCTCGCTAGCTTTGGCTTAGAAAGAACAATCTTTGAACCAACTCGTGGGGACTCCTGTCTTGACAATGTTTTCCTTAGTAGTGCGATGGAGCTGTGTGGCTCTCAGGTATGTGATATTGGAATATCAGATCATAAAGGTCAGCTGGTTAAATTTCTTGGTTGTGAAACCACAGGTTTTACGCAAAATAAAAAAATGTATAGACCAGTAACACAAAGAGGCTTGTTTATGTTACACAGTAGGTTGTCGGAGATATCTTGGGATTTCATTACTGTTGATAGTACCAGTGGTGAACAAAAGTTTAGCCACTTCATGGATATTCTTCAAGAAGCCTATACATACTCTTTTCCAAAGAAAACTTATGTGGTAAGATCCGACCAGGGCAATAATATTTCCTGGTTTAATACCGAACTAAGGGCAATGAGGGAACATTTGAGGTTTTTGAGAGAGCTGAAAGGGCAGTATGGTTTTGTGAGTGACCAGTATTATAAAAACTACAAAAATCTATATAGAAATAAAATAAGAAAAGCTAAGATAAATGCTAATGACAACCTTGTAAAGAGCTCAAGTAATCCTGCTAAAACCGTGTGGGATATCATTAACAAAAAAAGAGGTAAGAGTAATAAGTGCCCTGGGAGCAGTGACCTGTCACCTGATGACTTTAATAATTTTTTTACAACATAGCAGGTAATATAGTAAATCACATCCCTGATGTACATTGAGATCCTGTTAATAATATTGATTTCCTGGTACCGCCACCTCTGTTTTCTTTTTCTGAAGTCTTATTTAACGAGGTTCGCGATGTAATAGATAATCTCAAAAATAAAAACAGTAAAGATATTTTTGGTTTCAATTCAAAAATTGTAAAGTGTATAAAGAACATAATGTTGATCCCTCTAACACGACTGATTAATATTTGTCTTAGAGAAAATATTTTTCCAACTGTTCTAAAGAGAGCTAGTGTCACACCTATTTTTAAGAACGGCAATGTTGATTCACCAGAGAACTACAGACCTATATCCCTTCTTCCAGTTATCTCTAAGATCTTTGAAAAATGTATGGCTTTGAGACTGGTAACCTTTTTTGGGGCAAATGAATTGTTTTCACAATATCAGTTTGATTTTCGCCAGGGTAAGAACACTGTTATGGGTTCTTAACCTGATTTCTTCTATAATTGATGCTTTCCATGGAGGAGGGTATAACCCGGTTCTTTTCTGCGATCTTAGTAAGGCATTTGATTGTGTGTTACCTAATATTGGCGTCCCACAGGGCTCCATCTTGGGCCCAATTCTTTTTTAATTTACATAAATGATTTACCTCTCAATAACAATATGGCAAACTTTACTCTCTTCGCGGATGATACGACCGTCTCTCACACCGCTAACAGTTTTGAGCGGTCAATGGCACATTCTCTGGCTGCGCAGGATGAGGCTGAGCTGTGGTTTTGCTCCAATAAGCTGTTGCTAAATAAAGATAAGACAAAGAGAATGGTGTTCTCCATGCGAAGCCTGCCTGAAGACAGTGATTTGGTTGGTGAAGCCAAGTTTCTGGGGGTTACTTTGGATCCAAGATTGCAATGGGGCCTTCACATTGACAGTGTTGCTGGAAAGGCCACCAAAGGTATATATGTCCTACGGAGTCTGTCTTCTTGTGTTTCTGTAGCCATATTGAGAATGGCTTACTTTGCCATTTGCCATTCACATATATCCTACGCCATTCTGGCTTGGGGGCATTCTTCAGGGGTCCATAGACTGTTCGCCTTGCAAAGAAGAGCAGTTAGGGTTGTGAGCCGTTTGGGCTACAGGGACGATTGCAGAGATACCTTTGTCAAGTTGGGAATCCTTACTGTGCCTTGTTTATATATTTTTGAAAATCTACTATTCGTTAAAAGAAACTCTAACTATGTAACTCATGGGGACGTCCATGAGTACAATACTAGGCATAAGAACAATCTAGTACCTCCTTATTGGCGACTGAGGAGGTGTCAAGATGGACCTGGTTATTGGGCGGTAAAATTTTTTAATGTACATACTTCCAGACGGCTTAAAATCGCTTCCGTTTAAAGATTTTAAAGTTCAAATCAAGAAAATTCTTATTAACAACTTATTTTACACGTTTGAAGGGTTTTTAAGACATAAATTTTAACTATAAATCTTAGTATGTTATGTTAGCGTTATATCTTTATGAGTGCTGGTGGACTTGTTTGTAATTTTTTATGATCATTAGCACTCCCTTTGTTTTAATTCTAATGCAATTCTCATTTCATCTACTGACGTATGTAAACATATTTTATGTATTGTGACATAAATAAAGAATTGATCTTTAGATTTGTCGTAAGGTTTGAATCTCACTATGTTCATTTTTTTTTTCAGGACCAATTATTGAATGTTCTTCCAGCAGGCATAATCTGAAGTTATCTGAAAGATAACAACTGGATAAAATACAACTAAACTAAAATAATATGTTTATTGCTTAACTTAATGAAAATGGAGGTTAAATTGTGGTGTTTATAGAGCAGTGGCATGTTCGGGCATATGATGAATACTAAGGGGATTTCGGAACGGTGTACCAAACTTAATCTGGGAGAATAGTATGAGAGTGTATGTTCTGAAAACAAAATGAAGGTTGACTATTAGAGAGAAGTCTTCGCTGCGGTGTATGTAGAGGGGTTTCCGAAAATATAAAACTTATAGAATCAGTTCTGAATAAAGCTGTGGAAGTGGAATTTTGTGGTTCTATACAACTTTCAGCCTGCATATGGAAGGGGTAAATGCGTTGCCAAAACCAGATGTAAATGTTTATGAACCAGTGAAGAATGAAAACAGTGAGATTCAATGCTCAGACATAATATATTCATATATTCAAGAAATTCACTTTTTAAAACGCATCGATATAGTCACCTGACAAATTACAGATTAGCGAGCAACGAAATATCGATGGAAAGATATTTCAAGATAGTGGCTAGGATAGTAGCAGTGAATACGTATACCTAGGCCAAAAAACATGAGAAAAAGTATACGAACAAACAGGCATAGGGCAATAATACGCTTACGAAAAATAACAAAGGAGAATACACCAAAATCAAGATAAACCAAATAGAAACTACCTTTTAAAAAATTTCAACGTATTGACGATTGGAAATGGGATTAGTTTTGTATAAGATTCCCAGACATCGGTTAAGTGCTCTATAAGGCTTTTGTAATGAGTTAATCTCGGTTGGCCATGGTGGAAATAGAACGAACTACTAAAGATATCCCGCTGTAGCCGCGTCATGGCAAACCAACAAGGAAGCCCTCTGCCTCCAATTTCGCTCAAATTTGGATATGGAAAAATATGACACCTATTTTTTTATCGGCTGACATGCCCTCTAAGAGGGTAAAAACCATCCAGAAAGTTCACCCCTAAAATCAGATTTCTTTGTATATCTTTGGTTCTATTTAATATTTTTGAAGAAACAAAAATGGAAATATTAGTTTGAAAAAGCGCAACAAAACTGTACAGGATCTGTTTGCCAGAGTTGCAACCCCCACATTTTATAGGGGCTTTGGTTTTCTAATACACAATTATGCTTTTTAATTCAATATTTTATTTTGGGGGTAAACTACCCATTAATACTATTCAAACCATAAATACCAAAATGCGTCATTTTTTATATGTATATGAGACACAGATATTGGGCATTAATAGTAATTGGAGGGACGAAAATCACCCTTAAAAACTACCTCCTAATTTTTTTTGACAATATCCCTGTTTTTTCAAATGTTTTGTAATGGAAAGAATATAAGTTTTGTTTGCGAGGGTTACAATCCGTATTTATCGAGGGTTTTTTTCCCGTGATAAATCGGAAAATTCTCATACAAATTTCAAATAATTTTTTTTCTAATATAAAATGATGAAAATCAATAGACGCGATTCGGTGTGTAATCGAATATTTTATTTAGGTGGTAAACTAGCACTAAATCCTATTCAAACCATATAGACCGAAATGCATAATTTTTTCATAGGTTATGACCTGACGCAAAATATTAGGCATTCTGCATTAATGGTAATTGGACGGACCCTTAAAAGTCACCCGTGAAAGCTTTTTTGCCAATATCACTGATTGTTTTTAATATTTTGTAATATTACGTATAAAACGGTAAGAACTCGCTTCGTTTTGTTTGCAAGGGTTAAAACCCTCATATTTTTCGAGCGTTTCGTTCGCGTAAAAAATTATAAAATTGTCATCCAAATAAATAATAATAATATTAGATATTATTTAATAATAATGCCTTTTTGATAGCAGGTGATGAAAATCAATTGACTTGTTCCAGGTTTTGCCTATTTTTTTTTTCAGGTGTGAGCTATTCCTAATTGTAAGACCAACTCTAATCATGTAGACATCTCTTTATTTCAGAAATACGTATTTACATTTTTTATTACTCTATATAATGTGAACAATCCAGGTAATCTACAAAATTTAAATATCTATTTTGATAATTGGTTATGTGTGGGAGATTGTAATTTTATATTATTTCTTTCATGTAAATTTATATTGACCAAAATAAAATAACAGCATCTGACATTTCTCACGAAATTTGTCCTGTGGTTCTCTTGGACAGTCATCAATTGAAAGCGTTTGTCCGATGGAACAACTTGCCTTACGGTGCTATCACATTATCCTCTCCATGAGTTTAGTAGAAAATTTGCTATTTCGCCACTGTTAGGGAGAAAAATGTTTTGTCACCAGGATTGAAGCACTTCACGAGAAAGTTTTCGAAGGTAACTTTTAAGGGTGGTTTTCACCCCTGCAATTACATATGAAAAAATGACGTATTCCGGTCTACGGTTTGAAAGGATTCAGGGGTAGTATACCACCAAAATAAAATATTAGAATAAGATGCAGAAACATGTCAATTAGTTAATGTTTATCCTTTGCTATTAGATAACCATTATATAAATTTTTTTTATTTTTCACGCGAAAGAAACGCTCAATAAGTAGGGGTTATAACCCTCGCAGGCAAAACCTATATGGTTTTGATGCGTCGTTTGGAACAAATTCTCTCCATTACAAAATATTGGAAAAACCAGTTGATGAAAAAAGTATTCGGGGGTAACTTTTTAAGGTGGTTTTCACCCCTCCAATTACTTTTAATGCAGAATACCTTAATATTTACCTAATAATTTTTGCCAAGCCATAACATATGAAAAAATGACTCAGTTCGGTCTATATGGGTTAAATAGGACTAAGGGGTAGTTTACCACTAAAATAAAATATAAGGTTACAACGCCAAAAAACGTGAAATAATTTTCCTCATTTCCTATTAGCAAACCGTTATTCTGAAATTTGTATAACAATTTTCTGATTTTTCACGCGAATGAAACGCTCGTAAAGTAGGGGTTGTAACCCGCACAAACAAAACCTGTATGGTTGGTTTTTAACGGTGATTTCCATCCCTCCAATTACTATCAATGCAGAATACGATAATCTGTGTCTCATATTTTGCGCTCAGCCATAACATGGTAAAAAATGACGCATTTCGGACTTTATGTTATGTTAAGTCCTGGCAGAGTTTTAACCTTTTCAGGTAATTCAGAATTCAAGACCAGTGCATCGGAATCCGATTATTATGACTCCGATGACAGTCGTCAATCCCAATAGCTTGACGGAAACACGCGACACTCTGGAAAATACTCCCAATAACTTGACGGAAACACGCGAAACCCTGGAAAATAAAACTGATCCCTCGAACGGGGAATTACTACAAGCCCCTCAAGTCAATCCAGAAGTGCTGGTATTATCATCAAACGACCAAAAATCCACCAATTCATATCTGACTAAAGCTCAAAATTGTTTGGGAAAAGGACTAGTCGCGTTGGGACAGGTTCTTAGTGAATCCTTGGACAAGCCTGAAAATACCAAGAGCAATAAAACTATAATAGATGCTGCCAAGTTTTTTTCCGGAGCCATGCATAGTCTCACTTCACATAGAAGGTATTTAATGGCGACAAAAATTTCGCCTTCAGCCAGGAAAGTGGCACAAGATTTGCCACCGGGAAAGTTTCTCTTTGGAAACGATTTCCACGAAAAATGCAAGTTAGCCAAAGAAGTCGAGAAAACTAGTAGGGAAATAAAAGTTTTTGAGAAGCCTGCCGCTCCACAAAACTTCAATCGCCAGCGCTACAAGCAGAGGAAGGAGCAGGGTCACTATTCCAACAATCGCAATTGGCGGAAGCAACAACAACTGAATCGGGAACGTCAGTTTTGGAAAAATTAGTAGGACACACCAAGGTGCGTAAACTTGCAGGCAGCTTGCAATTTGCCGTATCTATGTGGGCAAAATTAACAAACTGGACATTAACTGTATCAAAGGGTATAAATTACCTTTAAATTCTAGACCCAGTCAAAAAAAATTTAATCAACAGTCATCATTAATGAAATCAAAGCGTTAATGGAGAAGGGGGTAATTAAACCATGTAAAAGGGAGAAAGGAGATTTCTTATTTTCTCCTTAGGAAAAAACCTGATGGAACGTTTAGGTTCATTCTGAACTTGTACGTGAAAAATGTAATCAATATATAAACCCCAAACACTTCAAATTAGAGGATTACCGAATGGTTAAAAACATATTGTATAAATCTGTATTTATTGCTGTTCTAGACTTGAATGATGCATATTTTTTAATTCCTATTTACAAGACACACCGAAAACTTTTAAGGTTCATTTTTTAAGATACGGTATTCGAATTTACATGTCTTGTTTGGACTAAACATTGCTCTCTATGTCTTTACAAAAGTTTTAAAACCAGTCATTCAACATTTAAGGCTTCTGGGCATTTTATCCGTAATTTATCTAGATGATGTTCTGATTTTTGGGAAGACATTCAACGAATGCTCCAAGAACATCACTAAGACACGGTACTGTTTGAAAGCTTAGGTTTTCACATAAATACCGACAAAAGCAAAACTACACCGTCACAAACGTGTAAATATTTAGGCTTCATTTTTAATCAATGGAAATGTCAATGGCGTTACCTTCAGAGAAAAAACTAAATATATATATAAATTGTTAAACTCAATAATAAAAAAGAAAAATTGTCGAATTTGTGAGTTCGCGAAAATTATAGGAACATTGGTATCAGTTTGCCCAGCAATACCATATAACTGGTTGCACACCAAGGGGCTTGAACAACACAAATATATCTATTTGAAAAAATATAAGTGAGATTATAATAGGTTCATGCCCATTTCCACCATTTTCCTTGATACCCCGAACTTTAAACAAAATCATCACCGATAGAGCCACGGGTCTGTTGGTGGTGCGATATTGTCCCTCACAAGCATGGTATCCATTGTTTCACAAGTTCTTAGTTTCGGAAGTGATTATTTTAATCTAATAATCTCCTTTTATCACCTTTTAGAGAACCTGATCCCTTGAGTTCCAGCCTTACCCTGGCTGTTGGGAAACTCTGCGGCAGGCCTTTCACATAAAAAATGTACCAGAATGTGCAGTGTCAACACTTATTGCTTCACTAAGTGAAAATACTAAGAAGCAAAATAACTCGACTTATCAACATTGGTGGCAGTGGTGCAATACTGAAAGTATCCCCCACTTTTATCCAACGGTGCAAAATGTTATAGAGTTCTTACAAAAACATTTTGAAAAGGGAGTTTCTTATGCGTCTCTTAAGTCACAAAATTTGCTCATAAAAAGGTATCTGAAAGGGGTTTTCAGAACAAGACCAACGTTTCCGAAATATAAATATACTTAGGACCCCAGTATAGTCTTGAATTATCTGGAAACACAAATAAACTCAACTCTATCTCTTGCTAAATTAACATTAAAGCTAGTGAGTTTGCTTACCCTCACAACAGCACAAAGGGTGCAAACACTCACGAAAATCAAACTTAACAACATTGATATACAAGGAAACGAAAAAGTAAATATTTATTTACATTACGGAAATGTTAAAAACTTCGAGATAAAAGCCAACCGGTACTCTCGTTTTCTTTTTTCCGGTAGAAACCACAGATCTGCGTTGCAACCACTCTTTTACAGTATCTGGAAATCACATTGCCCTTGAGAACAGATACCAACCAACAACTGTTACTCACCTTCAAAAAACCATTCCATCCAGCTTCATGACAAACTGTCAGCAGGTGGATAAAAACTGTTTTAAAACAAAGCGGAATTGATATAAGTACCTTTAAAACTCACTCAACCAGGCATGCTTCCACTTCGGCAGCATCAAAAAATTGGCAAAGCATTGAAACAATCAAAGAGGCAGGTGGGTGGACAGAGAAATCTCAAGTATTTAACGTTTATTACCATAGACCATTAGTTAGGAAGTCAACTTCGCGGAAACCATACTTACCTCAGCACAATCAATGTCATTGTATTTTATTAATATGCCTGTTATTAAAAAAACCTAAAGCCAAGTATGAACACAGCTTTCTTGCTTAGCATTTCGTAGTTAGTCAAAATGGTGTTCAATGACATAATATAGGAATTAATAATTTGTGTTCTTGTTATACATTGGTTAGATAAAACCTTATTGAGGCATTTCATTTTTTCGTATATAACTATACTCGGATTTATATAAGTAAGTCTTTAGTTTTAGTCAAATTATTCAATGACTGTTACGCTCATAATATCATTTCATAAGCATACATAAATTTACCTACTTAAAGAACACTTTCTATTTAGATCGTAATTTACTTTAAACATCTACAATATATAGCTTCCCACCTATCCCGTTTTTATCTGTTTACAAATATAACCAATATGCCCCAGCCCATCTAAGCACAACTCATAATGACGAAGGCTAAAGACGGCGGAGCACGCGGGAGGCAAGGAAAGAGAATATACAGGGACAGCCAAATGTTTACTTTTGACGTTGTGAACAAAAGCACTGAGGAGAATATACTACAATGTGTTATAATATATTGGAAACCAAACGTTCGCATAATTTGGATTGAACTTCCTTAAGGTTTAATCCATTTATTATACAGCGTTACACTTTTGCATTATCTGTAAGAACATTTCTGTGAACCACAACTTGAAGATGCTTTGTAATGAGCACAGTGTAAAACGGCGCCATTGGCCATTAGTTATAGAGCCAAATTAACACCTTTCATACACACCTTCTTAGTCCATATTAGTGGGGCCTTCATATCCATAAGTCCTCACAAGACCGCGTGCGCATATCTTTCTACTAAAATTCCGGTGCTCTATTATTAGTGGTGACATCAATCAACACATACACCTTCTATAGCAGATTCGTAGTGGGGCGGGAGTCGTTAGATCAATTAGTTATGGGTACATGCTTACTCAGTCTTGTACAGTCGACAAGAAAAGTTTGAGTGTATTTGGTAACAAAGGAGTGTATAGGTATTTTAAAAATAGCTTTGGAATGAGCGCGAAACGCTCTCGTTCTCCATGTAGCCAGTTTGAATGTCCCCACTACAGCAGTAAATATCACGTGGCGTCACAACTCTGACGAAACCGGTATGTGTATTCTGGAAAGTGTATTGTTTGTCAAAAACAAAGAAGAACAGTTCACTCTTCAGAGTCTTGAATTAAATAACTTTAATAGTAGTATTAAATAATACCTCCTACATAAGAGTATACTAAATCAGATATTTTAGATACAGGTTTTGAAAATAGTTCAGCTGAGTGTGTTATGTAGTGAAACCTACAATGTGTTTTGTGAATACTAACTGTTAAATAACTATAATAGTGACTTAACTTTTTAAGACTTTTTAAAATGTTCGTATCTTGGATGCACTCAAAAGTATCAAAAACGGCATGTGCTCATACAATGACTATCTTGCATAAATAAATGATTTGATTTGAATTTTTATTGGGGCATGTACATAAGAAATACAAATACTTATTTTAGGGTATTTGTTTATTCCACTTGAAACGGCAAAAATTTTGTATAAGTACCTACTTAATGAAGCATAATAAGTAAATGAAAAAAATTTCAAAATGATCTCACTGCTTTAAAGCCCTTTGACCATTAATAATGTGTGGATGCACCCTGATGTGCTACGCATTCTCCAACGCGCCTAGACATGCTTCTGATCAGGTGGTCAATGTCCTCCTGTAGTATCTCATTCCAGGCAACCACCAACTCCTCTCGAAGTGCTTCTAGAGTCTGAGGAGGACGTTGCAAATTGAGCAATCTCCTACCCATCATATCCCACACGTGTTCAATTGGGGATAAGTCGGGAGATCTTGGTGGCCATGGTAACAATGTGACATCATTATGTTGAAAGAAGTCTATTGTGACTCTTGCAACATGTGGTCGGGCATTATCTTGTTGGAAAGTTGGATCTGCGAGGGTGTCAAGATAGGGTAAAAGATGGGGTTCTAGAACTTTGTGGATATAAAGCTGTGCGTTCATGTTACCTCTGATGAAGATTAAAGGTGACCTGGAACCATAAGCTATAGCACCCCAAACCATAACTCCAACAGTGTGATGAACATGTCTTTTAACAAAAAACTGTGGATTCCTCCTTTCACCACGTCGCCTTCTAACCCTGGCACGACCATCGTGCATGCCTAAACAAAATCGAGACTCGTTACTAAAGACAATACTGTTCCATTCCTGATCCCAGAGTGACCGTTGTCTGCACCACTCAAGGCGATTACGTCGGTGTTCTCGAGTTAAAGGGAGGACCCAGTGTGGCCGGTATGAAAACAAGCCAAAACTTCTCATTCATCGGTAAACACTTCGCATACCAATAGGTCTTCCGTGTTCTGCAAACCATTCATTTGCAATGGACCTGGTAGTGGAGAAACGGTCCCTTAAGGCCAATAATCTTAGGCAGCGATCTTCACGGTCTGTTGTTCTACGGCGGCGTCCAGTGCCCCTTGATCTTTGCGTACGGCCTTCTCGAAGCCATGCCTGACAACACCTAACCACAGTGTCTACACTTCTTTGCACTCTAACTGCAATTGCCCGAAAAGAAAGTCCAGCTTCCCGAAGTCCCACTATACGGCCCCTATCAAACTCACTAAGTTGACGAAATCGTACAGGTCTCCCTACTCTAGGCATCGTAACCGATCGTAAAGGATGTCAAAAACCAAAATCCGCCAACGTTGATTCTTTACTGCGGCTGAAATATTCATTTTTAGAGCGTTAGTGAATTAAAAAAACGTAGTATAAAAACCGGAATGTCCAACTGATAAGGCTGAACATTTTTTCACTTGTTATTTACAGTAAGATAAATACATTCACCAACTTTTATTAAAATAAAACCATTTAAACTGGGTGTTCGGATTTATATGTTACTTAGTATAGCTCGAAATCTCGAAATTCTGACGTTGGTTTTGACGCCGCCTAAAAACAATTTTGATTATCTAGGTAGTCTCTAAAACTTGACCCTCAAGGAATGCGTTAACTGATGGAAAAGTCTAGTCAAGTATGGGGGCGTTATTTGCTACATTTTGACCAGGGCTGGCCAACCCAAGACATGTGTTACTGAGTGTATTTTACAGTGGAATATCTGAGCACCTATTAGAAAAATACATTCTTTTCATGAACCATAAAACCACAAATGTAGTGATAATTACTAATAAAAATTTGAGTATGTACAAAATAAATGCATGATGGAGAAAAACGCTTTGAATTCTTTTAAATCTTTTTTTTTTGTAAAATATAACGTGATTTATAAAAAATTCGCAATGCAGTGTTTCGATTTGAAAATAGAATGTGAATTTACTTAGATGTTTGTAAAAATATAAAGCCGTTTATCCACATTTTACAGAACTTTGAATATTTAAGCACATTATTCTTGACAAATTCGGAAAAGTCATCTGCACTAAGTTCATTTCCATCAAATTTCCAAACATCTTGCTCATTATCTCAAGAAACAAGTAAAAGTTATCATTGAGTTGCGAGTTTTTGCATAGTATCAAACGTTTTTATTTCAATTAAGTGTTTGTCTTTTGTATGTCAATTTTTATACCTAAATAACAAAATGAGCTATGGTATAATTACGAATGCAAATGATTAGAAGGTTTACTGTAGAGCCTTGAATCTATTTGCCTATTTCTTGTCTGATACGTAAATTCTCTTAAATCAGCCTAAACCCCAGCCTAAGCCTCACTCTAAGCTAAGCTCATTTATATTAAATCGCTTCAAAACATTCTGAATGAACTATAGATCATTGAATCTTTTAGCCTGATTCTTGTTTGATACGCAAATTCGCTTGAATTAGCATAAATCTAAGCTCATTTATCTTAAATCGCTTAAATGATGAATGAACAAATCAGACCGAGATTACGTGTAAATCGCAGTACCTGGTCATGACCATGAAGCCAGAAAGCAATATGCTTGCAGTGTAATTTAATGAGGTTACTTGATTCCATGAGGTAATGTTATATTGCGTATACCTGTATGTACAATATGGTATATAAGTACGTGTCAAGAGCTGTTATGATCAGTTATCAAACAGTTTTACACCAGAGATAAGGCTACCGTGTGCGAAGTATTTTATTGCTGCAATCTGAGGAATTTTGTTTTCATGGAAAGTACAACTAGTGCATTTAGGTTTCATGCCATTATTCCTTAAGAGGAACCTTTTAAGGTCCCGAACATTTGGTTCTGTATTTTGGCTAAATACCCGGCATCACTGACATACACATTTCCTTTGTAAGGAGGGTCATACCGAATTTTAATTGCACAACGCCACCTATGGAGCCATTCAGTTACTGAACTAAATGAACAGTTTATTTGGTATTTCTGAACATTCCTTTCGGTCTTAGACGTGAACCGAACAACGTTAATCGAATCGCAACCCTAAGAATCAGACATAACGCGCCTGGAATGATATTTGTAGCCCCTCGGCAAGGGAATACGTATGAATGATGTTCCAGCGCAAGCGGCCCATTTGACAGTCAATAGACAGCCTATTTGACGTCGGGAGCGTCCATGAAAAGCTGCGTCCCTGAGCGCCTCTTAGCAAAACTGATTTATGCGCAATAGGAGTGGCGGGGTTCCAGGGATAGTCTGGCGATGCGACGCAATAGTCTAAAATCATGAAGTGGTCATTCGCTATGCGAATTAATTGTAACATACAACAGGAATTTTGAGGTATTACTGGGATTCAGTACGAATTGCGATTAGGACTTACGCGCGTGGCATTGACGGGGCTCTGAAAATCTCGTGAACCATTTCCTGTGGTTGTGGACGGGTGGATAGGAAACAGGCGGTGGCCTAGATTTGGCTGGACGACGGCTCTAGTTTAGGGAAGGAAAGACAGAATCGGATTTCGATTGGAGATCTGCCTGCAAATCGTTCCCTATTTGATTGCTTAGTACGAGTATTGTACTGGGTTGTCAACTAAGAATGTGAGGTACTGTATCTGGGAACTTATCCATTGTAGAAGCTTCCGGCGAAAACAGTTATTACTAGAACGGCCAAGCTTGAATCTAAAAAAGTGATATTTCTGTAAGTTCGGCTGTATTAACTTAACAAAAAGATACCTGATCTTCAAGTTGGAGGATAATCTAAACATTTTTTATTTGACAATTCTTTCTGTATCTCTAACAATAAAGTGCTGGGGTGTATTCAGATGTTTCCGTAAAGAACATCCCGATTTTAACAAACTTCGGCTGGCTGGAAGGAGCTATTCTTGTTCTATGTTATAATATTTGAAGTTTTGTTAGTTTGACATGTGGCCGCTAAAGAGCTTTTTTCGACATTCCCAGAAATGGTAAGTTATCTCAAAAAATTAAGTGCATTGGTATGATTTTTTTTCATGGAAAAGTACCTAAATGATGTCTAAACAAGCTCGCGAAAACCGCATCTCGATATCTTTCCTAACCTAAAAGTTATTCCAAAGAAAAATGTATAGGTACGGAATTCTCTTAAATTTTTATGTTTTTAAACTAATTTTTCTGGAATGCCTTTTTATTATTAAATTGTGGCTCTAAAAAGGGCCGATTTAAAAAAAGGTTTTTAATGTCTTCGTAAATGCTCGAGATGCTGACCGTCACTCTATATGTATTCCTGAAGCCTCTTATGGGTAGACAAAACTGCAGCTTCCATTTCGGCTCTCGGTATGTTCATATCTTCTCTGGTTGTAGGTTGAGCTTGAAACACGATGTCCTTTAACCGTCTCTTCCAATCCACCGCTGAACATATACTGCAATAATATTCTCTACCACAATAATAGCAAAATGTTCTGGGCATCCATCCAACTGCGAAAACAAGTTTTGCCGTATTTCCAGTGGCACATCTTCCAACAACAACGGCAATTGATTCTCCAAAAAGTCAAGGAAGACATTGCCATTTAGGGATTGCTCGAAAAAATATGGCCCAATAATTCTGCCTCTCAGTATGCCACACTACACATTTAAATTCCAACGCCCTTGGTGCCTTAACTTCACGCAACCAATGCGGGAGCGTCCATGGAGGGCTGCGTTCCGGAGCGCCTCTTACCACATCTGATTTATGCGCAATAGGAGTGGCGGGAATCCAGGGATAGTCTGACGATGCGACGCAATAGTCTAAAATCATCGAGATGTCATTCGCTAGGCGAATTAGTTGAACACACAATAGGAACTTTGAGGCTACGCGCGAGGCACTAGCGGGGTTCCGATAATCTCACGGATATCTTGAGGTTGAGGAGGGATGAATAGGAAACAGGGGGTGGACTGCACTTGAACGACAACACTACTTTAGAAAAAACAAGAAAGACTGCGGACGCGTGCCTGGGTAAATTCTACCCGTAAATCGTTCCCTATTTTGGCAAGTGTTTATTCAGTATTGTACTTACTACCCATGTTACTGTTTACCGATATTGTGTCGTTTATTGGTGTGCTGTTATTGATATTGTTTTGCTGTAGTTTTGTTGCTGTGATTGTTCTGGGGTGCCTTTCTCACCAAGGTTGACGATAAAAGAAATAGCGTCTTAACAAAGTTGACTTTGGATACTCGCAGAAAAAAGGACTTTTGCAGGGAGGAGTGGATACGTAAGTTCGAAAAGAAAATAATTAAGGTTATTTTTAGCTTTAATTTGAGCAAAAAAATTATAATTCATAGGTATTATTAAAATTACATTTTATACAGGACCGGCTTCAGAGCTTTTGCGTCCTGAGGCAAAGGATAAAATATAGACAATCCCCTCTTATTTATTGAGACTGTGCCTTAAGCTGGCTGCCTAACTTGCTTACCGCCTGTAGCCGGCCCTGATTTTATATTACTTTAAGGTGTTAATTTAGCCTCAAAGCGATACCAAGGTTCCTGAGACGCATTTTCAATGCAGATGTCATGGACATAAGAATTCAGGTAGGTATATCGGTGTTTACTTTGTGGATATGATATGCTTTAGTTATTCATAAAACATTACTGTAGGACGAAGAAGTCGCTCTTTCACAAACAAATGCTGCAACATTGTCATCATTACTGGAAACTCCATCAGTAGATTCTACCCGGTAAACGCAAGTCTATTTTGTTAGTATCTCAAGGTTGTAAAATAAAACACCTCATGTGTTTTTTACTTCCGTCATTCAGTGTTTTTCAAGAAAGGTTCCCTATTTTTTGAACAGCTCAAGCTAGCAAGCTGGAGTTAGGGTGATAAAATTGATACATGAATACTAGATATATTTCAACGTAAAAATAACAGTTGAAAATTTCAAGATGCCATATTGGAACATAACAAAGTTCCCCACTAGATTCCTATAAATGTATATCCGAATGTATACTTCCTTACTGTAGACAGTCGCAGATCGGTGCCGGTTTCCTTTAAAAGCGATTGCATAACCACATCCATTCGAAATTCTGATTCGGAATAGTCCAGGAATAAAAGACTTTTCCTGCGAAAAAAAATGCAAGCTGCGTTTTCTCGGCAGAAAGAGCATAATATTCCTGGACTTTTCCGAATAGTCCACTGACGAGCTTAAAGAGGCTCTGCCTTGATGATTTATAAAAAAAGGTTGACTGTCTTGTTCACAATATGTTCAGCACATGTTAGATTCTATCGAAATAAGACATAGACCTGATATCCTAGCTGGAGTGTAGTTGTTATGCTTTCGTCTATTGTGTCAGAGTCCAAGCCTACCCCATGCTGACGAGTTCCCAAAAAAGCGCGAAGCAGCTGTTTATGGGTGACTCTCTTAGATCTAACGGTCGAAAGCAACAAGTTAGACTTTCCGAGAAAAAAGATCATTTATTTATTTATTTAATAACTTAGGGACATCAAACAGAGAAAATCTCCAAAATAGACATCCACAGTATAGCTAAACATACTAAGGATTGTTATTTTTAATCTACATACATAAAATATATATGTCTATTCAATTCAGTAAAGAAAAAAATTATTACGAAGAATGGGAACGTAGCTCACAACGGAGGGGCCAACATTCTGAAAAATATCACCAAATTTACTATAGTTTTTCAGATTTCTTTGCATTCGTACCAGTGCAGAGATTAAACCAATGTTAGTTATACAAAACGGAACATTGAAGTATGTTCAGTGTCTAGGATTCACTCTTATCAGTACATTTATATCGATTTTCGATGAAACGTAAAAGCAGTCAATTTGATTGTTCAAGATTTTATGAAGAAACCATAAATCAGATAGTACCCTTCTTTTAGCCAGAGATGAGATTTTGACATGTTCTGTAAGATCATTCATTCATTCATTCTCCAACAATTTTGAAAGTGTTGGTAAAATACTGATGGGTCGCAAGTCTGTATGTGAGGTTAGATTGTTAATTGTCGATGGTGATGAAATAAGAGCTTTTTTCCATCAATTTAAACAATAATTTCTTATTAACAAAGTCTTACCACACTCAGGGATACACTATCAGTTCCCAAGGCATTCGATTTCAATACCTGTACTGATGAAGATAGGTCTGAATAACTTATGGGCTTAAAACTAAACTTATGTTGTCCTGGTTTAATATTTCATAAGGATTGTAAATTCTGGAGAATGTACCCGGTTTCATTAGGTATTCTTTGCCTTCCCGACTCAAGCTGCCGGTAGACCGGAATATGCAGAAAACTTTCGAGATACTATGAATGTGCTGTGTGACGGAACGTGGTCGCAACACAATGAACCTGGTTCAATAAAACCTTTTTTAAGGAGCGTATTTACCCAAACCCATTAAAACCATAAAATTCGGGTATTATACCTGCTAATGTTGTCAGTCAGGGTATCGGGTGTGTACAGTTTACAGTACAGAGAGCCTTCAGGACATATAAAATTAGCATAATTTCTGAAAAATTTGACCCTGCCGCCTATCTGTCGGCCAACAATACATATTTATGAGATTTTTACCGGCAATCCACCAGGCTGTACGTAGGCACTTATTCTTGTAATCCTCTGGTAATCCCATTTAGGGACAGTAGAGCCGAAGTATACAAACGCTTTGGGGTGTCCTGAAATAAATCTTGGTGTGTTTCTATTGGGTGATTGGGTAATTTTCAGGCATTTGAGTTCCTTCAGATTAACAGGGTTTTCCAAACTTTTCTACTTTACTGTTCAAGTTTAAACTACTGATCGACCAGCCAAAGATTGCTAGGGACGAAAGGGGGAAATGCGATGAAAAAACCTTACCATTAGACGATTTTATATGGAGTCATAGGCGGAGATCGGAGAGACTTGAATTATTAATTGAATTTATATTTTATTACAACTGGTAGTATTAATATTTTTTTGCGATTCATAATGACGTGATACCAAACATACATTATAAGAAATAAATATACACAAACACTGAATATTGAGAACAAAATAAATATATTTTTTAGGCAACAAGTAATATTCCTATGTACGCATTATGATTGAACAGCAAAACAAATTATGCATTCTTCTAAAATAGAATACAACAAGTCAAAAATATCTGACTGAATAGAAAAATATAGGAAAACAAAAAGTAATTTCTTGATGAAATAACCCATAAACAACACATAGAATTAGACTTTCTACTGAGATACTAAAAGCCACAAACCAATAGTATAATAAATGAATATCTAAAAATTCTAAAAGGTAGCCAATCTAGTATAGTTTCAATCCTGATTAGAGTCATGATCACTGTCTGAGGAACTGTCATTGCTATCACTTTCACCTCCTATGTTGATTATTATTTCTTCCTGTATTTCTTGAATGAGACTGTCTTTTTCCCAATATTCATCTTCAATTTTTATAACATGTCCAATAACCTTTTGCCAGTCACTGGCACTTACTGAAGCGATGGCCTTATTAGAAATTTCATCTAGTTTTTTTATAGTAAATTCGCCGCTTGTATTATGGCTTCTAATGAAAAATTTTACTTGTGCCCAAATCATCTCTATGGGATTAAACTGACACATATAGGGTGGCGTTCGAAGTGGGGTGTGTCCGAAACTTCTTATTAAATTATCTATCTTATAATTTTTCTCATCAGATGGTGGCCTATGTAGACAAGCTATTTCATAAAGCTCCATTTTTTTAGCATTAGGATCATGCTCTATACCTTTTTTGCTCAACCACGTGATGATGTCTCTTTTTAGAGAAGATCTAGTTGGAGGCTTGTCTTCCAAAGCTGAATGGTAAGGTGCATTATCCATTATTATAATACTATTAGGAGGAATGTTAGGAAATAGTTTTTCAGTAAGCCACTTCGTGAAATTTTCTTGGTTCATTTGACCGTGATAATCACCAGTGGCACAGCCAGCCTTGAAAATGAGACAGGCTCCAGGAACAAAACCATCTTGCGAACCCGCATGAACAATTATAAGTCGTCCTGGAAATGAATAAATAGCCTCATTTTAGTGTTATTTTAAGTTTGCCAACACCTTTTTGAATCACTATGTATAAAAAACATATTTTTGAGAAAAAAATACTTGCAAGGGATTATGTATTCAATTAGACAAATTAAATGAGCACTTATTAAGAATATTCCAAAATTGAGAAAAATGTATAATAAGCAAAATCGAGGTGAAAGAAACTTTATTACCTGTAGAACTTATATTGCTCAGGACACCCATAATTTCTTCGCTTTGCCAGCATTTCTTGAAAGTGAGGTCATTATCAACCCAAGTTTCGTCCAAATAAATAATATGCCTTCCTTCTTCCCGGAACTTTTTAATAGACCTAAGATACTTGTATCGCCAATGTAAAATACTGGGTCTTTCCATTAGTAATTTCCTTTTGTTGTGGCATTTACGCCAGTAAAATCCTTTTGCTTTTAAAAGCAGCCTCAACGATTCTTTACCAAATGGAAATTCCATTTCTTCCTTCAGTTTGATTAGAAGTTTACTACAAGTAGGTACCACTTTAAAATCACAGTAAAATTTTTCTATCATTCTCCGAATAATGGAAAAATCGACTCCATCAATTTTTTGGATCACAGAAGGGCGTGATCTCTTTTTTCCGGGAGAAGCTAAAGGCTGTGTGGAGGTTGCATTTTGCCTGTCTTTATCTTCTTTTCTAATTTTACTTATAGTTCGTTCACTAACACCCGTATAATATGCCGCCCTTGCATTTCTAGCTACCAGTGGATAAACGAAAGTATTGTTAGCCGCTTCTGCATCGCAAGCACGTATCACGTTTGCTATTATTTCCCTTGCCTGGCTGTGAATAACTTTCCCATGCTTGAATTCCATTATCACCACTAAACAGTAAATTATATTTCAAAGTATTTGCCAACTGCCTACGCCTATGGGAGTAGGTTTATAAATGACCGTGCCATCGGCACGTTCTTCTAGTTTCAGATAGATAAGAGTTTGGACCAATCAGCGACCGGATGTTTACCTGCGGCCTGGGTTTTCCAGCTACATTGCCAAATTCAGCGGAACAATTCTATATCTTAAATATGTTAATATGTAGGACCGCATTTTATGTAGAACATCTGACAACTTCGCAATTTTTTGTCCGCATTCTTTCGGCTCGCAATCTTTCGCTGGTCCAACTATAAATACACTGAAAAGGTCAATTTTTTTTTTAATAATTTCGATCTGTCACACTAGACTTATTAATATTTAGTTTATGTTTCGTTTGATAATTAGTTAATTGTTATTTACGGCGTTATAAAATAAAAATACATGTTCTTGTCTTATTTTGGAAAATCTTAGCGACCCCCCTAGCACCCCATTGCGATCTCCTATGGGGACTCACACTTTGGGAAACATTGGATTCACGTATTCTCCATGAATACTTTAAACAATGGTAACAAACATAGCTGCACTGATTAAATTCCAATACCCAAGAGCTACAGACAATTCCATACATGGAAATTGACCAAAATGACGTCAAGTAGCTTGCCCTGCACGCCCCACGCAACGCTGTCATTAGTTCATACAGGATTATTATCGGAAAAAGTTAACCACGAACATGTTTAGCACAGGAAAATAATTAAATGGATCAGGTGAGCCAACCAGACCCATCCAATTAGTCCATGTCCCTCCCATTCGAGAACGCTGCGATATAGAAACCACTTGATTGCCCTTACTGACAATATCAACTGTCTGGCAACATCATCCTTTGCTGGTCAGCTTCAGCAGTGTAGTGGCGAAATATAGGCTAAAGACGTTGAAAGGATTTTGTGGACAGCGGAGTTCGTATCATACTGCAAGTGTAACATAGACGCGTCACATCAGTATGAAAACATCATGGACAAAAGACATGAGATAAAATCTTCCCTGCCCTCTATAACCTCAACCCCCAATTTTTTACCGCTACAAAGAATTTTCATAAAACTCCAAAAAACTAAGGTTAAGCGATTATTGTTTTTTGTCCATAGTTCTTGCCAAAATCTAACCTGCTTTTTTGTCCTTGGCATAGTAGTACCGTGTGTAACAATATCATCCAAATCCGAGCAGGATTTTCCAAGTTACAGACTGGCCAAGGATTTGCGGACAGAACGGCAGAAATGAGTGACAGAGACACATTTGAAAGGTACAGGGGAAAAAAGATGAATGTCACAAATTTGATGTTTTGTAGTTAGAACCGGCGACATGTAGTCTTAACGCAGTACAATCCCATGAGGTATCGGGACACTCTGTGGTATCGGAAACACGCAAAAACAATGACAGTCCGTAGTTATACCCAATTGAAAACTTGTCGTGCAGGGAAAAAAAGATGAATGATGAATGACATAGCCGTTGTATGAAAAAAAGATGTACGTCCACTGATCCTCACCGAAACTAGTAGCTACTACAACAATTTACCATGCACCAATCTGCGACGAAAGTAGGTTATCATTTTTAAGCAGTTACAATTAATTTTGTTTTGTTTGTTCTATGCTCTTTTGTTTTTTCTTATCCCAATTAGAAAAATACTTAGAAATAATTCTCTGTTTGAGCTATTGAGGTTAGAAAATCACCTTTTCCTCATGTTCGAGGTTCTGTGTAATAAATTTCCTGCTAAGGTTGTTCCCATATTAGAACAGATCGTAAAACCTAAGATAGGCATTTTGCTGGTTAATCAACCCTTAGATATTACAGCGTGTCGCAAATAACGAAAGGCTCATTTCTAACCTCAATATCTCAAAACAAATTCTGGCATGGATGCTAACAAATAAAAAACATGTAAAATCATAAGAAAAATCTCAAAATACAAAAATAAAAAGGAGTTTCCATTAAAAAAATGCTTTTACTTTTGGGCTACCCTGTATATAAAAAAATATTTATAATTTAACTTTTCTCAATTCCTCATAATAAGGACTCTCTCCTCATGTTCGAGGTGCTGTGTAATAAATTTCCTGCTAAGGCTGTTCTCATATTAGAACACAGGCATTTTGCTGGTTAATCAACCCTTGGATATTATAGGGTGTTGCATAGGATGAAAGGCTCGTTTATAACCTCAATATATCAAAGAAAGTTGAATTCAGGCTTGGACGCTAACAAATAAAAAATGTTTAAAATCATAAGAAGAATCTCAAAATACAAAAAAAAGGATTTTCCATTCAAAAAATGCTTTTACTTTTGGGATATGTATATAAAAAAATATTTATAATTTGGCTATTCTCAATTCCGCATAATAAGGACTCCATGGTACTCCGTTAGATCATTGACCCACCATGTACAACGAGACTAGGTGTCTTAAAACTTTTAAAATCAGTGCCTAGATGAGGCACTACGAAAGTATTTTGTGTGTGATGCGTCATTCCTAATTTTTCTGTGACGTGTCTTGATACACAAAACGCGGGTGCGGGGATGATTTCACGTAATACTTCTCACAGTTTTTTTGAAAATGCAAAAAACTGAGGAAAATCGCAATTTATAACTTTGAACATAACCTCTCTTCAAAAAAAACAACGCATAGATAACCATTCTGCCACAGCTAATAGATATAGAGTAAAGTTGGTGAATGTGAAATAGGTAGGTAGAGTGGAATAGACAAATATCTTCAAAACTAGTAGCGGCATCTGCACTTCGATGGCATTATTTACTCTTGTATTAGTAGCGTAACTATCTTTTATCGATTAACGCAGCATAACCTCAAAAAAGTTGGTAAAACCGGTAAACGTGATTATCGAAACATTGAACTGGCTGCAATTTTTGTGTATTTCTAGGTAAAGTACAACTTTGTTCTAATTATTACTATTTGTTATTAAGGCTCAGATACATGCATTATCAAGTTATGTGTGAATTCATTATAAAATTTATGTTTATACATGCTAGCTGTAAACTTGAGATTAAGTTAAGGTGGGATGGTATTGTGGAATATTTCACAATATCAACCATACGAGTGTTCCACATTATCGGACCTATTGCTTAAGAATATTGAATTTGTTTATGTTTTTGACCATATGTGTTGTTTCATTTCAGAAAATGCCTTCTTAAGGAATAAAACAACACAACTGGTCAGAAAATAATATGTTAGAAGCAGTTAAGGCAGTACAGAGTAAAAGAATGGGCTACCTTCTCGCTGCAAAGACTTTTAGCGTTCCACGGGCTACCCTCTTCAGATATTGTCAAATTCATAAAGATGATCAAAATCTAAGAAAACATAAACTAGGAAGAAAACCAATATTATCGCAAGAATTAGAGCAAAAGCTGGTTGAATATCTTATAATGATGGATAAGAAATATTTTGGTCTTACAAGAAGGGATGTGCGTTCAATAGCCTTTCAGTTGGCAAAACTGAACAATATTCCTAACCCATTTTCACTGCTCAGTGAATCAGCAGGAAAAGATTGGCTCAAAAGGTTTTTAAAAAGGCACGAACATGTACTTAGTGTTAGGAAACCGACCGGCTCCTCCATAGCTCGAGCAACTGGATTCTGCAAGCATAAGGTTGCTGAATTTTTTGACATCCTGGAGAACATGATGGACGAGAAAAAATTCCAGGCCAATAGGATTTATGATGTTGACGAGAGTGGCCTTTGCTTAGTACAGTCAAAGTGTCCCCATGTCATATCTGTAAAGGGCAAGCGTCAAGTCGGAGCGCTAACTTCAGCTGAACGTGGATCTTTAATAACAGTTGTCTTGTCTATGAACACAGCTGGCAACTTTGTGCCACCAATGATCATTTTTCCAAGAAAGAAGGGCAGTGAATAACTAAAAAAAGGAGCACCACCGGGGACAATATTTCGCTTTCATCCATCCGGGTGGATTCAATCAAATCTTTTTACAGATTGGTTCAATCAATTTATTGATTTTACACAGCCAAGCGAAAATAATCCTGTATTGCTGATTCTAGATGGGCATTACAGTCACACCAGAAATTTGGATGTGATTTTAAAAGCTAGAGAAAAGCATGTAACTATTTTATGTTTACCTCCAAAAACTACCCACAAGTTACAACCTCTAGATAAAACTGTGATGTCAGCATTGAAAACGTATTACAGTGAAGAAATCAGGATATTTTTAAGAGCAAATCAAAGAGCTGTAACTCATTTTGACATATCTGAGCTATTTGGCAGGGCATACCTGAAAGTGCAAACTGGAGAACGCGCGGTCAAGGGATTTGCTGTTACGGGCCTTTATCCAGTAAGACGCAACGTTTTCACAGAAGACGACTATTTGGCAGCAGAAGATAATAGTGAACATAAAGAAACAGAAGATGAACCCGTGTTGAGAGAACAAATCCAGAATGAAGAGACATCTCCTGGATCAGAAACCCTGGTACTCCCTGAAGATATAATGAAAATACCAAATCTAAAAAAGAAACAATCTAATAGGGGAAGAAAATCAGGGAAAGCGAAAATCATTACATCTACACCGAACAAAGATGAACTTGAAGCTTCTATAAGCATCTCAAATAACAAGAAAAAATAAGTGAAGAGAAATCTGGCTAATCCATGCACTACTTCATCTAGGCAAGCAACTAGCTCTAAAGGTAATCCATCCAAAAGACAAAAAAAACTCTCAATAAGTAGTTCGGAATCAAGTTGCACTCCCTCGGTTCACGACTCTTCAGATGACGAAAATGATATCTCCATTCAAAATACCAGTGGTGATGCAAGCTGCATATTTTGCGAAGGAAAATTTTCAGAAGATGTACGCGGGGAAGTCTGGGTTAGATGTGAGATCTGTAACAATTGGGCGCATGCAGAATGTGGAGGAGTGGAGAAGAAAGATATTTATATATGCGATTTGTGCAAGTAAACCAAAATATATAGATATGCAAATTTTGACATCGTTTGGTTCCTTCGTTGTTTTATAGAATATACATTTATTTATTTTTGTTCACCAGTTTTAAAAACGCTGTACTATGTTTTATAGACAAAAACTATGTAGCAATTTTGGTTGTGAAATATTGTTCAATGTTTGTACAAACCAACAAAAATATTATTATTCCACATTACCATGCCTTATTCCACATTACCAAGCCATATTCCACATTAGCAAACCCTAGTATTCCACATTACCATACTAATTTTCGATGGCTACACATTACATGCTTCGAATATTTTCATTTTTACAAATGCATGGAGTAAATATATGCGACCTAAATTATTTCAGCTATTTGACAGAACCTCACAGATATCAGAACTACTTGATTTATTTGAATGCCTCAAATTAGTATAGAATTATAAGCTTCAAATGAAAAGTATTCCACATTCACCAACTCTACTCTACTTCATCAGATGCGATCTTGATTCTCAACCAACCTTCTTTCTGTCACATCTTCTCAGAGATGAGAATATCTCGGCATTCTGCAACCAACAAATCATGCTGGGGAACTGCCTTGCATTGAGCACGTCATTGATTCATTCCTGCATGGATTACGCTTTTGGTCATGCTTACAGCGCTCATAATGAACAAAAGTGGAATGAACTACACGTATTTGCCCACTAGGAACTATCTAATCAGCAAGTTGCCATTTTGTCGATTTTTTTGACATTATGTAGGTTTTTTAGATAGAAGCGCTGCCAAGCTGCTAGTTTTACCTATTGAGATTACATCGATTAATGGTTGTACCTAAAAATCACTGCTTTAGGTACAACCATTGATTAACGTATTCTCAATGAATGACGTTTGGCTGCTAAATGAAACCACATACCTCCCAGATCGCCTCATTCAAATAATTTAGACTGTTTTTAGGGGCATCTCAAAATATTAGTTTTTAGTACACCCGTTCAAACTGTAGAGGAACTAAGGCAGAAAATTTTACTTTCGTGCCAAACCATAAGAAATATCCCTGGGTTTTGGAAAGGGTTCGCCAATCCATGAGAAAGAGAATTGAAGCCTGTATTCTAGCAGAAGAAGGACATTTCCAACAATCCTTGTTATAATTAAATTAAATAGTATTAGTTTATTTGATCCACAAAAACTATCAAAACTTGTTGCAAACTTGTTTTTTTTAATTCTCATGCATTGCAAAATCGCTAAAATCTCATGTGGTAGTTTGTAGGTAAGATGCGTTTTTGTTTAATTTTTATCCTAGTAAAGTAAATTGATTAAAATAGCCAAAATGGTTTTTAATTTTTCACGCGAGAATGGTGCATCGGACGGGAAAGAGTCAAGAGGTCAATTTTTTTGCAAAACAAATGAGGATTTTTACTTTCGCAAAAAAGCAATGGCGTACAATATTTTTTTTGAAAAATTTCCAGTATACATCCCGTACGGATGGATGCCGCCGGTAGAAATATAAAAAAATATCGTACATCAATAAATGCATATTGGTGCTAGGAAGGTGCATGTCAAATTTCATGACAATATCTAAAACAGTATTAAAGTTTTGATAACAAAATAAGAATTTTTAAAAAAAATTGTAACACCATGCTGAGGTAACGGGGGGGGTGAAAATCAAACGAGGGTGGGCTGGCCTTAGACGGCGCTACTTTAAAAGAGGAAAGTATGACTGCGGTAAATTTTTATAATAACAGAGTCGGATTTTGATTAGCGACCTAGCCTGTAAATCGTTTCCTATTTTGGTACTCAGCAAGTGATCATTTAGTATTGTTCTACCCTTGTTACTGTTCGTCGATATTGTGTTGTTGAATTGTTGTGCTGTACTCTTGTTGGTGTCATTGTTCTTGAGTGCCTTTTTTATCAAGGTTGATAACGGACAATAAAAGGTCATATGCGACCATTTTAACTACGAATGCAGTGAGTTTAATTCATGATGAGGACAACAATAGTGTGGAGCAGTTCAACTCTATAATCGCAAAATACATTGGGGTAAGCGAATGAATTATTACAAAAAGAGGTCATACCATGGAAGTTGTGCTGCAGCTGTAGTAAGCCACAATACCCGGCCTGTCTATGTGGTCCAAATACATTTGCGTTCTAAGCTTTTTAGGGAAACTTGAAAAAAAAGACGATGAGATTTTGCAGATCGAACAAGTCACCAAATCACAGGACTGTACTTTGTGGCGCCTTCATCGGAGGATAAGGTTAACAGCGTCTCGATTTGGTGATGTTTGTAGAAGAAGGCAAACAACAAGCTGTAAAGTTCTAGTAAACTCCATCATATACCCAACAGAGTTTTCTAGTAAGGCAATAAAAAAAGCAATACAAAAATCATTGGACTCCGCAGTTCAATCTTGTGGTTTGTTTATTAATCCCACACATCCATTTCTGGCAGCATCGCCTCCATCTACCTATTACAGTAGACAAGAAATAATGTACTTAATCCAAGTATTAGCCTACCTGTTTATTGCTTTGCAATAACTACCTAACTGTTTCCTCTTATTTTGACGGCATAAGATATTTTTGTGATCCTCGTTCAATTGTTACCATGCACCACAAGACCCTTGTAAACATAATTGTGTTTATTGACATGAATAAATGAATTTGAATTTGAGATCTTGAATTTATTTTAGGAAAGATACCAAATTATTTGAATACAGTAGACGAATTTCGCCCAAAAACCGATTTGCACTTCACAGCTTACGTTTCATTTTTTATTACTTCCGAATGAAACTCTTGCAGCGTGCCAAACAAAGTCCACAGGGTGCTAACGATCCACTTTTTCGATTTTATCCACAAGGATGTTTTTAAAATAACAAGAAATTGAGCACAAATGGTAAGCATTTCAACCCACCATAATTCTTGCGCATAGACAAAATTTTGTAAAAAGCTCTGATAGCACCCTAGGTAATTATGTCCTGCTTATATCCACAAAAACATCACAAACTGCAGAACACAAATTGAAGGTAACGGCTAAATGGGTACATTTCACGGGTCATGAAGTTCAAATGAAAATACAGGTATACAATCTACCAAATTATCATTCTCAAAAACAGATTTCCTTGACATATCGATAATTTTTAAGTTCCACGGTAAATTCCCCTATACTTGACTGGAGTGGTATTTGAATTCATTCTTCCCTACTGTCGGCATTTGCAGATCTATTGACTCTTGGTGTCAAACCTATAGAGCAGGTACCGATTTTTTCAAATCGTGAGCACATTATTCCTCGGATTTTCGTTACTTAAATTTCCTGTAATCACTGGGATCAGAAGCTTCTTAATAATAGAACGTGTTTCACTGATATCAAAGATGCAACATTTAGAATCACCTTCCCCCAACCCCCACTTTTTAAGCAGTCAAATTTTTTTATGTCAATGATTAGGAACCCCTGAAATGTCAAAAATGGAGTTTCAGCAATTGTTACTTTTTCTTTTTTGCATAGCACCGTTGCAACTGGACTAAAACTACAAAGCTTTGGCATACTAGTGACTCCGTGTGGAAAGTTCATAAAAATCCGAGCGGTAATTTCCAAGTTGATGATGAGTGATATAGTTTTTCGTGATGTAGATGTCATATAACTTAAAAAAACATAACATCTCATTTTAGAAATTTTTTGCGATTACAATACTTCCTCGCCAATGGCGTGGGAAGGAAAACGGCTTTAGGAGTATCAGCGATCGCGATTATGAGTACTTATTTGCAGAACGACTTATCTTCGCGATATTATGTGAAATAGGGCCACCAAATTATCTGAATACGTCCTTTCTTACTCCGTACATTGCGCCGCAACGTTTGGGTTGGCAGCACGAAACAGTAGACAAAATTCGTATTTTGGACGAATTTGTAGAGGTTTGCGCGCTTCGAAACTGACGCTTTATTTTTTGGTATTTTCGAATGAAATTTTCACAGTGTGCTGAATAGAAAACTCCACAGAGTGCTATCGAGCCACTTTTGCATTTTTTCATTAGGTTCTTTTTAAAAAAATCGCGAAGTTGAACAGAAAAAGTTCCCACTTCAACCCATCATAAAACTTGTGCAGAAACAAAATTTCAAAAAGTGCTCCTATAGCATCCTGGGCAATGATCTTCTGAACATACTGTATGAATTTCATTCAAAAATATTGAAAAATGGAGTGTCAGTTTCGGAGCAGCTGAACCCTTGTAAATGGCTTGAAACTCATTGCGTCGGAGCCGCCTTAAGATGTTTAGGACATAATATGTTCATATAAACTGTACTTCCTGAAATGAGCTATGGAATCATATCCTGTATTGTTAATCATCAATTAAATTACACCCAGTATACTTGAATCAGTTTTCAGTGATGACGTAAAAAACGCAATAGAAGTATCCTTACCACCTACAAGTACAGAATCTATTGTGTCTTGCCGCTCTTTATGACGATTTACCGACAAGCATGGAAGATAATTTAATTTAACTAACTTTTAAAAAACATGTTCGAAATGGCCTCCTTTATTTCCTATACACAAGCGACACCTTCTAATAAGATTGTCATTTAGTCTTTGCGTTTTCCATAATCTTTATTTTTGCTTCATAAATTTTCTGGCTCAGTTGTATATTCAGATTTATAGATTGTCCCCTTATAAAACCCCCATATAAAAAAATCTAGAGGATTTAAATCGGGTGACCTTCGAGGCCATCGTTTGTGCCACTTTTACCTATCCAACGCCCAGGAAAGGCACTGTCTAAGTAATACCGTACATCCCGTGTAAAGTGGCATGAGGCACCATCGCATTGAAAATATATGTACATGCTGCTTGGAGCGTCCAAAGGTACATCCTCTAGCAGCTCATGCGAACTGCCTTGTAGAAAAGTAAGATATGACTGACCATTCAATTTTTTGTTGAGTACTCCAGCCCATAAATTAACGCCGAACTGACGTTGAAAGCTGTGTCGGCGAACAGCGTGAGGATTGTCCACGCTCCATGAATGGAAATTGTCAATGTTGAATATTCCATTTGGTTAAAGGTGGATTCATCTGTCCATAAGATGATGTCGAAAAAAGTTTCATCCTCTTCGCAGCTTCTCAACATATTATCACAAAATTCAACCCGTTATGCATAGTCGATTGGAAGCAATTCTTGTACTTTTTGTAAATGGTAAGGATGCATGTTCTCCGAGCGTAGTATTGCGTGCACTGAAGTATGGGATATGCTTCTACTTCGGACAATGGCTCTGGTGTTTATAGAGGGATCTCTCTCGGCTGCTTCTATCATATCTTCTATTCCTTCTAGGCGTATCCTCGGCGCTTCTAGCTGACGATAAGTGCCTAGTATGCGGCCCTCCATATATGCATTGTGCACGCGTAGAAAAACGTGGTAGTCGGCATATACCGCCGGTTGTGGTCCACCTCTTCTAACCATATACTCCCGATACATGCACCATAATAGTAATGCATTTCTGCATAATCTTGCGGAGAATCTGACACTATTCTACTCAGATGCCAAACGATAGACGCAGGGCCATTGCCTGACTTAGTAATTTCGATCGAACCGAAGATTGAACGATCCCGCACCTAGAATGCCGAGTTGACTATTTGCGTAAAAAAACGCCATTTTGATTTTACAAAATGTCAATATACACAGTGTCATTCGCACTGCCAGGACGAATCTAACACCACCTCATATGTCAAAGTCCATCAAGTGGTTTGGACTGCAGCTCGTGAAATAGAATTTCTTGTTTACATGTATAGATACCCACCTCCGTCAAACATACAGATTTTTTAAGGTGAGGCACTTATCGTAGCAAGCTTAAATTTTCGGGGTTTATTCTACATGGATTGAAATAGTTTTTACAATAAAATGAATAATGAAATACAACCTCAATTTTTTTACCGCCCTCTAAAGTTGAGGGATGGAAGAGATTTTTCACAAAAAAATGAATTTAAGATTTTTTGCGTTGATTTCTAATTCAAAAAGTGACATGACCATTGCTAAAATTAACCATATAGCTCATCTCATTAAGAAAAATCACAGGCATAGACCTAATGCTTTAGTTGTAATTGCGATTGAAAGTTCATTATCCCGTTTTCTTTGAAATTTCAAAAAATTGCAATCATCTCCTGAACTATAAAATTTCGGGCCACATATATAGGGGTTCATTCGATAAGTTTTGAGGCCCTCTATCACCTGACCTGATCCACTACTAACTTTCCACCTTGTATATAAGCTATACAATCCTATCCCCCAGTACCTCAAATCATATGAAATTTATAACTTCAAAGCGGTTTTGCGTGATTCTTACCTTGAATGTATAATAAAGTAGAATTATTCTTACTGCTGCTTCGTAATTTCAATTTTATTTTGTTTGCATTCTATTATTTTGTTTATATTTTTTTTCATATGATAATATACATATAATGTACGTATATGTATACACATATTATTCTAGACTTTTAAATTTACGACCACGTTTATTTCTTGTCTCTTTTTTTCTTAAACTTAATTGTCGTTCATATTGACGTTTGTTTATGCGGTATGTATATGTTTATATATATTATTCTAGACTTTTCTTTTAATTTACGTTTCTCACTTTTCTCTCATGTTTCTTTTTTTGATATTTTTTTATAAACTGTTTGAAAATAAAGGCATTTATTATTATTATTATTATTATCTATTATTTTTATTATTATAATTTATAAAACTGTACCAAAATAATACGGCGGTTGTGCTAACTCCCCAAGACGAATATTCTCCTGAACATGAATCCTGTGACCCCCCTGACAAAAATGCTGGATCCGCCCTTGGAATTAGGTTAGATCAAAGATTCACTTATTGAATTTGTCTACCATGCTTAGGAAACCTCCAGACCCGAAACAGAAACAAGGGTTGTTATGAGTTTGTCTGTCTGTCGCATCGTGCTCTCCGACGGATGAACCGATTTGAGTGCGGTTTTTTAATACAAAAGATTGTCTGTCGGGATGATTCTTAGCTATGTCTGATGAAAATAGGTTCAGTTGCCTTAAAGCTATAGGGGTTAACGTAAGGTTGAGGAAAATAAAATAAGCGAATATATCTGAATAGGGTATCAAATCGAAGAGCTTAATTTGTAACTTACTAAATCGGTCTTTTAATGAAAATTAGTTAAATTTTTTAAATGGTAAGCCCGGTTTTCGATGTGATTTTTCACTTCCGACGCAAAAACTCTCAAATGGATGAACCGATTTGAGTACAGGTTTTATTCAAAAGTCTTGTATCTATCAGGGGGTAGTTATTTAATACTTATTTGCTGATATAAAGTATCAACAATAGATTCACTTGAACGACATGAGTTTTTTAATTTGTCTAGTATTTGTTCTGCTTATAATTTACATGAAAACAGATATTTCATATGATAACGATATCCAAAGGTCGCGGTAAGTGACGCTATCCATTCAGAATCAACAGTTTTGATCCTTGGATTCTCAGCGGGCAGCTCTATTTGTCGCGAGCTTTAGATGATTCTGTCATATGGTTAGTATTGTAGCCGATCACATGCAAGTCCATGTGTAGAGTGGATACTGTAACTAGTGTAATAATCAATTCTTGTTTCATGCATGTGAAACATACAGTACTTTTCTACTGAGGATTTACGTTGAACATTACAACCTAGACATTAGATGTAGTTTCACTTTGATATTTATAGATATTAGCAAACCAGAAGATATGTGAAAAAATCTATTTTCAAACAACTATTTACTGCGTGGTTTCATTTCATGTTGTGGGCGTTTCTATCAAAAGCTTGAGCCATAAAAGCATTGATAAAATAGGGAGGAGCCCAGTTTCTCATTCTATTCACGTACAGCGTATGCTTATATTTAGAAAGATGTTTATCGTTGTTCAAATACGAGATTTTTGTATTCGAGAAAATAAAAGAAATGATAGGTTGGGCGGCTATTATCTGAGTAATTATGCGATGTTTGATGAAACAATACAAATATCATGCTTCCAGTAATAAAACGTTTTCGAGTAAATAATCTTGTGATGTTTTGATGATAATCCGATTTAAAAAAATGCTTACCTAATTTACGCCTTTTCTTCAAAAGATTAATTTACATTCTAAAGAAAAAATGAGAAAGCCTTTCCATATCGAATAAAACTATAGATATTAAAATACGTATTTTGCTTCCTGATTTCATATTATTATTTTCTGATAGCCTGTACCGAAACGGGAGAGAATAGCAAAACACATCGTACGCCACTGTTAACTTACGATCTGTTATGATCCTTCCTTCCGTTTTGGTACCCAAGTATAGAAACATTTACACAAGGTATTTGAATCTTTCTCATTTGACTCATTTTAAAATGAATATCACTTCCCATAGAATGCTTGGCTCATAGAAATCTGTCTTTATTAGTTCTAGATTGTGCATTTGACGGTATACACGAAATGTATAAAAATTTGTCTTCACCTAAATGAACCACCTGCGAGGTAATTTGATGAATGATATTTGTAGGCACTTTATACGACACAGCTCTTTTAAAGAAATCAACAATTTAGTTTTTGACACATCAGTCCTTTCATAGATATTTTGGTTCAAATGCTAAGGCAGAATTGTATGTTTTCTATTCCAAACTCCTTCCAAATTTTTTGTTTAAGCGCCCAGAAGTATTTATATTTTTGCTATCCGATCTGGTTTTATTTAGCGGTTACTTCAATATGGAGATTGATCAGATAAATAATCACGGGTCCAGCTGAACATCGGCGTAACCGCTTTCTCTGGTGTAGAGAAAGAATTATGTGGGACCGGGAATGGAATCAGGTAGTCTTTAGTGACAAATCCCGCTTCTCTCTGGGGATGCACGATGGTCAAATAAGAGTGAGCAGGCGCCGTGGTGAAAGGCGTGACCCACAATTTGACAGAGAGCGTCACGTTCACCACACCGGGGTAATTATGGTATGAGCTGCTATTGCTTATGGTAGCAGATCACCACTAATTTTCATCACAGGCAATATGACAGCCCGACGCTATATTCAGGAAGTATTGGAGTCTCATCGGATTTCATACCTAAACACCATCTAAAACCCGATTTTTCATCAAGACAATGCCAGGCCGCATATTGGCAGAGCATTGTTAGCCTTCATGGATCAACATAGCATCAATCGTTTACCTTGGCCACCACGATCGTGCGACCTATATCTGGGACATCAAGGTCGCAGGCTCTGGAATTTGCAACACCCTTCACAAACTTTAGCAGCTCTTACTCAAGAAGTTGCAGCAGCCTGGAATGAGATACCCCAAAAGGATATCGACCACCTTATTAGCACGATGCCCAGGCGTGTCAGTGAGTGTATAAGATCCTCAACACACTATTTAACCAGCTTCTGCAGTCAGTTGACGAATCAAGCTGAAAATTTAATCATTTTACTAGTAAGAGACACTGAACATATATCCCAAAAATTATTAAAATCGGATAAATATACGTAGGTGTTTACCTTTTTTGTCACTCAGTATATGTACTAACAGGTGCGTAGAATTAACGTTGCTGGTAGCGTATAAATATACTACCGACAACAATTTGACGTATTGAAATTGAGATACTCTCCCCCACACCCAACAACCCCAAACCTCAATTTTTAACCACTACAGATTTTACACAAATGATCAGGAGCCTCTGAAACGTTAAAAAACTAAGTTTGAGCTATTTTTATATTATGAAATTTAAGCTACAGGCGAGCCAATAATAATTTGCCGACAGACCGACAAACAGACCGGCGGAAACCAGTGATGTGGTTTGTCGTAATGGACATGCATATAAAATGTTTCCTCGTCACTAGGTGTGGGAGTAAAACCGCGATATTCATGAGGCCGACACGATTCAAAAAGTAAGACGTTATTTCATTGGAAAGTAGGAAAGTTTTGTTACGTCACTTACAAAATTTACAACCCTTAACTCTTCCGCCACCCTCAACGGCATTCTATAAAATCGTCACCCTCGCTTTTAACATATGAAGCTACAATAAAACGCCGGTAGCTAGTGCCTCAAATAAAGTCGCCGACACTTGTTTGGCCCTAAGCAAATGCCAAATGTTGATGGTAATAAAGTTCTCGCTCTATTTACCCTTGTGACAGACCTCTTAGGTATCCATTTCGCCTTACTTGCAAAATTATGGTAGGGTTTTTCGGTGAATTTTGTTCTTTTGAACAGAGGCGTGCCGAGCATAGAAGCTGAAAGATTGGAATTGCGGTCAAGGCTCCTCATGATATACTTCTCTTCTAGATGCTTCAATTTCGTCTAAGAAAATCCACGGGGAGACTTAGTATGAACAGTGTACCTCGCAGCATGTATCAAAGATCACCCTGTGGCACTTGGCTTTGTGTTTTAAAAAAGTTGTTTTAGACCTATGTGTTATAATCTGTGGGTGCCCGCAGGAATTTTTTCCAGAGATAACTTTTTGCGAAACTGTATCAGCCCATAAAACCCTTTTGAAGAATGGGGTAGGCAAATTTCCTTAGGATGAGGTTCTAAGAATTCCCAATATTGTACACAAATATTGTTGATTGTCAGGGGGTGTCTCGCAGCAACTGTTGAATTATTATTGGATTAAATTACTTTATCATAGTTATATACAGTAAACTTTTATCACTAGTTTACCTTTTTCTTTTCATAACCTCTTCATCTTCCATCTGAATCTAAACCTTTTTCACCAAATTGTGGAGAAAGCATTTACTGATGAGTCACCGTATTCTATTGGAGAAGATAACAATAATATCAAAAGAAAGGCAAATTACTCGGCCAATCAGCCTATACAAGACGTTTCAAATTCGACCCTCACCGTTAGGATCTCGGAAACTGTAAGATTCGGTCGCTTAAATGGGAAAAATTTGTTTATTTAGGTAATCAAAAAAATGTCAAAAGTTTCGAAATTCAGACAACTAGAGACGGAAAAAGTTGAATTATCCCAAAAATTTTTCCTGGCTTTATTTGTGGTGGGATTTAAAAATAAATTGGACATTTGCATTACCACATTTTCTCCTCTACAATGTGGCATAATTGTAATTTCAACATGAGTTTCGTTTCTTGTCCTCCAACATCAACTTTATTTTGCTTATGGACTCCATGATGATATTTTGCACAGATTAATAGTTTTGAATTCTAATTCCAAAAATGTATAACACGTCATACATTGCCAAACTTAAGTTGTTTAAAAAAAACAGAATTTCTTAGGCAGGCATTGAAAATATCAGTAATTTGTTTCGCATTCCAGATTATTATTATTTACATTTTAATGGACTTTAGGTCCCGAATTCAGTGATGTATTTCTTTAGTTGGCGATGAATTTGTTGTTGGATGAAAATTATAAGAAAATAAAAAGCATGGTGAAACCTGAACACAAAAAGGAAATTTTATTGGTGGTGGATTAATATAATAAAATAATAATAAATAAGCAGAGGTAAATCATAGCACGCTTTTAAAATGTTGTCCCCTGTTTTGTAGGCAAAACCTGACTTTTCTCTGTACATTGTTCACTGCTAGATTTATTTCTCTTATTCACTGTCTTCCAAACTCTGTTGCCATGTTCAATGTGAGGTCTGGTCTGGTATAAAACAAATGACTATCTGATAATTTTAAGGCCTATCTACGAACTTCTGTTTTTCTGAAATACCTAAGGTTTGGCAATGTCATGACATATTATATGTTTTTGGAAAGGAAAAAAGTTAATGCTGGAGGCCAAGAGGAAAAAACGTCATATTGAAATCCTAATGATACCATCTTGTAGAGGAAAAAGTGGCAATGTTAATGTGCATTTTATTTTGAAATTCCACTACAAATAGTACTTTGAATTTCGAAACTTTCTAAGCGGCATTTTGTTGCTTATCTAAATACGCAACTTTTCCTCCATTTGAGCGACTTTGTATCTCTGACAGTTTCCGAGATCCTCAATTTAGTCGAGTATCTTTGGAGGGAAGTTATGATGGATTCTCCAAATCGTCTGGTGAACCATAAGTTTTTTTCCAGGTTTTTCTCACGATTTGTCATTGGATACCAAATGCACAAATATTTCACTTCGCCGCCTTGCTAGTCGAAGATAGCATAATGGTCAACCAGTGTGCTGCGACAACAGTTCTGGGAAAAACGTAGTGGGCTCTGGAATTTAGGGGGGGGCAAATTATCCGGGTCGGTCATTCGAAGAATATTGGGTAGACATGCTAATCCGTTCATAGAAGGACAGAGACGGTGGGGGTGTTTAGAGACTTATGTACACTGCTAATCTCATTTAAAATGAGAAGGGTGAGGGACATTTAGAGAATACTTGGTGATAGCAGCTACGCTCATTACATAGAATTAAGGGGCGTTTTTACGGAAGTTTATCTCGGGGTTGTAAAGCTATAATTGGTATTGTTGAAAAAATTACTGTAGTGAAAATATTGTGATTGGGTAAAGTGGCAATAGATGCTATAAAATTTCCTTAGTTAAATTAGTCGTATTTCATTCACCCTTAAACAAATCTCACAACGTTGTGACATTTCAGAATCAGTATAGCTTTTGAATCCCCATACGTACGTCCATTTAACGCTTCAGGCAGGAAAGCTTCCAAATGCTAGTGTTTTTAGCTGTGGTACAAAAAAGTCTGTTCAGCTGTTTGGGGATAATAAAGCGAGAATGATCACGGGTTATATAACAAATAATTTTCGAAGCATCTTTTACTTTTCGTAGCCTCTCGTGATTAACAATATAGTGTGGAATGAATAAAAATTCAAGTCTAACTAAATTACGTTTAAGATTGCGGATCAAGACATTAGCGAAAAGACATTCAGCAACTGAACCTTTTCGATGGTTCGGACAACATAAATACCAGTTGACGTCCAGCTAAGTTCAGACACAATGCGACGATATGACACAGCACCATATATTGCAACGAAAATACCGTTTTACTGTTCAGGGTCTAACTTATTACTGCTACACTAATTTATAGCATTTGCAACTAATTTATAACAAATTTATAATCATGTCGACTGGACTATTATGCCATCTTGATTCCGCGGTGTATGCCCACTGGGTCGACTGTATCTCGACTGCTTCCGCCAACTGGTCGGGTATTTATTCCCCTATCGACGAGTCGAGTATCAGCGTTTTTCAGTCCGAGTCGTGAAACTCCATGGAAATAGTCCATATGGCAGAAGATTCATCTACAAATTTGTCGAATACTGGTGATGTCGTCACGGACAGGTCAAGAAACGCGACCAGGCTCCATATATCGTCGCGTAATTCTGATTGCATAAGCATCGAACTAACTTTAGGCCACCTATAGAATCTTTTAGTTGATGCACGAGTCTCTAGCTGGTTCTCAAAGTTCGAGTTATACGAGGGAGTTACACTGCTCCCTCCTCAAGACCGTTCCTTGGATCATAGCGATATCGGTAGGTAGCTAGCTCCCTTGGTGAACCTAGATGTTCTGTAAAACTGGCATGGCGCCTTTTTACTCCTGGGCTCTACTCCGCAGGAAGGCGTCACTTTAAAGCAGGATTTCCCCTCCATATGCTAGAATACCCCTTCAACACACTCCGTACGCTCGTTCAATCCAGCCCACCTCGCTCACGGTCTCTCAGAACTTCCCATAATGCTGGATAGGCCAGCAGCTGATGATGAGCTGCCCTGGTGACCAGCTCGTAGACGAAACGGTCACCATCCGGAACACACAGAACCTTCCCAACCTGCAACTATTGGTCTTCTAACCTCCGGTGGTAGCTAAAACTGTTTTGGAACAGAGAAGTTACTCCCCTTTAGGTGAGTAAGGCCTCGGCCACGCAATATGCCAGCGAGTATTTCCTAAAGAGCGAAAATAAGTCCGCCGTACCTCTCCGGTCTCACAAAAACGAGCCTTGCGGCTTCCCGAATAAGTTCTAAGGAACTTTTCCAACGAAGGCTCAGTGTTTTCTGCTTGAAGGTGGTGGACGCTTGCTTCCTTCGTTACTTCCGACAAAAGGGGCCAGTCGATTGTAATGTACGACCGTCGGTTTTCCTCAGTGCCTGGGTAAATTTGCATAATCACAGAGTCGGATTTCGATTAGCCATCTGCCTGTAAATCGTTCACCATTTTGGCGCATAGCAAATTGGATTATTTAGTATTGTACAGGGTGGCCAACTAAGAATATGAGGTACTGTATCTGGGAACCTATCCATTGTAGAAGCTTGCGGCAAAAACAGATATTACTAAAACCGCCAAGAGAAAAACCTGGAAAATGTTTTCAAGTTTCTGAAATGCCTGCTAGGGGGCGTAACTTCAATCTTGAATCTAAAAAAGTGATGTTTCTGAGACTCCAGCTGTATTAACAGCAAGATACCTGATCTTCAAATTCGAGGGCAATCTGAACATTTTTTGTTTGACAATTTTTGCTGTATCTCAAAAAAAGTGGTGGGGTGTATTCAAATGTTTCCGTAAAAAACATCCCGTGTCTTCGAAACAGCTGAGCCGATTTTAACAAACTTCAGCTAGTTGAAAATAGCTCTCAGTCCACAAATGCTATAATATTTTGTCTTGTAATAGTTTGAAATGGGGCCACTAGAAGGCTTCTTTGGCATTACCACAGAAATAGTAAGTTTTCTCAAAAAATAAAATGCATTGGTATGATTTTTGTCCATGAAAAAGTACCTAAATGATGTCTAAACAAGTTCGCGAAAACAGCATCTCGATATCTTTCTCAACCTAAAATTTATTCCAAAGAAAAGTGTATACGGAATTCTCTTAAATTTTTATGTTTTTAAACTAATTTTTCTGGAATGCCTTTTTATTATTAAATTGTGTCCCTAAAAAGGACCGATTTAAAAAAAAATTAATATCTTCGTAAATGCTCGAGATGCTGACCGTCACGATATATGCATTACTCCCTTAAATTTTTATTTTAATAAACTAATTTTTCTGAAATGTCTTTTTATGATTAAATTGTGACCCTTAAAAGGACTGATTTAAAAACGAAAGGTTTTTAATGCATTCGTAAATGCTCGAAGTTCTGACCATCACGCTATACTTGTATGCATTCCTGAAGCATCGCATGGGTAGACAAAACTGCAGCTTCAATTTCGGCTGTGAGTATGTTACGTATTGCATTACGAATCCGGTTTTTCATATGTTCTCTGGTTGTAGGTCGATGTCCTTTAACCGTCTCCATAAATATAAATCAAGACAAGTCAAGTCTGGTGATCGCGAAGGCCATAGAAACAGACTCCCTCTTCCAATCCACCGCTGTTATAATACTGCATTAATATGCTCTCGCATAATCATAGCAAAATGTGCTGGGCAACCATCCAACTGCAAAAACAAGTTTTGCCATGTTTCCAGTGGCATATCTTTCAACAACAACGGCAATTGATTGTCCAAAAAGTCAAGGAAGGCATTACCATTTAGGGATTGCTCGAAAAAATATGACCCAATAATGCTGCCTCCCAGTATGTCACACTTACACATTTAAATTCCAATGCCCTTTGTGCTGAACTTCACGCAACCAATGCGGATTTTCTACAGACCAATAATGCATAGTGTGCAGATTGACTCTCCCGTCACTATTAGAGGTCGTCTAATTATTAAGCTATACTCTGTTTACTTATTATATGTATACATACATATATTGGCATTTAACTGCTCACGCCTAGATCGGCAAGGAAGTATTGTAATTGCAAAAAAATTCGAAAATGAGATTTTACGTATTTGTATTTGTAATTATGTCTATAAATTATATTTTTTTCTCAAGTAAAAGTAAATAATAACAAGTTTTTCTGGAATTTTCTTTATTCATCAGAATAAAATCACTTTTCTTGAAAATATTACAGAATATCGCCAAAAGGTAAGTAAGTAATGCTAATAACAAAAGGTATCGTTTTTTGTTTAAATGCATCTATGGGTATACACGAAAAAAACAATTAATAATAGATCATGGAATACAACAAAACAAATACCTAATCAGAACATAAATAATCGTCGAACTGTCAATAGTTTCGCATTACTGTGAGCAACCTTTGAGCTTACCAAATGCGTTTTACGAACGATGAATCTGTTGATATGCTTACAGTTTGTTTTGAATGTCTTCAGAAGGGCGCAGTAGCAAAAAGAGTTTACGCAACTCGATATCCAAATCGGCGGCCATAGTTAAGTTCTAATGACCATCAAAATATAGGGATTTATTTAAATATAGCTTTTTTTAATTACTTTTAGAATGCACCCCAACCATATCATGCCGTTTTGCATCAGACCTTGAAAGAGGAAGACTTTGATCGGAGGATGGACTATTGCCATTGGATTTTAGGCATGGTACGCGAAAATAGAGAATTTTTATTTCGATATTTTTGAACCCATGGAGCCACCTTTATCTACTAGTGACGGGAGAGTCAATTTGCACAATATGCATGATTGGCACCAAGGGCGTTGGAATTTAAATGTGTAGTGTGGCATACTGAGAGGCAGAATTATTGGGCCATATTTTTTCGAGCAATCCCTAAATGGCAATGTCTTCCTTGACTTTTTGGAGAATCAATTGCCGTTGTTGTTGGAAAATGTGCCACTGGAAATACGGCAAAACTTGTTTTTGCAGTTGGATGGTTGCCCAGCACATTTTGCTATTATTGTGTGAGAGCATATTAATGCAGTATTTCAACAGCAGTAGATTGGAAGAGGGAGTCTGTTTCCATGGCCTTCGCGATCACCACACTAGACTTGTCTTGATTTTTATTTATGGGGACGGTTAAAGGACATCGTGTTTCAGACTCAACCTACAACCAGAGAAGATATGCATATAGCGTGACGGTCAGCAATTCAAGCATTTACGAAAGCATTAAAAACCTTTTTTTAAATCGGTCCTTTTTAAGGCCACAATTGAATAAGGAAAAGACATTCGACAGAAATTTGTTTAAAAAAACAAAAATTGAAGGGATTTCCGTATAAATTTTAGAATAGGAAAGATATCGAGATGCGGTTTTCGCGAGCTTGTTCAGACATCATTTAGGTACTTTTTCATGAAAAATGTCGAAAAAAGCCCTCTAGCGGACACATGTCCAACTAACAAAACTTAATATATGATAACATTTGTAGCCCAACAATAGCTCTTTTCAAAGAGCAGAAGTTTGTTAAAATCGGCTCTGCCGTTTTGAAGATACGGGATGTTCTTTTCGGGAACATTTGAATTTAGCAAACATTTTCAAGCAAAAAATGTTTAGATTATCCTCAAATTTCAAGATCAGGTATCTTTTTGTTAAGTTAATACAGCGGAATTCACAGAAACATCACTTTTTTAGATTCAAGATTGCAGTTACGCCCCCTAGCGGGCATTTCGGAAACATTTTCCAAGTTTTTCTCTTGGCCGTTCTAGGGATAACTGTTTTCGCCGCAAGCCTCTACAATGGATAGGTTCCCAGATACAGTACCTCACATTATTAGTCGGTTCAATACTAAACAATCAAATTTGCTATACGCCAAAATAGGGAACAATTTACAGGAAGAACACCAATTGAAATCCGACTCTGTCTTTCCTTCTCTAGTGCCGTCGTCCAGCCAAATCTAGCCCACCGCCTTTTTCCTTTCCACCCATCCACAACCACAGGAAATGGTCCACGAGATTGACGGAGCCCCGTCATGCCACGCGCGTCCTAATCGCAATTCCTGATAAATCTCCGTAACACGCAACACCTCAAAATTTCTGTTGTATGTACAACTAATTTGCTTAGTGAATGACCACTTGATGACTTTAGACTAATGCGTCGCATCGCCAGACTATCCCTGGAATCCCGTCACTCCTATTGCGCATACATCAGATTTGGTAAGAGGCACTGCGGGACGCAGCCCTTCATGGACGCTACCGACGTCTATTTACTGGCAAGTGGGCCGCTTGCGCTGGAACATCATTCATACGTATTCCCTTGCCGAGGGTCTAGAAATATCATTCCAGGCGCGTTATGTCTGACTTTTAGGATTTCGATTCAACTGATGTTGTTCGTTTTTCAGAGGAAAAGCGAGAGAAATGTTAATACGAAATAAACTGTTCATTTAGTTCAGTAACTGAGTGGCTCCGTAGGTAGCGTTTTGGAATAAAAATGTTCTGTGGCTTTCGTTACAATAGGTATATCAGTGATGCTAAAGTCCAGAACCAAATATTCGGAATCTCAAACAGTTCCCCCTATACAGGATGTTTCACAACGAAAGAAGTTTATTTCTCATAAGAAAATTTAATTAAAGCCCTACAGAAATCGAGATAATAAAGTAATACAGTTTAACAGTTCACTTATAGAAGCTGTTCAAAATTGTTTCCATTGACGGCAATGCAAGCTAGGGCGAGTCTAATCCAATTTCGGTGCACTAATTCAAATACACTTCCTGCTGTGCCTGAAGACTCAAATTATCGGCAGCCACTGTGATTCGGTCACGCAATACTTCAATATTCCGAACTGGAATACGGTATACCTCGTTTTTCAAGTATCCCCATAAACAGAAGTCCAGAGTATTTAGATCGGGAGACCGTGGAGGCCATGCAATTGGTCCACCCCTTCCGGTCCACTGTATCTGGTATACCTGATTCAAAAAAACACGAACTTCTAAACGAAACCTTATTTACACGTTCTGATCAGCATGAAAAAACAAAAGATTCCTGGTATTTTGTTTTCGTCAGTTGTTTGGTAAAACATTTGCTACAATAAATTATTAATGCGTGTTCTAATATCACGACGATGAACGCAAAATACAGATATCTATTTTTAAATTTATTATTGAAACTCAGGTTTATAATTTAATCTCTGTAAGACTTTTATTACATTTTTTTTTTGAGAAATCAACTTCTTTTGTCACAGTGCATATGTGATTAAAATTTGTCGAATAAGTTGTGGAACACCCTTTATAGTGCAATGGCATCAAAAAGGCGTAGGTTTTGTCAGAACCATTGCAGTGCAGTGCACTACTTGGGATCTTCATGGAAAAAACCTTTTCTTAGATTGCAGCAAAAAGCGTCTGAATGAACACTGTAGTCTTTGGAGCTCTGGTGTAAAACTGTCAACAGTGTTTGATGACTGATTATAATAGCTCATGATACGTACTTACACAGGTTGTTTCAAATTCGACCCTCAGCATTGGATCTAGGGAACTGTAGTATACCAGGTCGCTTAAATGGAATCAAAGTTGCGTATTTAAGTAATCAACAAAATGTCGGTTATGAAGTTTTGGAATTCAAAGTATTTCCGGAGAGAGACAGAAAAAACCGAATTTTCCCAAAATCGTTTTAATTTTTTCCTGACTTTATTGGTAGTGGGATTTCAAAATAATTTGCACATTAGCTTTGCCACTTTTTCCCCTCTATAAGATAGCATAATTAGAATTCCAATATGTATAACGTTTCGCCTCTTGTCCTCCAACATCAACTTTATTTTCCTAATCAACTCTATATTGGATTGTTGCACAGATGAGTAGAGTTTTTAATTCTGATTTCAAAAATGTAATATGTCATACAAACTTACATTAATATTGCCAAACCTTAGTTATTTCACAAAAACAGAAGTTCCTAGGTAGGCCTTGAAATTATCAGATTTCATTTGTTTCGTATACCACACTAGACCTCAAATTGAACATGCACATAATTTGGAAGACTGAGAAGGAGGGAGGTAAATCGAACAGTGAACAATGTACAGAGAGAAGATTTAGACTTTGGCTACAAAATAATGGCCAACATTTTGAATATCTGCTATGATTTACCTGTGCTTATTTATGAATATTATTGTTATTACCATCAATGAAATTTTCATTTTGTGTTCAGTTTCATCATATTTGTATTTCCTTATAATTTTCATCGAACAACAAGCTCATTTCCAACTAAGGAAATGCATCAGTGGCGTTCATAAGAAAAAATAAGGTTGATGCTGGAGAACAAGAGACGAAACGTCATATTGAAATTCCAGTTATGCCGTCTTGTAGAGGAGAAAAAGTGCCAATTAATATAATATTTTGCAATCCCATTACAAATAAAGTCAGGAAAAAATTAAATCAGTGTAGGGAAAATTCTGTTTTTTCCATCTCTCACAGGAAGTAATTTGAATTTCGACACTTTTTACGCGGCATTTTGTTGATTACCACCTAAATACGCAACTTTGCCCGCATATAAGCGACTATGTATCTCTTACAGTTCACTGGTGAGGGCCCTGTATACTAAATACCCCAAGGTACGGTACATAGTCCAATTCTTTTCATCTTATATATATAAATTCCCTACTTAGCCTTTCGGTTCCGCAGAAAGTTTCAGCTTCGCTGATGATACAGTTTTTCTGTATAAAGCTAATAACTGAAAGGGTCTCAACCATAAAATACAAACATACAAACATTGCCAACAGTTTTTTTAAGTATTAGATTACTTCAATAGCAAAATACTGACAGTGAATATGAAAGAAACCATTTGCCTAGCTTTTACCAGTTACTCTGCAAACTTACCTGATTTCAACAATATATGTATTAATCACAACGACAAAGAGCTGGAGCTGACGGGCGCACCCATTTCCAAATACCTAGGTATTCATCTCGACTCTCATTACAAATGAGATCAATATACAAGTAATCTTGTGAAAAATCTAAGAATACTCCAACTAGTTTTAAAATAGATGAGACAATTCCTTGTTAGTGATCATCTTCGCTCAGCCTATCATGCTTTAGTATATCCGCAAACGAGTTACGACATAATAGCGTAAAGCGGATTCACTGACAGGTACTTAAAACCTGTTGAATGGCTCTTCAAAGTAATAAATAATCAAAATTATACGTACCCCAAGCGATTATATTCTTCATCCAAAATTTTAGATATTAGTCAAATATACGTATTCGCGCTCCTCTAATACCAATAAACCCATTTACACCGAGTTCTCTATCTCGCATGAGTATAAAGGTTCCCGACACGTTACAGCGATAGCGCTAAAGTCATCTTTTAAAAATCGCATTTACCCTACAGCTGCACGTTCACACCATGGCGGTACGGCAGTGTTCTTATCTGTGCGATATTCTTAAATGCTTTTTGATTTCTTATGCAATATGTCTTCTGATGAAGAATAATTATTATTATTATTAGCCTTGGCAGAAGATAAAAGGCGAAAAAGGTAAGTATTTTGATGATAATCATTAATTAATAATAATTTAATAATTGCGTTTAAGGAAAAAGAAGAAATGGATACATGATATCAATAAACAAAGAAGAATATATGGAGAATATCAAACTTTAATGCCCGAATTACGTAGACATCCATAACGTTTTTACGTATACTTTCGAATGACTCCCGATTGTTTTGATGAAATCTTAAATTTAATGAGATCCCACACTTTTATCATTTTTTATGCAATTTTTATGGTCTTTGTGACTTAAATCGTACAATATTGGGTACTTCTTTACTTGTTCAATTAATTTCTCCGTTGTGGACATCGTGAAAAACCGCGGGCCACCCTACCGCGCTGGTGTGGTCGGTGTTATTTACCGCTCTGAACACTGAGCACAGCATGGACAGCGGTGGCGATTATCGCTATCGCCTTACCGCGTCGGTGTGGGGAATCCTTAACACAAGACTGAAACCGAACAACGTTGTAATTCCCCAGACTCACAAAACCCTTGTCCTACGGCCATTTAATTACCTGGCACCTAGAGCTTCTGCATTTATTTCGGAAAGCTTAACAGCACTGATATAAAAAAAGGTATTCAAAAATAAACTAAAATAGTAGATCCTGTCAATTCCTCAAGATTTTGCAGTCGTCGATTTAAAAAATATTCAAAAATATTAGTTTAATGAGTTCCTTCACTCTGTAGATACCTGTATATATAACTTCAAATTAACATTGCCACTTTCTCCTCTAACACAAGATGGCATAATTAGAATTCCAATATGACGTTTCGTCTATTGCCCTCCAGCCTGGACTTTATTATTTTTTTTATACTCCAACTACCACGAAGGCCTAAGGCCTAAGCACCCATTGGGTACCGTGGGGCTATAGGGGGATACATGGGAAAGGGGGAACGCCACACGGACTCTGGCGAGGGAACACGTGTGCATGCAACATGCACACATTCTGGCTCCGCCTACGAGATCCGCCGGGTGGTACCTCCGCGTTCGACAGTCAGAGACCGTCTACCACCTACGGACAATCACAACATCCATAATAGCCAAGAGAAAAATTTCTCCTGGGACGGGACTCGAACCCGCACAGCGCACGGCGACTGATCAGGAGACCGAAGAGTCAACTACTGCGGCCACCGCTGCTGCCTTTATTTTTTCTTATGGACGCCATATTGGCTTTTCGCATATAATAATAGAGTTTTTAATTCTGACTTCAAAAGTGTATAACGTGTAAACATTGACATTGCCAAACCTTAGTTATTTCAAAAAATAGAATTTCCTAGGTAAGCCTTCAAATTATCAGATCTGTCATTTTTATTTTTCCCTGACTTTATTTGAGATGGGATTTCAAAATAAACTGCATATTGTCATTGCCACGTTTTCTTCTCTACAAGATGGCGTGGTCAAATTCTAGGTTTGTTCGTTGTTTGTTGTTCTTTCGACTTCCATCGCTAATTTTGTTTTTTCATATGGACGCTGAATTGGAATTTTGTATCTACATTTAAATACTATTATGAATATATTGCTTTGATTAAGTTTTTGAAGTTTATCGTGACAAATAAATGGTTTATATTCATAACTAAGTGCAGAGTCAAAAAGTGTATTTGACTGTGCTAAATTTTAATATGCAGTCCATAAGACAAAGCTGATGATGGAATCGGAAGCAGAAACGCCCAATTAAGAATTCGAGTACGCCTTCTTGTAGAGGAGAAAGAGCGGTAATGATAATATGTAATATATTTTAAAATCCCATGCCAAATAAAATCAGAAAAAAATATTTTGCGACAAATCCGGTATACGAAGCAAATTACTGTCTGTTAATTACTAGGCTCGCCTAGGAAATTCTATTTTTTGGTAATAACTAAGTATGACATGTTATATATTTCTGGAATCGAAATTAAAAACTCTCATCTGTGCAACTGTGCAGTATCATACGATTTTGGAATCAGGATTAGAAACATTATTTATCTGTGAAAAAATCCAGTATCGCGTCCATAATAAAAAAACAAGTTGATGCTGGAGGATAAAAGATGAAAAGTCATATAGAATTTCTAATTATATCATCTTGTGGGGGAGAAAAAGTTGCGGTTTTCCATCTCTTTCCGAAGTACATTGATTTTCGGAACTTTCTGGGCGGCATTTTGTTAATTACCTAAATACGCAACTTTGCTGCCATTTAAGCGCTTACTATCTCCTACCGTTTCCGAGATCCCAATGGTGAGGGTCGAATTTGAAACGCCCCTGTATATCATACCATATATTATATAATATTACCTCATGAAATCAAGTATCCTCATTAAATAACTCTCCAAGCATAATGCTCGTATACATAGATAACATCGGGTCCATATAGTATGTGCATATCGCGTAACCGGGTGGTCTGTTACCTGCTTTTATGTCACTCGGATCTACTACCAAAGATGCAAAATTTACAAATCTCTACTTGAACCAATTTACATTTTATATCTGCCTTTCAACAGATACTAATATTGCTGTCCGTCAATGATTATGCATGCCCGATATGAAAACGCCACAATGTGAATAGCCATGACCACTTTTATGGCTCGATTCTGGTGATTTCTATTGTTAATTCAATTTTATGTTTTAGACAATTTGTGAATGCTGAGATCAAGATGTTATGATTCATCCTTCCATTATCGTTATTTTTATTTTTCTGCAACAAAAAATTTATAATAAAAGTTTTGTTACCCATTGTCTGTATCTATAATTACTATGGCTTTGGTATCATCCGGTAAAATCAAATGAATAATTTGATATTTTATATATACAACTTAATTGTCTGATTAGTCGTTTTTATGACGTTAACAGCGTGCAGATGCTGACGTCACCTAGACGTCATAATAATGTCGTCCCAAGTATGTCAGCAACTGGTCATGTTACGTCGGTGACGAGGAATGACTTTAAAATGACGTGATTATGACATATCCCTGCCACTAGGGACAACGTTCAAAGTTTCAAGATTCGGAAAAAGGTGAACTTTAGCATTACTGACAACATTTCCATTTTAACTCGCTACTCCTATTATTGGAAATCATTAGGCCCCGCAATATGTGTCTCTTCCAGAGTAAACTTGATCTAAAAGCTTAAGAATGGCGATCTGATAATTCATTCAACAAATATTTCAGTCATAAGTATGTTATTAGAAATATTTGATTATTTTCTAGGACTGACAATTCGAAAGGCGTCCAAAACAAAAAATTCACAATATTATTTGTTTCTCTTAAATGGGCCTTTAGGAATAATTTACAATATTTTTGCCTAAAATTTACCATTTTCATAAATGCGTAAAAAGTTTCGTAATATAAGTTTACAGAATTCGGCTTCCATTTTCCGTTTTTGAGTTACTTGAAAGAAAATATAATTTCGGTTAATTTGCAAAATTATGTTTTCCAATTAACTCAAAATCAAGAGAAGGCAGCCAAATTTCGAAAGCCGCATGTGTGATATTTATTTTATTCAACTTTTTACTAATTTAACCAACATTGTTGCTCTAACCGTTTTTGAGAGAGTAATGCTCACCTAGGACACACTGGATTCTAACCTATAGATTTTTTGCGAATAACTAAGCTGCATTAGCCCGTGGACGTTAAGCAGTGTTGATATATCTATAAGATGGTTGACATGCATGATGAAAATGGGAAATTTTGAGCCAAACTATCAAAAAAGTGGTTTCAATGGCCTACTCGGCCAATTTAGAAGCTCAAAAACAAAGTTTAATTCAGATAGAGCGATAGACCGATCCTTTGCCTACCGAAAAAAGCAAATTTGCGCATTTTCTGTTTCGGAATGCATTCGAATTGTTAGCCCAAGAAAACAATGAAAAATTTCGAAAAAAATGAATTTCGACTCATATATCTGCCGAACAATTGTACCTCGGTATAGTCACATATTGCGGAGTCTAATACTTTCCGATGTCAGGATATCAAGAATGTGGATTTCACAACGGCCATGCTTCCATAAGTTATGTTCAGAACATGAGCCCGATGTGAGTTTTCTCCAGTATCATCAGAATGGCCAATTTTGGTTCAAAGTATCGAAAACTGGATGTAAAGGCCTATACGCCGAATTTAAAGGCCGAGTACAAAATTCCATTTATATAGGGAGATATGCCGATCCATCTCCATTACGAAAAAAATCAGTTATGTGTATTTTTTGTTTCGGAAAACATTTAAGCAATAAATCGGTAAAAAAATTTCGAAAAAATCTTTTTTGACAGACATATCTGCCAAACAAATTATCATATCGCAGTTCTTACATCAAACATGGAGCCTAATGCTTTTCAATGGCATGAGTAGCGAGAAAATGGAAATATTACCAAAACCCTGAAATTCACATTTTTGCTGTACCTTCAAGCTTTGAGCGCGTCTCCATACCAAACCGTTCGACCAAGGACCCTGAACATTCACAAACCTCATGCCTCCATAGGTACTTTCTCGAAAATAAATTGAGCCCGATCCAAAGTATGACCCGTCAAGTCAGGTCGTGGAATTTTATTTTTGTACCATTTTAGTTTTCTCTCTATGCCTCACTAATGAAGTTTTATGTTTTTAGTATTTGTCACGGTTCAAATGAAATATCGCTTTTTCATGTTTTATTCACCCATTATCTCACAAAACCTTCCACTACTAACTGCCTTATATACATGTATAATCTAGTAATATTGCGTTCCCTCATGGTCACCCCCTTAAAAATTTTAAAAGTAGTAGTAATAGCTTGTTTGAAAGGTCCTTCGAAGTCCTTTATTTTGACGTTTGATTTTCTGAAATCGATCGAAGAAATTTGAAAAATCGTTATTTATCTTAATTTTTTCAGATAGAAAACAGAAACACGAAAATATAACTGTTTGTTTCAATAAGTGTTCAGAATGTTGCCCGTTATTGGCCAAACAATGTTATAGGCGATGTTCAGGTTCATTCAAACTTTTAGGTTGGAGACTAAACACAACAGATTTCAAATGGCCTCTTAGAAAAAAGTCTAATGGCGTCAGATCAGGAGATCTAGCACGCCATTCTATAGGCCCTCTCCGCCGTATCCATTTATCTGAAAACTCGACGTCTAGCCATAGCCGAACCGGAAGAACATAGTGAGGAGGAGCGCTGTCTTGCTGGAAATATATTTCAGCCTCATCAAGTATAAGGTTTCCATCCTCTTCGATTTAGTTTTCAATGGTTTCATTAATAAGCGGATTGATGGTATTTTTCAATAGGTATATCCAAATGTCTCCATTCTAAATTTCCATTAATAGGCAAAGGCTCAATCACTTTGCTTCCTAACTGGGTATGCCTTTCTACAAAAGCATCAGGATTTTCATTGCTCCAATACCTGCAGTTATGCTTATTAACAAATCATTTAGATAAAATGTGCACTCATCACTGAAGCTGATATTCTTTACATAAATGGTGTATGATCATTAATTTGTTCACAAAACTCAACTCGCCTATCGGAATCATCTTCGGTTAACTCTTGATATATTTTCATTTTGAATGGAAGAAATTTGTGTACGTGTGTGTACAGAGCCTAATGAAATACCAGTCGCAACAACAATTTTGCGTAATGAAGTATTTGGATTTATCCTAAACTGACCCAAAACTTCAACTTGAGCGACATTTTGAACACTTATTGAAATAAAAAGTGATATTTTTGTGTTCTATCCGAACAAATTAAGACAAGTGAAGATTTTTCTAATTTTTTCGTAAACGAATCGACTGGTTTTGAAAAATCAAACCCCAAAGTAAAGGACTTCGAAAGACTTTTCGAACCAGCTATTACTTGATACCCCTTGACATTTAAAATTATCAAGGGAATGACCCTGGGGGCCGAGGGTGAAAGGGAGTGAAGTAGTTTTTGGTTATTGAGTTATCCCCCTTGACAAGTTTTTTGACGTGTCTCGTGTGTGTTTCTTTAATCAGTGGTTTTCGATAAATCCTCGCCTTTGGGATCTCGGAAACGGTAAAGCGAATATAACACGATTAGTATTTACTGTGGTCCGTACCATTAGTGGATTTCTACCTAACATTATGCATCAATAATTACTGACGTCCAGGCTACGAGGTCAATAAATATCACATCTCAAGATGAACATACGATGAGATTCAAATTTGACGTCATAATGTGTACGAAAGAGAAGCGCGATAAGCATGCGATATGTATGTTAGAAAGAGTGGTTTTCAGAGTTCGCCTAAGCTTGGTCAGCTTGAAAATTCAAAGTACTTCGGAATTTATTTTAAGTCGTTTTCATTTTCACCTTATTTTAGTCTGTAACAGAACTTTTCAAACATCCACATTGTCTACAAGTTTCAAACAAATTACACAATAACATCACCACTTTTTATCTTCTACACGGTGGCATTCCATAAGTTTAAACCAACTATATGAAGTTAGGCATTTGAAATTTTATGTCAATGCGTAACATGTTTCCATCTTTGATATTCTATGAAATAAATGACTATATGATAATTTCAAAGCTTGATCAGTTTTTTTTATAATAATATATGACATAGTATAATATTTGAAATCAGAATTAAAAGATATTCTCCTATGCAAAAATGGCATACATGAGAAAAGTCAAAGTTGAGATAGGAGATAAGAGACGATATTAATGTTCTGTTTATGAACGTTGTAGCGATCAAAAAGTGGCAATGTTAATGTGCAGTTTATTTTGAAAGCCTATCTCAAATAAATTCAAAAAAATATATAAACGATCTTAGGAAAATCCGTTCCGCTTTCTGCATATCTCAGGAGATGCTCCAAGCGTCAGAACTTTTCAAATGCATTTAATAAAATATATAAATACGCAACTTTGCCACCATTTCGGAGATCGCAATGGTGAAATTATGACAAACTTGTTTCTCAAATCATTCTAGAACAAACTAGGTAGATATCCTTGTACCATATGCTATAAAATTATAAAAACAACGAATATTTATCGACAAAGAGAATAAACATGATATGCTATATCTCAAGCTATATCAACACTTTTCTTTTGAAGTGGGATATTAGAATACACTAAAAGATGTACAGTGATTCATTTAAAAAAATCGTTTCTGTTGTCATGTCGGTATGAATTATCCTGTAGGGAGCGATTTATTCCAAGTATGTTTTATAGTAATGGAGATATTGCCCAAGTACATTCTGAAAACTGACCCTTTATATCTAATTTGTTGCAGCAGTTACGTCGCTGGATAGCTTGAGCTTTTTTGGAGATTTTTTTTGTTAATCACTACAAATATTTCTTTCTATCTCATTGGTTCTAATTTTGAAGGTGTTTTCATCCCTCTACCAGTTATTCTATAGGCTTATAAGTTCAATCAAAAAGTAACCCAGAATTTTTTATTTGGAGCTTACATTTGGCTAGTTAGCAAAAGTTTTTGTGACTTTTATAGATAATATATTGCAACAGCAGTATCCCGATTTATTTATGCAGATTCCACTCCACATATTTTCGAATTGCACACCTCGTGTTGCTTGTGCTGTGTTTGGAGCTATACAAAAGTGGATGGATAATTAGAATGTGAAAAAAAGTTTTGCCGGATTTCACAATCTGAGGAAATTTATAATTGCGTTCAAAATCATCAGACTTGAAAAAACAAGATAAAGTCATGTTTGTGGGAGTTATAGATTTACCACTACCATTACACAGGCCCGTCAAATTTTCTTCTCCAGTGAGACTTTTCACGTTATAGAAGGACCAATGATTATATTGTTTTTTTGCGGTTACTCTATCGCAACAAGGCCGATCAGCAAAAACTATAAGTATTTGTCTCTCTATAATAGAGAGGACCAAGAATTACCTGACGAACGCCACAATAATGTAAATACTATGTTATATCTGAAAATTATTCTTCCATTGGAAATTTTTCGCGACTACAGTAGTGGTCTATTGACTTGGCTGAAACAATGAGCGACCTATTTTAATATTGGAGGATGTGTACGCCCAAAAAATGAGTATGTAAAATTTACAGTATAGCAAATGACTAAATTGTTACTTAAAAACGCATCTAACGTGCAATATTTGCTTGGATGTTTCAAAAAAGTAATATCTTAGTTGGTTTTCCATATTCATATGAATTGTCAAATCATCGTGGAATACTCTATACAAATGGGTGAAACAATGGAATGCAAATAGAAATAAAAATATTAAGCACAGTTGTTATATTTGTGGAACTTCCACCAAGGCTGAAGGTGCCCCCCCCCCCTTCCGTTTTGAGCTGGGTACGCCTTTGTAAAGAGCTCTACAAAATTTATCTTGCCTAAATGCATATGGGCAAAAGATACATTTCATGAATCTGTTGTTTGATGTCCTATGACATTTGTGACGTCAAATTAAGAATGTGTAACGACTGCTGGGAAAAACTCTTTCGGACGACCACGGAACCGGCCAAACATTTGAGGACACGGGGACCAAAGGGACCGACAGCAGCTGTTGCAACTGTAAAATCTGTTCTAACGCACTATACAGCCTATTTTATATATTATCTCAAGGTTTGAGGGAAAACATGTTTATAAATGGAAACAAAAATACCTATCGCTTACCAGAAAAAATCGCATGCTTTTTTTCATGGGCGCCCATTAGGGAGCATATGCCCCCCAGATTTCCGCTTGAGAAGTAAAATATAGCCAAAAGGTATCCGTTTCTTGAAGAACAAGTGGCGTGTGTGTTTATTTGGTTTTCAGAACGTCTGCAAAAATTATCTTGCTAGATATGGGGCTTGATTCTAAATGAGTTTCGACCGTTGAAATTGATTTTGATGGCGCCTTGTGACGATATAAGTACTTGATGATTAGCTATGATAATTTTGACATTGAATATGATCAATATAATCAGATTTAACAAAGAACGAAGGTCCAACGGACCTCTCTGATTGACAATGACGAATAGAATATAATCAGATGTCAAAATTATCATAGCGAATCAAGTAAGTATATCGCCACAAGGCGCCATCGAAATAAATTTCAACAGACGAAACCCATTTATAATCAAGCCTCTCATCTCCTCACCAAGTTGTCTAATTTTTATTATTGATGGAGGAGCATATTCACTGCACTATTTTAAAGAATGATGAATACCATATATATATACTTATATATATATATATATATATATATACGAGCCCCTTGCCACTTCAGTTGGTCCACTTCAAGATTTGTACCAAAATATGCCTTTATAAACTAAACATGACGAAACTATTTACTTCTAAAACAATTTATTTTCTCAAAAACATTTTAGATACACTCTAGTAGTAAAAAATACATATCTGAAATCATTTAGGCCCGTATCGTCAGTCGTCCCTACAATTGTAGGGCGGCTTTATATAATATATATAAACATCTATTTGCATCAAATTGTGCTTGCTTTTGAGTTTTATCATGTTTTATCAGCCTGAAATTTCCTACAATTTAAAAGGAAAACATATCTTAACAATAGGAGAGCGCTGACGCTGACACGGGACAACTGACGATACGGGCCTATGACTTAAGGCCCGTATCGTCAGTCGTCCCTACAATTGTAGGGCGCGTTTATGGCCTCCTTGATTGTAATATTCTTTTCTCTCCTTCAAAAATTTCTAGATTACATATAGATATGTTTTCTTTTTAAATTGTAGGCAATTTCAGGCTGATAAAACATGATATAACTCAAAAGCAAGCACAATTTGATGCAAATAGATGTTTGTGACATAACCTCAAAATAGAGTTCTGACACGGAGAAGTAGAAAACTATGTCAATCAAGGAGGCCATAAAGGCGCCCTACAATTGTAGGGACGACTGACGATACGGGCCTTAGACCTATAACTAATAGGAATATCTGAAGAAATAAACAATGTGCGAATAAATGCGCGAAGTTAACAAAGCAACAATTGAAAGATTACCATTGGGTAACATCTTTATTTTTTATTACGGCTGAAATTCTTTGGGGCATAGTGTTAACCAAGTTTTGGCAAACATTTGGTATTAAACAATCCCATATTTCTTGAAGCTTTTGTCTCAGTTCGGTGATTGTACGAGCAGCATGTTGTCGTAGAACCTTTTTCATCTCGTGCCACAAAGTTTCAATAGGTGACAGATCTGGACTGCTAGAAACCCATTTCAAAAGTGGTATATTATTTTCTTCCATCCATTTTATAGCCTTTTTTGAGGTATGGCACGCTGCACCATCCTGCTGAAACACAAAATCTTGGCCGGATGTCAAACATTCTTCCATCACTGGTAAAAGCGATTCTTCTAAAATTGCCAAATATTTGTTTGTATCCACATTCCCATCAATAAAATGAAGTTTTCCTACTCCTTTTGATGACATACTGCCCCAGACCATATGTAATGGATGCTGGAAATTTCACTTTTCTCTTCAGACAGTCAACATAGAAAGCTTCATTTTTTTTGCGAATAACTCTACTGCGACTGTCACCAACACAAACTTCGAATCGGGCCTCATCACTCCATTGTATTGCACACCATTGTTGAGGTGTCCATTGTCTATGTTCTTTAGCCCATCTAAGCCGATTTTTCTTTTGCAGTGGGGTTAATAGTGGCTTTTCTTTGGCCTATAAACAAGTTGTACGACTTTAGGGTTTTTACTTCACTTGTTTTTATAAGAAAACTTACCTTACAAGTGCTAAATCTCAGTTTGTGGGCCTCTCTATGAGTTGTGGACCTCGAAATTCTCCTTCCAACAGCGTCACTCCACATTAATTGTAAATAATGCTCTTCGGTCGGCATTTGTGATATTACTTTTTTTCACATATCGTGGCTTAATATTAACTGCACCAGTTACGTTATATCTTCTAACAATATTTCTCACACTGTACCGCGATAAGTCTAACAAAGTTGCAATTTCTGAATGTGATTTCCCAGAATTAAAAAATTTAATTACCAGTAACCGAATTTTCTCACTAATAACCTTTCCTCTACCCCTACCCATGTTGAAAACCTTAACTACCCAAAACTATTTTAAACGTATTCTGACAGCTGTGATTAATAAAAACAATTGTCATGGTTTTTATTTTTCACAGCCACCTATGCGTTATAGACTTATTTTGCATTGAAATGAACATAGGTTGATATATGCTGTAATTGCAACATGTGTTATTTTTATGCTGCAAATTTGATTAGGGAGTGATACAGTTGGTGTTTTGTACTATATATTACCAAAATATTCATTATTAATATTTTAAACCTATAACACCCTGCTACATTTTTATTATTTGTGTTTGATAAGTTGGGCCAACTAAAGTGGGAAGGGGCTCGTATATTAGTAAATGCGTATGATTCATAGGCAACCAGGTAAGCTGCTTAGTATGTGACTGGAAGTATACTGTATCAGTAATGCGTCATGCATAACATTTAACTTTAACCTCACTCTTTCGCCACGTACAAGTTCAAAGCACAGGTTTCTTTATTTTTGTATTGCCACTGTTTTCCTCAATTTAACAGTATTTGAAACAGTATTTCTGAGTGAACATTTTTTCCTCTATTAGTTAAATCATGGTATGCTATAAAATCAGTTTAATCTATATAAACAGGATGATGAAACATTCACATATTTTAGGTAACAATAGAGCGAAAGGGCACTTTCAAGGTAGAATACCTACAAAAAATCGAGAGGGAAGTGCAAGAGCGTTGGAGAAATGAAAGAGTATTCGAGATAAATGCACCACTTACACCAAAAAAGTCTGAAGGAGAAAAGTTTTTCTGCAATTTTCCTTATCCCTACATGAATGGGAGACTTCATTTAGGACATACATTCAGTCTTTCGAAATGCGAGTTTGCTGTGAGATTCCAGAGACTACAAGGAAAAAAGGTAAAGGACCGTATTTCTAACAATCTGTTCCACTTATTCTAAGGGTACATTGTGGAATAGTTCATCTCGTCTTGAATCTTGCCATCATGCTTATCAGTGTTATCACTACTGCTACTGGGATTGCCACTTTTCTCAGGATATCTCCACCATGTACTCAGTAAAGTGAGACCTTTATCTACAATGGGATAATATGGTGAGGTATGAGATGAGGTAAACTACTCCACTTTTGTTTTTACCTTTATACTCTATAATCATTTTTGTAGGTGCTCTTTCCTTTTGGTTTTCATTGCACTGGGATGCCTATAATGGCATGTGCTGATAAACTAAAAAGAGAAATGGAATTATATGGCTATCCTCCAAAGTTTCCTGAAACTGAAGAAGTAAAAGTTAAAGAAGAGAGTGATGGCATACCAAAGGATAAAAGCAAAGGAAAGAAGGTATTTAATATTATTTAGGTCATAAATCTGTAACTTATCCACCTACGTATTTATGTTTTATTATAGAGTAAAGCAATGGCAAAAGCAGGTGCAGCAAAGTATCAGTGGCAAATAATGCAAAGCTTAGGACTAAAAGATGAGGAAATAAAAAAGTTTGCTGATCCAGATTATTGGTTAGATTATTTTCCACCATTAGCTGTACAAGATCTAAACAAGTTTGGCATTCATGTAAGTATCAAGACTAAGACAAGAAGTATCTATTAAAATAGCTTAAATATGGTTATATTTGTCTAGTAATGTATTTTCTTATTCACTACTAATAAAGCCTCTGAAGGCAACTATTTGTGGCCTGGCTATATATCTCAGATATATCATGATTATATCTTGGCAATATTGTCTGCAATGCATAGACACATACCTAGTCAGAAAATCAAGCAACATTGACTGACAAAAATGTAAGCAATGCAACAGCTTACATCAATTACATTGCATTTTGTAGGTTTCCAATAATTTGGAAATCTGTACAGCAATACATGAAAATAGGTCAGAAATTTCAAAAAGTTTAGCCAGGCTAAAAAATATTTCCTGGTTAGAAGTGCTGTAACTCGAGAAATTGTTTTTATTGACTGTCCTATTCAGTAAAAGCTTACCTATACCTAGGTAAGTAATGAAATAAAATAAACCTAGGTGTGAATGTCATTGAAAGTTATATCAAGTTCAAGTTCTTTATGTCCGTTTGAAAATAATATTTAGATTGTGAAATATTTGAATGTAAGATTCATTATGTAGCTGGGCTTGAATACCTTTGCAAGTGGGTTAATGTTGAAAAACTGCTTCTAAAGCTAGCATTAAAAAACATTTTCACATTGCCAGTTGGAATCACCTAAGTCTGATATAATTCAAGCTTGTCAGTAACACAAGGCAACTAGATATTTTTCATAGTATTTGTGGAATGGGTGAATAATCCAATTCTCAACCTAGATATTTAATGTACTGTTATTTCCTCCAAACTATTTGATCTCTGACCCGATGATATCAGATCTTTAATTATTTCTACTTTTAATTTCTTCACACAGACTGACTGGCGTAGAACCTTCATAACAACAGAAGCCAATCCTTTCTATGACTCCTTTGTAAGGTGGCAGTTTCTCAAGTTGAAAGAGCGCAATAAGATCCAATTTGGTAAAAGGTACACCATTTACTCTCCACGTGATGGCCAGCCATGTATGGACCATGATAGGGCCACGGGTGAAGGAGTTGGACCCCAAGAATACACTATTATGAAAATGAAGCTTGTTGAACCATATCCTGCAAAGTTAAGGTATGTTTCCTTCAGTAGCATTTCCACAGTTCTTTATTTCTGGCTATCAGATACTGAGTCAATCATCCATATAAATTAATGATACCATTAGGGACCATTAGAAATTCATTGTTCGAAAGAACAATCAACAATTGCAAAACCCCACTGTAGACAACATTCAAGCCGTCGTCGAGTCCAGATACAAATATATCAAAGAGGTTCGCAATGCCAAAGATCAGCACAATATAAAAGTTAGGCACAGGGCAATGTCGCAACCCAATGACAGTCGGTCTTTCTGGACTCTCACCAAGCAGATTAAAAGGAACTTCTTTGAAACTATTGTAACCGACTAAAGGCTAAGGCAGAAGAGCTAGCCAAGATCTTTGCTGCCAACTGCACCATGAACGTCCCCGAAAACGCCGAGTGTCGTTGATTCAAAGGGTACCCATTCTGCGGGAAGTAATATTCAGGCATAAAACCGTAAGACGAGTGTTCTTCTCGCTTGACATTAACAAAGCTTCTGGTCCGAACTTGATTCATGTCATTGTATTGGAGAGATGTGCAGCGGAGCTTCCTCCAGCTCTTTCGCATCTCTTCCAGGTATCTTACGAATCCGGCACCTTCCCAGAAAACAAAAAAATTGCTCATGTAGAATCTACCTAAAAAAAACGATTTAAGTCTGACCCTTACAACTATAGGCCTATAGCTCTGCTTTCTGTTATAAGTAAGGTGATGGAGAGGGCATAAATCGCGAGCTACTGGACTACCTCGAACGTCATGGCTTGACTAGGGACAGGCGGTATGGTTTTTGGCTCAAACGGATCCACAGGGGACCTCCTAGCTTACGTCACGCCTTTGTGGAGTAAACTCATCCAGTATTATGGCCAGGCTCATGTCGATGCTCTTGATATCACGAAAGCGATCGATCGGCTGTGACACGGTGCCCTCTTATGCAAACTTCCATATTATGGCCTTGCAGAGAAGCTTTGTAGATGGCTGGCTGATTTTCTCTGTCCGCAAGATATCCGTCGTAATTGACGGGTCTCCTCTTCATCCACAAAGTCAACGCGAATGTTCTCCAGGGATCGGTCTTTGCTCCGACACTGTTCCTCTTACATACCAACGACCTCCTTTCCTGTACGATCAATCCAATCCACTGCTTTGCTTATTACAGCCCTGTACATGGAGGAACTTAGCGCAACAAGCCAATTTCTGCCAGTGAGCTGGAAAAAAGAAGACTATCAGCGACTTTCTCTCTGTCATTTATAACTGATTGGGGACGCAACAATCTTGTACAGTTTAATGCTTCCAAAATGTAATACTGTTCCTTCACGAACAAAAAGCGTCCTAGTGCTTATCCGGTTTCGATGGATGGCATATTTCTGCTAAAGAGCCGTTCATTTCGGTTGGTCGGAGCCCAAATCACCGAGAACTTGATCTGGCTCCAACACATCTCGTCAATAGCGGCTGCATCTGATAGAAAGCAAGGTTTTTTGTTTAGGGCTAAGATGTACTTTTCTCCACATGAACTCTTCACTCTATACAAGGCTAAGATAAGACCTAGCCTCGAGTATTGCTTAGAGGAAGGCTATCCGACTCATCGATGACACTTCTCTGATAGACAGTTTCGAGACCCAGCCGACATTGCTCCTCAAGAAGAAGATTGTGGAACAGTCTTCACGAAGAGGCTTTTCCCAAATCTTCTAACTTAGGCAGTTCAAGAATAGGATTAACAAAATTTCAGCCGCGGTGTCTCGGCATTTAGGCTTCTGCCTGCTCGGCTGCTTCGGTATATAGAAAAATGCCTGCATATCTGCTAAGCTGGTCTGGATAATGGTCTGGTTTACAAATACCAGGAGAGAAAATGGGACCGGATTAACAAAGTTTCTTTGGGATCCTTATTGCAGCCGCAGTGTCTTGGCATTTAGGCTTCTGCCTGCGCGGCAGCGTCGGTGTAAAAGAAACTGATGGAATATACTTATTTCTTTTTTTGTAGTGCTCTGAAAAAGAAACCATTATTCCTTGTAGCAGCTACCTTAAGGCCCGAGACAATGTATGGTCAGACAAATTGTTGGTTAAGGCCAGACATGAAGTACATTGCATTTGAAACAAAAGATGGTGAAATTTTCATCTGTACTGCTAGGGCAGCCAGGAACATGTCCTATCAAGGTTTTACAAACAAAGATGGGCAGTACAATGTTGTCGCCGAACTTTTGGGTGAAGTGAGTACACCTTAAAAGTCTATAATAGTTTTACCTGGTAATCATAGTCTATTTTCACTCCATATGGTAGTACATATGTTCCTTGGAAGTTTTAACAATATCTGAGTAATTGTGTATCAAAGACTTTTTTATTGTTTGTTGTAGAACAGAATAAGTAAAATTGAAGTTGACAAATATTTTTATTCTTTGTAGGATCTTTTAGGATGTGCCCTGAAAGCACCTATGACGTTATATGAGAAGATCTATACACTTCCAATGTTGACAATCAAAGAGGATAAAGGTACTGGTGTTGTCACTAGTGTCCCATCTGATTCACCAGATGATTATGCTGCACTTGTTGATTTGAAGAAAAAACAGGCATTTAGGTAAATAACACACTACTAGCTACGAGAACTATTCTTGTTTTGATACCCCTTGCATGTTTTTTCTTCAGGGAGAAGTATGGTATAAAGGATGAAATGGTATTACCTTATGATCCTGTACCTGTAATAGAAGTACCAGAATTTGGAAAACTCGCTGCAGTTACTGCATATGAGAAGCTGAAAATTCAAAGTCAGAATGACAAAGATAAGCTACTGGAAGCAAAGGAAATACTATATCTGAAGGGATTTTATGAAGGGGTATGCGATTTTTCAAATTAAGCACTTTTAATAATCATATGTTTTTTGTATTCCTGTTTGCTCAATAGTTTTAAATCATAGGTGATGCTAGTAGGCGAACATAAAGGCAAAAAAATCCAAGATGTAAAGAAACTGATACAGAAATCTATTGTTGATAAAAATGAAGGTGCCACATATTATGAGCCTGAGAAGACTGTCATGTCCAGATCTGGGGACGAATGTGTTGTTGCTTTATGTGATCAGTGGTATCTAGATTATGGTGAAGAAGGCTGGAAAAAACATGCATTGACGGCTCTTGATCAAATGAACGTTTTTCATGAAGAGGTCAAGAAAAATTTCAGAGGTGAGATATATAATAATGAGCTTCATTAAAAATTAGTATAAATACATTTAATTTCTAATTTTTTATTGTAATTCATGATTATGTTTGATATTATTGTCAGGTTGCCTCGATTGGTTACATGAACATGCCTGTTCTAGAACCTATGGTCTGGGTACCAAATTACCATGGGATTCTCAATGGCTTATTGAATCACTCTCTGATTCTACAATCTACATGGCTTACTATACTGTAGCTCATTTTCTTCAAGGAAATACATTCAGGTACAATCTAAAATTACACATGTATTTTCTTGATCTGTATACATTTTTTAAATATGAAATGCTGAAGTTATAAGGATATGCCAGCATTATAGGTAACCTTCAGTCACAAGTTTTTTTTTCAGGGGAAGCAAACCAAATGTACTAGGCATTAAAGCAGAACAAATGATTCCGGAAGTATGGGACTATATTTTCTTCAAGAATGCCAAATACCCAGCAAAATGTGGCATAAAGCAAGAATCTCTAGATCTAATGAAGAGAGAGTTTGAGTTTTGGTATCCAATGGATGTCAGAACTTCTGGTAAAGACTTGGTACAGAACCATCTTACTTACTGTATCTATAACCATTGTGCTATTTGGCCCAATGAAGAAAATAAATGGCCAAAAGGTATGTATTGTCAATGCTTTCAATAGGTGAATTTTAACATGGATATAAAACATCTACTTGACTCAATATAGGCATGCGAGCGAATGGTCATCTTCTTCTTAATTCCGCCAAGATGTCTAAATCGGAGGGTAACTTTTTGACACTGGCTGAAGCTATTGAAAAATTCAGCGCCGATGGTATGAGACTGTCTCTGGCGGATGCTGGAGATTCAGTTGAAGATGCTAACTTTGTTGAGAGTATGGCGGACGCGGGCATTCTCAGGCTGTACACCTTTGTTGAATGGGTTAAGGAAGTCTTAGCTAGCCAGTCTTCATTGAGGTTAGTCTATTCTATTTGAATTAGAGTCGTATCATCAGTCGTTCTTACAATTGTAGGACGCCTTTATGACCTCTTTGATTTTCATAGTATTTTTCCTCCTTCAGAAAATCTCTAGATTTTGATTTTTACTATTTCGTGTCAACGTCAGCGCTCGCCTATTGTGAAGTTATGTTTTCTTTTAGAATTGTAGGAAATTACAGGCTGATAAAATTGATGATGTAAATCGAAAGTATGAAAAATTTGATGCAATTGGATATTTGTGACATAACCTTAAAATAGAGCGTTGAAACGGAACAGTAGAAAACTATAAAAATCAAGGAGGCTACAAAGGCTTCCTACAATTGTAGGAACGACTGACGATACGGCCCTTAGACCCTTTATCATGTCTGTAGCAATATCTTTACAAGAAATGTAGTTTTCTTCCATTCTTAATTGGACAACTGCAACAAATCTCGCTCTCTTCATCTATCAGCTCATTATCGCTTTTACGAAACTGATATGGAATGGAAACGGAATGTATAGTGAGAATCAACCTTTATCCACTTCCCGTTCCAAATCAACATTTTATGACGCGCTGATCTATCCGCTTCCCGTTATGAATAATAGGTATACGACTTCATATGTTTTGTTACTTGGCTGGTTTTTGGGTACGTAAAATGTTTTTACTTGACGTTTCGCCAACACGAGTGGTTGGCATCTTCAGAAGATGTTCACAGTTCGGAATACAGTAGCTCACAGGACTCTGAACTGTGAACATCTTCTGAAGATGCCAACCACTCGTGTGGGCGAAACGTCAAGTAAAAACATTTTACGGTGGTCTAACTACCAGAAAACCAACCAAACAACATTGAACTATGGCCGCGAAAGCCTTTCGCATTTTATTTATATTTTTTATTATATTTTTTAGTGAAATAGCGAAATTAAAAAAAAAACTTTTAATTTCTTATAAAGACATTGTCATACAAAAATGTTATTCAGAAATGTATGTAAATAACAAAAACATAACATAAGTAACAAAATCTGAATATTCAAATACAAATGGAACATTTAAAATTTTAACACAGTGTGATATCTTTCAAAACAGCCTACTATACATAAGGGAACATCATACTTTGTACAAAGATACCTTGTCTCTCTTCTTACTTTTCGTTTTGCGCATACAACACATACTGGTTTTCTATTATCCCGTAGTGGGTACATACTAGGAAAATCCATTTCAATCAATCATAAAGGAGAGTGATCATCTGTTGACCTACTACTACTTCCTGATAATCTATTGTAGTATTTTTATATTTTTGTATAATTTGTTTTGCTAAATCCCTTTGAAAATCCAGTAGGGCGTTTCCAATCTTCATTTTGTATATGGAATGTGAATTTATTAGAGCAATGTCTAATAAATGAAGAAATACCATTTTATGGTCCTTCTGACGGTTTCAATTGAACTTAAAATCATGTCAGTTCTATCGACTCCGCCCATATTTGCATTATAATCAATAATTCACATAGATTTTTCGACTTCTTGATCCCTACAGTTTTTCGTTACTCCCATGAGGGCTTCATGCATGGACGTCAGCATTGTGACATCTCGTTTGTCGTTCCACTTCAGGGCCAGCATATTATCAGTAGAAAAATATTGAATGGAGCCTTTGGGAATATTTTTTTTTCAATTTAGGCATGTGTTTTCTATTTTGTTTTACCGTCCCACAACAATTAATTTTATTTTCTAATAAAGTTTGAGCTAGAAGTGGGCTACTGCACCTGTTATCGATGTACAATTTATGTCCCTTATTCAGGTAGGGAAATAAAAGCGTCATTGCGATATTTCCAGATTTTACAAGTTCCTCTTTATATTGTCTTATGTTCGTTGTTGCTCCGGTATAAATTAGCAAATCCAGGACATATCCTGTTTCACACTCGACTGCAACGAAATTTTTTTATCCCAAACCGGTGCCTTTTTGTCAGAATATACTGCCTAAATTAAATGCGCCCTTTGAATAAAACTAGACTTTCATCTATTCATATATTTTACAGAGATTTATGTTTTTCTTTACTGCCTCTCTAAATGGATCGTAAACGTGTCTAATCTTGAAAAGACGGCCGTTCGGGTCTGGAGTGTTGTTGTCCACAAAATGAAGGCTTCTTAGTAACTGGAAGTATCTATCACGAGACATGATGAAATATTGGAGTTTCTATGACGATATCCTTTCACCAATAATCACTCAGTCTTTGTATTATCACTTGTGACAACAGAAAGGTAACGGCAAGAAAAACGTTTCTTCAGTATCGGTTGGATGATATTTTTTTATGTGTGATGTGATAGGCATATCAGTATGTAAATTATTACCGAATATATTAGTTTGTTCAACAATCGTTTTCATTATGTCTCGTGTACAAAAGAACTCAAATATTTCCAAGGCTGAAGGATCATCGGACAGATTATCAATGCGGCAACCTGAAGCATCGCTGACAAAATTACGAATAGTGGGCGTCAATTTTTTTTCTGCTAGTTAAACATAACGGTATCTCTTTTTATTGTCTCCTCCGGGGGTTGTAGATCAATCAAATCGTGTTTCCACTGCTATAGCCTGCAAAGGTAAAACAGTATAAGTGACTAAAATGACTTTTATAATGAATTACTTTTTGTGTATTTTTTCTGTGCAGTTTTGTTATATTTAAATCTATGTAATTATACTGTTTAAACTGTCTTTCTAAAAAAAAATAAGGCAAGTGCTTCAATTATTACCTGTAGGGATTTCTTCTTGTTGATCTTCTTGATCGGATTCAGAGATATTTTCCCATTCTTCGGCGTCGCCATCCAGGTCTCCCTCAGAATCGCTATTCTGTAATATTTCTAACAACTCCTGATCTGTTAACTCACTATGAGACATTTCGTAGATAAATATATCGTAAAATAACTAAAGCTCGCTTTCGAAGAATAATTGTCAAATAAACGTGCTGCAACTTGTCTTGACGGTGCTACCTGTGCGACGGTTCTCTGCATTCCTGTTCCCCCACCACCTACCACCGAAAAATTTCGCTTGTCTGCATAGTATTTGGTACAAACATATACAGACATATGCTGATCTACACGTTTCCCATCGTTAACCGGGACCTCTGACGATGCGTTTCCCGTATACCAGACGTTACTTTTTTTTTTTCGAATATAACCGGCTCCCATCGGGAAAGGGTTAAATTTGAATTTCTATGTTTTTTCTATTTACGGTCGCAACGGCGCAAAGTTGATTTTATTCTTAAGTCTACTGTTGCTTCATTCATATTCAACAAACATTTGATACAAACAGTTGAAGAACAAGTAACAGTGGAGCAACAGACTTCCTTAAATCAATGGAAAAAAATGTTAAGACAACTTTACAATAAGCAAAAAAATAACAGTACGGGGTTTTCAAATGTAATTCAAAACGTCTCTATTTTACAGTATTTCTAATGGTATGCCACGTGTAACATAAATAATTAGATAACAACAAAAAATAAATTTATTTTCAACGGTTCGTGATAGTTGATGCAGCCAAATCATTCCAATTACCTAATTGAGCAGGTACAAACTTCTGACTCATTCTATCACAGCTAAACCTATTGTTCTCTTTTTACTCGGTTTATTGTAAATTTCTTTCTTATTTGTCTTGTGGTATACTGTAGTGTTATTTCTCGTTTCATTACCACAAAAGCATTATTAATTTTTTCTATTAATTGTTCTCTTGTATTAACGGGTTCGGAATACACTGGTGCTGTAGCACGGCCCCAGACGTTAAAATCAAGCGGGGTCAAGTTCGGCGATCGTACAGGCCATGGGATCGGACCATCTTGTTATTTTTTTTTCAATTGATTTAAGGAAGTTTGTTGCTCCACTGTTACTTGCCCTTCAACCGTTTCTATCAAATGTTGGTTGAATCTGAATGAAGTAACAGTAGAATGGAGAATAAAATAATTTTCCGCCGTTGCGACCGTAAATAGAAAAAATATTGAAAATTGAATTTAAAAACTGGGCATTTACTCAAAAAAAAAGAAAAAATCATTATTTCTCCTTAGAACTGAGGCAAAATGTAAATTAATTAGGCTTTGTAAATAGCCAATAAATAGCCTCAGTCCTCCGCCATTTCTGTTTGGCTACTCACCCTCAAAACACCCTGTATATTGCTAATTATTTTACACCTTTGTGTAATAATGACTAAATAATATCTTCTTGAACATGAATCCTGTGACCTCCCCTGATACAAATTCTGGATCCGCCCTTGGTGGTCCCATGCTCCCCCATGTAATTAAACTGACAAGACCAGAATATCTACAATTTCAGAAAGAAAATTGTATTTTACAACAGAAATATGTTGGCCAATATACTGACTGATTTAAATTACGCGCCATTATTGATACATGCATTTCAGTAGGTGGCGTGAAATGACGTCTAATAGACATCGTTCTCAAGAACTGGTCATTCGTCGCACGTCATTATGTACTATTTAAAATAAGACTTGCATTTGCGGCCATATATAATTCAGTTAACCCAAGAACTACAGCCTAGTGACCATGAAAGTCGCCGACAATACAGTCATGCAATATTGCAGCTTAATACCCAAAATAACGATTTTTACCGACAACTGATAATGAGGGATGAAGCTCACTTCGATATGAACGGATTTGTTAATAAGCAGAATTTTCGTATCTGGGCATTAGAGAACCCTCGTGTCATCCATCAACGACCATTACATCCTCGTTGAGTCACAGTTTGGTGCGGTGTTTGGTACGGAGGTGTCATTGGACGCTGCAGGTAATTCTCTTAATGTCACTGGCGACCGCTACTGTGATATGGTGCAAAACTTTCTGGCTCCTCAAATCCAACAATTTAACTTGCAAAACTTGTGGTACCAGTAGGACGCAGTAACTCGACACACAGCTAGGGAAACAATGAATCTTTTGCGAACAATATTTCAGGGACCTTTAATTTCTCGATTTGGTGATGTCAACTGGTCACCAAGGTCACCGAATTTAACGGCTCCTGACTTTTTTATGGGGATTTTTGAAAAATAGGGTTTATGCTAACAAACCAACCAAAAAGTGATGGAAAATATAATCAAGAGGACTCAGGTTTGCGCGGCTTCTAGAGGCGCACATTTGTCTGATATTATTTTTCATACATAATTTGTAAGTTTCAATAAAATATTAAGATGAAAAAAATTGACGTATTTTTATTTCATTTGACAAATATTCAAGATACAAACAAGTCAGTTACATATCGGCCACCCTGTATTATTGGTAGTAAATATGCAGGTTTTTCTTCTAGAGATACAAGCAATTTTATTGGGTAACTTATATTAACAGTCAACGTAAATAAAAATATTTTTTTCATATACATGCAAAAAACTATGAAGCATTAGTAAAATTGTCCACGAGGAAAGTTGTGTAGCATAAAAACATCTCCAAAACGAGGCCTTATATTTTCAGTATGCTATAACCAAAATAAATTTCATTTTTTATGAGCTCTCTAGCGACGTAGTGGTTGCAGTAAATTGGGCATATGAAGTCCGACTTTACAGGTACTAAATTCCCTATAACTCTTCTATAAACCACTTAGATCAATACTTCATCGTTTTTTTAAATATATGCAAAAAGTGACCTTGACGTTTAATAAAAAAGTGGCCAACTTGTTTGTATCTCTAGACGGAAGGCCTTTTCATTTACCCTTAAGAAAATGATTCTGTAGAATCCATCTGAACAACTTTTTCTAGATCATGGTCGTTTTTGATGAGTTAGCCTGTTCTAATGGCTTTTTTAAAAATCTACAAAAGTTGACTATTTGTAGGTCGGGGCCATTCAATTCGTTCAACGATCTGGTATTCCAAAGTGAAATGAACATGAAGGTAAAAGAAACAGGAGAACACTATGACAAAATGCTGTTTAAAGAAGCCTTGAGGACTGGTTTCTTTGAGATGCAAGCAGTCAGGGACAAATATAGAGAGCTGAGTTTAGATGGAATGCACATTGAGTTAGTACTCAGATTTATTGAGGTGCAGGTCTTGCTACTGTCACCTATCTGTCCTCATGTTGCTGAACATGTTTGGCAGCTCCTGGGAAAGGTATGACTGATACATTTCACATACATTTTAGTAACTCTTTGGAGCATAGTTCGAGTGTGATCCAAAGAAGGTGTCCCAGATATAAACGTATGAACTGGAAACATATACTTTCATATGGTCACCCTTGTAAAAAACGCTGAACTATTCCCGCTCTGAGACTATATTGACAATTAAGTTTTGTAATTTTCTATGTTCTATGTGTGGAGAATGTATAATGCTGATCTTTTCACTGGCTTCAATAGTTTCCTATCTTGCCTAAAAATAAAATTAGACATTTCATTTTCAGAAAGGAAGTATACTGAACGCTCTATGGCCAACAGTCGGAGCAGTAAATGAAGTACAAGTTAAAGCCTCTGAATACTTGATGGAATCTGCGCATTCCTTTAGAGTACACCTCAAGACTTACCTGCAAGGGGTGAAAACTAAAAACAACCCTAATCCACCACCTGTAGAAAAACCAAATGTGGTTACAATTTGGGTGGCAAAAACCTTCCCTACATGGCAACAGTGTGTTCTGACTACTATGAAGAAACACTTTGAGGTAGAGGTGGTTTTTCAATATATATTTTTAAACGTCATGGTATTGAATGTTAGGAATACATTTAATATTATTGTAATGGTGAATTGGACTTTAAAATAATTAAATTGTTTACTTCCCATGCCAATTAGGAAGTTGAAGTTCCCTATAGTCGAAAGTACTGCTAGTTTTATATTATTTAGTGCAATATTTCCCAAAAAGGCCAATTTTATCATCCCTGTCCCTATTCATTAATTGCCCAGCACCATTTTCTTCTAATTCTTATATTTTTTGGCACAGGTAAACAAATTTTTCTGATATGCCTGTATTTGTACACCTAGATACAATACAATTTTTGTAAGTCAATGGTTTGACCCATTTTTACCGTAAATACAGAGCAGAACAACTTATGCGCGCGTGGTAGCGATGGTAGCTGGTGTCATGTGTCAACATCACTCAGTTTAGCGCTCCAACAAGATAATTCTCCAAATTACAAACGCCTGGGTGGCGTAACTTTGTCATTTTTTACATATTCAAAAAAATAGTTCTGTACTTCACTTTATTTAAACTATCATTTTGAGTGTGTTTAAAAAAAATAGGCAATTTCCTCTTTGGCGACGAGGTATTGTAATGAGGAATTATGTTTTTTAAATGGCATATACATCATGTAAAACCATGTCACTCATTTCCGTCTGTCTGTGAGTGTATGCCCACTAATTATTTCCAACTCTATAACTTGAAAAGGATGTTGCTGAAAGTTTCTTTACTAATATACTAAGGAGAATCGCCCAAAGTTTTCGGACGTTTCAGAGGCTTCTGTTCATTATCAGAATTTTATTTATTTGTTGAAAATTGAGGATGGGTGTTGTAGGCGGCATGGGGTTAAATATGTTGCATCTATGGTAACAGTGACATGTTCTATTATTCAGAATCTTCCGATCCCTGTGTAATACTCATCTGCAAGATATAATTGTCATACATATATAAATTAAGACGCTGATATTGGATACCAAATTCAGCGCTGACACGAGATAATTGATTGGATTTGACGTAAAAGGTCTCGTTACTTTTCCATAAAAGGGGTATACCTATGCGCGTCCCACGTTCACGGCGAAAATTGGCGGAACATAGGCGTGCGGCGTATATTTTACCATGGTTTGGCGGAAATTCCTGTGGCAACGTTAAGAATATCTGAGCCATTGCTTTTGCATTATTATGCCATAAGTAAATTTAACTACGCATTTACGCCTTATATCAGTTTTAGCTGTGCCTGTTATTTGTTATACATCTGCCTAGCTAACTCTTTTCCGAAATAGGCGTTAGTTTGATCTACCTTTGTTTTAGCAGCTACGACTACAGCACAGTAGTACTACACTTTATATAAACAAGAATACAAAACGGCCATGGTAATTATATTTAGTATGATAGAAATATAAGTAGACCGATTCTATGTCTCTTGTGGTTTGGGTGGAAAGTACAGAATCAATCTACTTGACGATATTTTTTATATTTACAGAAGAGTGCTTCTCTACCAGATAACAAAGTTCTTTCTGGCGAATTTGGAAAAATGGAAGAACTCAAGAAGTACATGAAGAAAGTAATGCCTTTTGTTCAAGCAACTAGGGAAAAACTGGATCAATTGGGAGTAAAAGCATTAGCTTTAACCCTAGAGTTTGACGAGGCAGAAGTGCTCAAAAATAATATTGCCTATTTGGCAAATACTTTAGAAGTATGTATTAGGTTGACAAAAGTGGGGTTTTTTATTCTTAGAAATTATTTTTTTAAGTGAGATCTAACTACTGGGGTCCGATTCTAGACTGTTGAACTGGGTCCAAGCAATAATCTTCAAGGATAATAATTTCTACTTCACATTTTTATTTTTAAATCTCCAGTACGTCTTATTTCAGGTAGAAGAAGTTCTAGTTAAATACACGGACGACCCAGAAGCAACTGAAAAAATGAAAGAATGTTGTCCTGGTTCACCATTTGTTTTGTTTTCAACGAAACCTGGCGTGAAATTAGATTTTGTAAACCCTGTGCCTTTAAACGGCCTGCTCTCTAAATCATTAACAGTTAGTGATGGAGATACGGTATCAAAGATCACCCAGAGGATAGCCAAAGACTCGAAACAAATCAAAAGTAGGTTCCTTTCTTTTAATTTTTAGGTTACGTTAAAAAGACTAAATTCGGTGCCTTGACTAACATTGCCATTGCTTCTTCAACTAATTAGAAATTGTAATTTTTGTTTTTTGCAACGTGTTTTACTCCGAGAGCTGACACAGACAATTTTGGGTAGACATTTGGGACACGCTGAAACCGTGCCTAATCTCTCTCCTATAATACCAAAACAGAACTGCAGACCTGGCTGGGGGGTAGCGAGGCTAAATCATCCCTTGTTTTTAAAAACGCGATTTTTTGCAAAAAATTATTTTGAGGCATTTCTAATTTTCATACCTATAAATTTGACATTCAAAGAATGGAAAAATAAATAATCCAAATCATATAGCCAGGACATGGGGGCATACAATTAGTACACCAATGTTTGTGGGAAAACTTTTTATTTGACAACAGATAATGAAAAAACATGTTTTTTGGGATTCAATCGAAAGTGTTGACAGGAACGAACAAACATTTCATATAAGATTTTTATGTATTTTAGAGACCTACAAAATGAAACCACACGTAAAAAGACCCGACTAGTAACAAAAATGTTATGGCTGAAAAACGAGGCCAAATGCAGGTTTTTGACACTTGGTGGTAATGCGACGATAATTTCACGCAACTACTTGAAATTGTTCAAATCCGTGAGATTCATACTTCTCAATATCAACAACAAAATTGGAGTATATTGGTGAAGTAGTTTCTTGAGAATTTCTAATTGTTTATCCAAAAACACCTGTTTTCCGGCCAATACTACTAGTTTATTGAGCAATATACAGGGTTTGTTCCAAGAGCATTCAATCTAATAAATACCTAAAAATCTTATATAGAGTTTTTTCGTTCTTGTCAACACTTCCCATTGGATCCACAAAAACACGTTTTTTCATTCTTTGTTGTCGAATTAAAAGTTTTCCCAAAAAAATTGATGTACCCATTTTATGCGTCCATGTTTTAAATACCCCCTTGAACAACTTCCAGCAATAAAACCAGACTTTACAATTATTTTGCAAACCAGGGGTATTTTCGTCTACTTGCAAAGCTATTTTCAAAAAAATTGTACAAACGTATTTGAGGCATGCTGAAATTTCAATAGGATATTATTTATAATTAAAAGTAAATATGTAGTATATCATTTCGATGAAACAATCTACCTTCCAGGTGGAGAGAAAGTAGCGTATGCATGTGAGTGAGAAGTGCTACACTGCCATACTTCAGTAAAATTAATTTAAATCACAAAATATATAATTAATCACGTTATTTAACAAAAATATTATTTTTTTCACGTTGTCAGATATTTCATATTTATTACATTGCCTAAATATAAAAGCAGTAAATCAATTTTTCAGAGTAAAAGAGTTTTCAAACTACGTATAATGCTTCTATTCTGCGTATGGTACAAGTACTGCCTTATTACCCTTCATACTCTTAACATGTTTAGTTTTTTTATGTAATAATTCTGTTATTTGTGAATAAGTATTTATGGTTATAAATAATTGCTTTTTGAAAAATATTCTTTGTTTAACTTGACGTATACGAAAACATGCTGTTTTCAGTTTATTTATATAATTATTTTTGTTGCGTGTAATTATTGGATGTATTTATATAATTATTAAATTGAATTATAAGATGTTGAAAAGATTTACTTTTGACCCAATTTTACTATTTACCGGCGGGATCTAAAATCTTGATCCGGATCATAACGGACCAATGAGAAGGCGTCTTTCTAGTAATGGATCAGATCAATATAGTCGATTTGTTCTAAAATATCTGTCAACCCAGCGAAAAAATATACGAGTTGTGTTAGAAGAATCTGAATTCTAATACACACCCCATCTCTAACCGACAAGCACAAGACATGAGGGTTTCTATTTTACAATTTACAGACTTTGTTATTATAGACCTTTCTTTCTGTTGTAAAATTTATCTGGTTTCTATCATTTTTTCTAGAATTTAATAAAGCACAGGCAACAGTATACATTCGTCTAAACCAGATGCAAGTGGTTACAATAATTGTAACTCAGAAACATCTCTATTTACCTTGAAGGACGACATGCGGATTATGTACAGCAGCAAAAACATGTGATAATGGAAGAAAATTAAGTTTGTTGAAATCTAGACTTAATTAACAACCGATATATTCTTTTTTCAGATGTATCAAGTGCTTATGTTTGAATTTGGTTCTATGATCTACAAGGTGGATATATGATACTTGTCTCCAGTTGGCCAATTTTTGATTGCAGTTTTACGAAAACGCTCACTAATTGGTCATTGTTGATCCGGATCATAGGTTTTTTCTCCGGATAAACTGAAAAAATAAGTTTTTGTAACTAAACCAGGTGATGTATAAAGAATTTCTTGATTATATGTGGGGATTACCCTTCGTATATAAATAATATATTTTGAGAGATATGTTAGAAAAAATCGACTATGTTCATTAAATCCATGACTAGAAAAATGCCTTCTTATTGGTCCATTTTCCAAGAATTTTGATTTTCTGTTAGCAAAATTGGGTCTAAGAATATAAGGGTTGATTTCACCTGCTACGCCCCAGCCAGGTCTGCAGTTGTGTTTTGATGTTATAGGAGAGGGATTAGGGATGTTTTCAGCGTGCCTCAAACACTTGCCCAAAATTTTTTATCAACTCTCCTACTGTTTTTTCCAGAACCAGAATCGATACAGCTTTGGAGATTCGAAAATCTAGAAGTTGAACGCAAGATGCCAGTGTTCAATGAACCAACAAAGTATAAGGTTATGATAGCTAAAGATGCCGTATTTAAAGTAGATCTTCAAAAGAAAAAAGTGTTTGTGCAAAATGGGAAGAATTCGGTTGATGTCGGTAGTCAAGTAACTTATATTGTTGTTTAAGTTGTTCCTACTTAAGTGGAGTTTTTGTTTTTTCCCGAGATTTAATGTTTGATTTGATCATGGAGGATGTCATAAAGATTTATTTATCCTGTGGGCAGTAATAAACCTTTTTTATAGTACCTTTTCTGTGAAATATTTGTCCCATACACTTAATACTGTCCACCTTAGGCAGGTGTAGCAAAAATAGGCATTTCTCACAGAAACCAATAGGAAGAATATTCACAATTTGTTCCAATAAAAATTCTTTATTTTAAAACATTTTTACTTACAATATCTAGAAAGACTAGATGAGATACTTAACATTTACAATTTTAGACTAGACTTACGTTTGAGGAAGGAACGAGAAACTCTTCTTCAAAAGAAATATTTACCCTGAAAAGTGGAAAAACAGTATATTAGCTCTAAAAACCCATGTATGTTTAAACGTAGTTTCAACCGACTATGCATACATTGCTTAACAACGAAACAACTCCAAGAACTTGTGTAATAATATTTATAAATTTATATCAAATCTGTACCTATGTATATGTTAATTCATTTCCCGACATTTGGCAAGTCAAATTAAAACTACAACTACATACTTTTATACATTCATCTCCCTCACACATATATATGCAATCTGCCTCTGTGCGCGAATGTTTGCTTGTGTAAGCCCAGACGTACTTCGGCTCGCCAACGTATGAGTATTCCTAATATATGCTTGTCACTGTAAGTGTTGCAACCCACTTGAGATGGGCGTACCATTTTGAGTTTACCTTTTATTGATTTTCGTAATATGAAATAAACTACCTGAAACTACGACTAACGGACAATATCTATAGTTTTTGTCAAATATTTTTATTATGCTTTATTAATCGATTCATCTGTACGGTGTGCAATTTTACTATGGAGTTTCAGCTCCACACATGTTCAGATATTCGATTTTCTTATTTAGTTCGTATGGCATTGATGACGTGACCGCCAAAAACCGTGAATAGAACTATAATAAACTACAAAAATTGTTATGATATCAAGTTCTTATTTACAAAAAAAGTTATAAGTAACGTTTATTAATCATATGTATAGCAAATATTGCTGGTAAAATTGCTATAAAAGATTTACCTCGAAGTGACTGTAGGATTCCACATAGTTGCTTGTGTGCAGCATCAATTCTAATTCTCGTATGTACTTGATGGCACTTTGTAAAGTTTTTACTTTACTGATCCTTTTTCCTCTGTAAATAAAAAAACATATATCAACAATTATCCATCCCATCCCATCTAGTTGTCACATGGTGACTGAGTATTAATCGCGAAATGAGATATTTACAGTTCCATTAAATATCTGCTATGCGCTCTCCGCAGTGATCGATTCTGGTGATAGATGGAGCTTTGCTCTGTCTTATTTCGATAGACTGTACCTTCTGGATAGAGGATGGTTGCGATGATTTCTTTCGTTAACCCAGAGAGGAGAGATCAAGCCTAGACCATGCTGATGACTAACCAAGAAGCACGAAACAGCGGTACATGGTTGGCTGTCTTTTGGTCGGGCGGACGAAAGAAAGCATGTTTAATTAACGATTCTGCAGATTTACGAATTCATGAAATTTATAGAAATAATAATCAGTATGCAAAAGGTTGTCTAAGCAGCCGGAACGTAAGTGGTGTTTTCTTGATTAGGTCATTATATTGGTTATAAACAATACTGAGGAATGCAGAATCAATATCAGAATGAGTCACAAAAGCTACAATATTATCGCTCCGTTCAGGTTATTTGGGACTTGTGTATTAAGACTGACACAGCACTGCTTTTTGTACTTCGAGAATTACTATGTTTCTAGATCTAACTCGCAGCGAGGCTTCTTGCAGTTCTGTTCACGTGTTAATTTTACCAGCAATCCCTTCATACGCAAGTCAAATATCAACAAGCTTAGGAGCTATGATCAGACAACGTAACACGTAGAAATAAAATTAGTGTGAGATGTGGTTAACATGTTTTATTATGAAAAATATAAAAGCTAAGGTTGATATTTATTAAATCTGTCAGTCGTAGCCATTTCTGGCCAGCCAATAATGCAAATGTTTTTTGACATGTTCAAAGGTCGTCAACATACATGCACTGGCAGGGATTGCTCTAATCAAAGTGGGGCGCAGACCCGTGTAAAATGCGAGTATTCCCTCGTCCCTAGAACAAAAAACATGGCCATTAAAGGTCTATGTATTGCTTATTTGGGGTTGTGGAGTTCGAAATTTTATCTAATTTTCATTATATACATTAAAAAATATACAATATTTCATTGGGAGTATTTGTATTTACCACAATAGTGCCATTAAAGTGTACATATTTATTTTAGAATTTACGTTTAAATTGATGTCTACTATAATAAGTAGTTCAAATGCTGACTGCTTCCATCATATACACACATGAACACAACTATTGAAAAATCTAAATCTAAGGATTTCGAAGTCATCCGTACCTCAATCGCTTTTTCATACACCACAAAATATGTTTCAGCAACTTTTTTAATTTTTCTCACAATAATAAAAATGCGACAAAATACCGGAGCATCTTATCTAAAAATTAGTTGATTTAGATATGTTTAATTATCTTCGGCCTTTGCACTATTTTTCATTTAGGTAGACGAATACTCTTTTGATTGGCCTATAAGAAGTTACTGCCTATTACGTATATATTCCTGCTGGCTAACTCGATTCCTGAAGATTTGTCGCTAGACGGATGTTCATTTATTTACAACTTAGTTGTTATTTATATAAATTCGTGAACGTTTTTGGTGGTTTTATGAAAATTATCGACTGAAATTAACATATGTGCAGGAAACACTTGAAATTAGTGTATGTGAGTGAAATTAACATTCGTTAATATTCTTTCATGTAAAAATGGCAGTGATTTTTCTGAACAAAAAAATCTTGATGGATATGAGATACGACTGCGTAGAAATGAAGCAGTGGTTGAGTTTAGATGTATTGTTGATTGTTGTCTACATCTATAATTATTTTATGACTAGAGGCTGGCTTTCCTCTCATATGAATTGCCCACCTAAATGATATTCAAATATTTTGGTAACGACTTCGAAGTTCTAGATGTAGGTTCTAGCTAATATTAATGGTATGTTCAAGGTGGATTATTTGATTTCCATCTAATTTATTTAGACAATATTTCGGATTGATAACGATTATAAGGAATACGACGAAAAAAATATCGAGTTGGCAGCGTCAAGTAGATTGACTTGGTACACCTTAAAAGTGGACATAATATCAAAAAATACAGGTACATTTTTAAGGAATACAAAAAACTTAACTGCAGCAGCTCAACAGAATGAAGCTTTGGTTGTGCCTTCAAATATCAAATCATGACCCCAGACTAAATTGGAGGCGTATAAATTGGCTTTGTAGTTGTTAAATGTTATGTTGAATCTTGGTTCAAACAAATTAGGATATTTACACCTCTATAGAAAATGAAATGTCACTATACACTCACGAAAAATATCGTGTTTGTAATTAAATTGAGTTTATTTTTGAATTAGTCAGATTCGTCTCGTATAAATTCGGTTAAGTTGATCATATTTAGTCTCAGATACATCTGCATACCTTAGTATTTTATAACCCACAACAAACATATTATCCTTCGTAGCTGATACTTGTATTCTTGATTTAATTACATCTATTGGAAAAGTGCTTGCCCAAAACATCCCTCCAGCTGTTGAACCCGCAATCATCGTCTTCACTGGACCTATTTCATACTTTTTCTGATCTGGACGCCTCAGTGTATTCCTCATGTCTATCAAATCAACAGAATACTATTTAAACTATCGACTATAGGGTATTTTGTTTTCTTTGGTTTTGGCTCCGCAGTCACTGGTCCGAAAAAAAATTCTGTACTTTCCCAGTTATATATCAGCCAACGATGTTGTGCGTGTACAGGGTTCTCCCCAAGCTGAGCCAATATATTTACATCAGAAATTACTAGGATTAGTTGAAATCTACGTTAAATTTCAGTTAAAAAGCTCTCTCTCTCTCTCTATATATATATATATATATATATATATGAGTATATACACACAGCGTGGCCCAGCCATGTGTGGACGGAATATTACTCATAAACAAATACATTTTGAGAAAATCTATTTATGGGATGTTATACATGACATTTGAGGGCACATTTAGCTAAAATATTGACCGTTGACCTACATATCAAAGTTGTGATTTTTCAAATGGAATGCCTCAAGTTTTATTGCAAATTTGGATAAACCAATTCAAAAGAAAAAAAATTGATATGACATACTATGGGGTTTTGGTAATTAGCTACTAAGATATAAAGTGTTTTGTTTAGAACAACCCCCACTTCGGCAACCCGTCAGTCTTGCATTTTGAGACATGGAATTCTGAATTTTGTAACAAAAAAACTTACACACCTCAGCTCTTATCTTATTTGTTACTTTTTCGAATTTTAATTCTTGCTCATACGCAAATTGTAGTTTTTCTCAAAAATTTCAAATGCATCACTCTGTATATTTGTGCAAGTTTAGATTCAATTTTTTATGAGCTTTTTTTATACTAGACACATGAGGGTTTTTACGGCTATTTTTTCTGTTATTAGCCCGTCTTTTATGGAGCGGCTTAATTCCTCAAAATATCGCATCATCCTTGGAAACAAATAAAATGTTGATTAGTTACAAGCTGTCAAAATTAGCTTAGTGAGCATTATAATAAAAACGTGTTTGAAAATAAATTTTTCTAAAGAAGAAATGGTGAATATGGTGTTCGTTTTTGGCGAAGCCCAAAGAAATAGTTTCCTAGCCTCTCGAATTTATAAGCAACGGTGCCCTAATATGCGACATCCAAGGCCGGAAATATTTTCCACACTACGAGAACGTTTTGAATCAAGTGGGGCAGCGGAATATAGTAAAAAATGTATAAATAATCCAAGTGTCACCAATGAGGCGAATCAGTTGAAGGTTCGATTGAAGTTGCAGGAAAATCTCCATTTAAGTGCGCGGCAAATTGGAGCAGAAACTGATATATGCAGAACTTCGATTCAAAGGATTATTCACAAGCAAAGGTACCATTCATATCACCTATGATTGCATCAATGCCTTCATCCTCAGGATTTCGCAGCTCGAATGGAGTTTAGAAAAATAATGCTAAATAAAGTGAGTGAAGACACAACTTTCCTGGATAACGTTCTTTTTAGCGACGAGGCAACTTTTAATAGCATAAGCGTTGTCAACAGGCATAACATGCACTATTATGCGACAGAAAACCCTTACTGGGTTAGGCAAATAGATTTCCAAAATAAATGGAGCCTGAATGTTTGGGGAGGAGTTATTAGCAGACAAGTTATCGGGCCTTCCTTTTTCGACAACAGATTAACAGGTACAGAATACTTGAATTTTTTGATCGCGCGTTATCATAATCGTGTGCGTAACACCTGGAGTAACAATCGTTGGATCGGTCGTGATGAGCCTATATCACCAGATATGACATCGATGGACTTTTACGTCAAATCTGTACTCTTAGTGGCAATATGGAACTAGCCCACTGTTTGTCTTTTGATTCCATGGATGATGAGATTATTTTCCTTAATTTTGCTGTGTTGTTCTATTAAAAATAACTCTAAATTTAGTGATTTTATCTGAATCAAACCTTATACCAGAAAAGCTTGTAAAAAATTGAATCCAAACTTGCACAAATATACGTGATGCATTTGAAATTTTTGAGGTAAAAAGTACAATTCGCGTTTTTGACCACCCTGTATGAGCAACAATGAAAATTCGAAAAAGTAACAAACAGAATAAAAGCTGAGGTGTGTAAGTTTTTTTTGATACAAAATTCAGCACTCCAAATTTCAAAATGGCGGATTGAGGGGTCGCCGAAGTGGACGGTTTTTCTGGACAAAACACCTTACATCTCAGTAGCTAATTACCAAAACCCCATAGTATGTTATATAAATCTTCTTTGAGGCATTCCATTAAAAAAATCACAACTTTGATATGTAGGTCAAAATTGGGACACACTGTATAATTGCCAATATTTTAGAAATGTGTCCTCAAATGTCATGTACAGCATGCCATTGATAGATTTGCCCAAAATGTATTTGTTCATGGGTAGTGTTCCATCCACACATGCATGGGCCACCCTGCATATATATATATATATATATATACAGGGTGGCCAAACACGTGACGTCATAAAAAAAACTAGATTCCCCACATCGAGAGGAACCCAAATCACCCCCATATATATGGTCCGATTTTGTTTAGTTTAGGAGTTATGAATTTTTTTCGGATTTTTCGAGAATTTTTGAGTTCTGTGTTTATTTTTACCATAACTTCGTTAATAATTGTGATAAATGCCTGCTTTTTTCACGATTATGTAGCTAAGACCTAAGGCTTAACTATCATATAATCATTCAAGTCATGTAACTAATACTACTTTTTAATTTTTTTCAAAATCTTCGAACATAACAAAAAAGTAAAAAAGTGCAACAACTTTGAACGTTTATAAAAAATTGAAAAAACATGTTCTTACTATTCGTAAGTATCTTAAAAACTTCCTTACGGTATCAGCTATTTACCGTAAAAATTTCATCAACCTAGCTTTACTACATGCTACCGTAATTGTGGCTCAAATAGAACCGAACCCAAAATTGGATAACCCTCTGCTCAATAGAAATTGTTAGTTTCGGAAAAAAAATTTGCAAAAACCACAAAAACACGTTTGATTTTTACTGAACAGCAGATTATTATTCATTTATGTTATTTACAAGAGGTTTTCAAAATGTCTGCCTCTAACAGAAATGCACAGTGTACACCTACGTATGAAATTTTGTTTTAAATCTCTAAATGCTTGTGTGTTGTTTTTCAACACATGTGTCGCTTCTTGAATTTTGTTCCTCAATGAATTTTCATTTGCACATTCTTGGGCGAATGTTATGTCTTTAAAATATCCCCAAACAAAAAAATCAATGGGGTTGAGGTCAGGGGAGCGTGGAGGCCATCGTATCGGTCCGTTTCGTCCGATCCATCTGTCTGGGAACCTTTCGTTTAAGTAGTTTCGCACGATCGTTGCGTTGTGGCATGGTGCACCATCATTCTGGAACACCATGTTCCGTCTGGCTTCCAGGCTTGAATCTTCCATCAATAATGGTAGGCTATTTTCAAGGAAGCTTTTGTAGGCTACCGAATCCAACCTTGACGGCAGTTCAAATGGACCGATAAATTCCATATTGAATATTCCTGACCACATGTTCACACTAAAACGGTGTTGAAATGTCGACGGCCTTGACTGGTGGGGGTTTTCAACAGCCCAAGTATGTAAATTATGGATATTGAATATCCCTGTTCTTTCAAAACGTGACTCGTCAGTCCATAAAATTTTATCAAAAAAATCGGGATCCTCTCGTTGTCTTCGCAGCATTGTCTCGCAGAAATCCACTCTTAACTGGTAATCTGAAGGCATCAACGCTTGAACTCTTTGAACATGATAGGCATGATAACCTTCTTCATGAAGAATATTTTGTATCGATGTTCGTGGTATTCTAAGGTTTTGTGCCATAGATCTCGTACTCGTTGAGGGATTCCGGCTAATTTCTTCAAGTACTACTTCTCTGCGATCCGGATCAGCTGTAGGATATCCTTCATTGCTTCCTCGTCCTGGAATGCGGCCTGCCATGAAAGTGTTATGTGTGTTAATAAAAACACGGTGGTCTGGGTAATGCTCAGGTTGTGGTCCGCCTCGGCGTATAAGTTGTTCCCGGTACAGCTGAGCATGACCCAGACCACCGTGTTTTTATTAACACACATAACACTTTCATGGCAGGCCGCATTCCAGGACGAGGAAGCAATGAAGGATATCCTACAGCTGATCCGGATCGCAGAGAAGTAGTACTTGAAGAAATTAGCCGGAATCCCTCAACGAGTACGAGATCTATGGCACAAAACCTTAGAATACCACGAACATCGATAAAAAATATTCTTCATGAAGAAGGTTATCATGCCTATCATGTTCAAAGAGTTCAAGCGTTGATGCCTTCAGATTACCAGTTAAGAGTGGATTTCTGCGAGACAATGCTGCGAAGACAACGAGAGGATCCCGATTTTTTTGATAAAATTTTATGGACTGACGAGTCACGTTTTGAAAGAACAGGGATATTCAATATCCATAATTTACATACTTGGGCTGTTGAAAACCCCCACCAGTCAAGGACGTCGACATTTCAACACCGTTTTTGTGTGAACATGTGGTCAGGAATATTCAATATGGAATTTATCGGTCCATTTGAACTGCCGTCAAGGTTGGATTCGGTAGCCTACAAAAGCTTCCTTGAAAATAGCCTACCATTATTGCTGGAAGATTCAAGCCTGGAAGCCAGACGGAACATGGTGTTCCAGAATGATGGTGCACCATGCCACAACGCAACGATCGTGCGAAACTACTTAAACGAAAGGTTCCCAGACAGATGGATCGGACGAAACGGACCGATACGATGGCCTCCACGCTCCCCTGACCTCAACCCCATTGATTTTTTTGTTTGGGGATATTTTAAAGACATAACATTCGCCCAAGAATGTGCAAATAAAAATTCATTGAGGAACAAAATTCAAGAAGCGACACATGTGTTGAAAAACAACACACAAGCATTTAGAGATTTAAAACAAAATTTCATACGTAGGTGTACACTGTGCATTTCTGTTAGAGGCAGACATTTTGAAAACCTCTTGTAAATAACATAAATGAATAATAATCTGCTGTTCAGTAAAAATCAAACGTGTTTTTGTGGTTTTTGCAAATTTTTTTTCCGAAACTAACAATTTCTATTGAGCAGAGGGTTATCCAATTTTGGGTTCGGTTCTATTTGAGCCACAATTACGGTAGCATGTAGTAAAGCTAGGTTGATGAAATTTTTACGGTAAATAGCTGATACCGTAAGGAAGTTTTTAAGATACTTACGAATAGTAAGAACATGTTTTTTCAATTTTTTATAAACGTTCAAAGTTGTTGCACTTTTTTACTTTTTTGTTATGTTCGAAGATTTTGAAAAAAATTAAAAAGTAGTATTAGTTACATGACTTGAATGATTATATGATAGTTAAGCCTTAGGTCTTAGCTACATAATCGTGAAAAAAGCAGGCATTTATCACAATTATTAACGAAGTTATGGTAAAAATAAACACAGAACTCAAAAATTCTCGAAAGATCCGAAAAAAATTCATAACTCCTAAACTAAACAAAATCGGACCATATATATGGGGGTGATTTGGGTTCCTCTCGATGTGGGGAATCTAATTTTTTTTTTATGACGTCACGTGTTTGGCCACCCTGTATATATATATGCACTGAGGATTTCAAATTCGGAAACGGTAATTTGGCAATTCATAGTATTTTTGGAGACCCTGGGATTCCAATATAAATTGTATTAACAAGCCTTGTACAAGTAACTGTTAGTATGTTAGTTCGTTAGTATGCAAGTGTGGGACAAATCCTGAAACTGAATTTTGGGTCAATTAACCTTAACCAATCGAGCTGAAATTTTGTATGCCTGTCTGGTTCGTGTGACAATACATAATGAATTAACTGCCGCCATTTTGAAACTAATATGGGGTGTGCTACATAATGGCGATTTATTGTTTCCATAATATCATGGGTATCAAATGATGAGTGAACACAAAATTAACGTCATTCTAAATCAAACATGGCGGATGCCGCAATTTGTCGATTTTCAATTTTCATGGTCACCCCTATAATATGGAAATCAGACGACAGGCTTTGAGAGGAACACAATACGCAAAGTGCCGTCATTTCAAATTAAATCAAACCAAAGATGGCGTTTATTATTTTTATGGTTACCCCTTCATATGGTTATCGGCTGAAAGGGCTTAATGATAGAAATACAGTAAGCAAAGTGACATCATTCTAGATTCAATATGGCGGCCGCCACAAATTATCGATTTAGTTAATTTAATTAATAATTTCCATAGTCCCCCCATATTATACGTAGTCGTGCCATAAGTTCTGTCCCATGATAATCTCATGATAAAAATGAAACAAGATAAGATATATTTATATGAAAGATATTATTTATTCGACAATATTTTTAGAATTCATAATCAAACAGTTTTATTCAAAATGTCCCCCTTGGCCTTCACACACTGCTTCAATCTCGCGGGCCACTCATCTATCACTGCACGCACAGCTTCCAAAGGAATAGCTGCCGCTGATCGGATCAAATCCGCTTTCAGGGACTCGATATTACGGTGGGCTTTGGAGCAGGCCAACTGCTCTAGCAGGTCCCACAACTTGTAGTCTAAAGGATTGAGGTCCGGACTCCCTGAGGGCCAATCTTCCGCAGCAATGAACTCTGGCACATTGCTTTCCAGCCAGCGCTGCGTACTCTTAGCCTTGTGAGCGGGGCGGAATCCTGCTGGTAGACCCAGTGTTGGTTGGCAAACAATTTACCACTTAAAGGCTTGTCGATAGGATCCAGTATGTCGCTCTGATAGTTTGCCGCTTTTGTTTTCACGCCCTGTTTACAGAAATGGAGCTGAGTGACCCCTTCGTAGGACACCCCCCACCAAACCATGACTGACGCAGGGTGGTGGCCTCTCTCAACTCTCGGAATGATCTCCGAAGCTTCCTGTGAACTCCTTGCATACACTTTGTCATTTTGTCGGTTGAATTTTTCTTCTATGGTGAAGATTTTCTCATCCGTGAACAAAATCTTTCGGAATCCCCCAGCTGCGTACCTCTCCAAGAGCTTCTTGGATCTTGTCGCCCTGATGTGTCGCAAGGTGGCCGTAAGTCGCTGGCCCGTACGTCTCCGGTAAGCCCCTAGCCCTAGGTCTTGTTTAATGATGCGCGACATCGTCCGGACAGGAATCTTCATTTCCCTGGATAGGATCTTCTGCTTCCGGAGTGGATTCCTTTGAATCCTGGCTTTTACGGCTTTGATGGCTGCTGGAGTCCTTACTTGACGAGGTCTTCCGCTTCTTGGCCTGTCATCAACAGAGGACGTCTCATTGTACCGCTGAATGGTCCTAGACACAAATTTACGCGATATTTGAAGGCCGCGTAAGAGTTCAAAAATCTGACTAGCACTGTGATTACACTTATGTAAAGCTATCACTGCAATACGGTTCTCTGCCTTGCCCCACTCCATCGTTATGCTTCGAGAGATCAATACAAACTGAGGTATATGTAATTACCCGAAAAGCGCTTAATCAACTGACACCACAATGTAAACAATCGGACAAGTATTAACAGGTCTACACTTGTTTGAAAACGAGGGACAGAACTTATGGCATGACTACGTAGATATCAAATGAAAGGGACTGATGAAAGGAACACAATAAGCAAAGTGACGTCATTCTAATCCAATATGGCGGACGTTTAATATGAAGTGGCTATGAGAACCTATCGAATAGAGCCTCACTTGATTCCCAATTACAAGTACTCTAGTCGTATGGTCTGACGATTAATTTGGTCAACTATTGTGTAAAAAATACTCATATGTAATAACTTTCTAAGTTAGTTATGTAGGTAGTTCGCTAAAATGTAGGTTCAGTCAATTGGGCAAGAATACTTGATAGTCATAAGGACGCCTCCCGTATGTATAAGAGTTTGTTATATGTTTATGTTTCTTTCATGCATTGTATGCATTTGACCTTAAAATATGCATACATATAAATAAATATTTTTGCATACGTCAATAAACTAGTAACAAAGACCTTATAAGACTTATTCTCGTTTTTTCACACTTTCTTATTGATATTATCTGTTTAAATTTGGCATTATTATATTCTATTTTTGAGAAAATTGGCTCACTTTTTGTGTTTAAAGTATTTCTCCATATTTTATTTGAAAATTTCACTTTTCTCTCTTGAATGCTTGGGCCGCCAGTACCCCTGATGTCATATAACATTCAAAAAATGTATAATATATCTCATTTTCGAAATTTTTCGCGATGAGACTGCTTCCTCGCCAGTAGGCGTCGGAAGTAAAAGAGCAAAAAAGATACACCATTTCTTGATCTCAAAGCTCGGTCGTCCGCGTGATATTCACTACCATGTCGCGACCGAGGTTCGAGGCGACGAAATGGAACCTTTTTTCATTTTTTGTTTTTGAACTTTCCACAAAAAGGCTGTAGACTGATAGGAAACGGGTATTTGTAAATATTTCTTGAACAACTAATCTGCGAAGTAAATAATCTTATACTAAACTAACCTTATTTTTATTACATAACACGAGGTATGAAAACAGGTGGTTTCCATTTGAAAAAAATGACTCGGAGTTTTATACAATTTAATTTTCATGGGACCACTCTGTATTAATGTTATTGATTATTTATCAAAATATCGAATGAGCTCTACTAAAGTGTTGACTAAAGCAGACCTCATATAAGAAAGCAGTTGCAATTCGTTTGACAAATACAAAAACATACAAAAAAATTAAAAGAAAACGGTTAGAGTTAGGTATAGGATATTGTACATAGAATTTGTTTAGAATCCTGCCTAGATTTAAAAAATTGAGTAATGTATAGGGCATTCCATTTAAAATAAGCAAGTCTGTATCTACTTCTAGTACAAGCGGTAGTGCCACTTTTTTGATAATATTTCAGAGAAGTTACTCATATCAGTTATACTATAACTCGTTTTTATATTTGTCTAACTTCAACCTTTCGAGTAATCGATCGCTACAGTACAACGTGGTACACCCTGTATGTTGTGTGTGTGTGTGTGTTAACCGCTAATAGACTTGTGTACGGCACGGGTATTACGTATCTTGAAAAGTGACATTTCTTCGGTTTTTTTTTAATTTTGTAGATTTTTTGTGACATAACGTAGGTTTTTCTACAGGATTTTAACTTAAACTCTGGGCGCTGAAGAAAGACATTAAACGTAAACAGTGATCAGCACGTGAACAGATCCCTCGAAAGCATCCACGGATATACTCCAGTCACTTTAGGTCTAAACATCCTCGGCAGTGTATTTCTAGTGAATCCACAGACCCTTTTTCTTGTCATCTTGAGACTAGAAAAAGGATGACTGTTAAAATAAGTTACCTTGATCTTTCATGAGCTCCCAGTACAAAACATCATCGATATATTTTTGATGTAGGAACAACAAATTGGTTTAGAAAACATCAACTTTGAACCTAAATTGACTGGAGTAACATCGATCTACAGACAAATTCAAGGTCACTAGCAGTCGTCGGCGCTCTACGAATCTGCACAGGTTTGGACTTGTAAACGTGATTGTAGATGACACGACAGGCATCTAACAGTTAATTCACGCACAGGATTGCATTGCATACGCATTACGCATTCAGTAGCGTATACTCGTTTTTCACGGGTGGAACGTTTTGTTTATATATTGCCTAAGATACGATGTCTGACACAGATACAGCCGACGAAGTGGTTGACATCAACGCAACCCCACCCAAAAAAAGGGCTAAGAAGCTACATTTAAGTGCAAATGAAAAACAAATAATATTAAATACATACAAAAACCAAATTCAAGAAAAACCCGATTTGGTCGTGGACGAAGTTATATGTAAGGTAGCACATATTTCTGGAGTATGTCCGTCCAGTGTTTATAGGATCATTAAGGAATATAGGAGCACTCACTCACTTTCTGAGCCAAAACCGTATCCTGCAAGAAAAAGGATAACGGACCGAGTAGATGACTTTGACAGAACTGCCATCAGGAGGAAAGTGCATAATTTTTTCTTCCGAAATGAGATACCTACAGTAGATAAGATATTAAGATTAGTTAATGCTGATGAGGATCTTCCATCATTTAAAAGAACCACATTCCGAAAACTTTTGAAGGAACTTAATTTTCGATTCTTGAAACGGGGAAGAAACAGTATGTTAATAGAGAAAGAAGAAATTGTTGTGTGGAGAAGGGAATAAATACCTTAGGAAGATTCGGAAGTTTCGCGATGAAAAAAGAAAAATTTACTATTTGGACGAAACGTGGGTGAATGCTGGACATACTCAAGCGAAAGTTTGGGTCGACAAATCAGTAACATCATCAAGGCAGGCTTTTCTAGACGGTCTTTCGGATGGATTGAAAAATCCTGCAGGTAAGCTCCTTCATCTATCCGGCAATTTAATTTCGATAAATTCGGGCAAATAATATGCTGTGATAGCAGATAATGTGTGATATTCTCCAAAAATGGTGCATTCGCAGTGTAGTCATTAGGAAAAAAACTTCGACCCTCTTTTAAGCGTTATTTTGAAATTTATTATCATTTTTGGGTGCAGTCAATTTGCTTTGAATGGGTTTTGAGAAGTTGCAAACTTCAATTTTCTACGTTTTTCAGTTTTTGATCAGCATTCCGTGACTCTTAAATTCAGCTAAATGAACTCAATTGCCTCATTCCTTCAAATTTAATCAATCCATAGTGTAAGGAATAATTTATTTCCAGGAAAAGGCAAACGGCTGATCATTTGTCACGTAGGTAGTGAAGACGGCTTTGTTCCCGAAGCACTGTGGGCCTTTGAATCAAAAAAGACAGGGGACTATCATGAGGAGATGGACGGCAATTCCTTTGAAAATTGGTTCTCCAAAATGTTACTAAAGCTGGAGAATAACGCTGTTATTGTACTGGATAATGCCCCGTACCATTCTAGAAAAATAGAAAAAATTCCCACAATGGCAACTAAAAAAGCAAACATACAACAATGGCTGGCCTCAAAACAGATCGATTTTGATGAAACAATGGTCAAGGGTGAATTGATAAGTATAGTCAATAGACATAAATACAAATACGATTTTAAAATGATCGATGAAATGGCCAAAAAACAAAATAAAACTGTCTTGAGACTGCCACCCTACCATTGTGAGCTGAACCCTATTGAGCTGATTTGGGCCAACATAAAGCAATACGTGGCGTCGAATAATAATACTTATAAATTTTCTGATGTTAAAAATCTCTTTCACATCGCAGTCAATAGAGTTACGGCAGAGGAATGGAAAAACTGTATCCGCCACGTTCGGGAGAAGGTTGAGGTCAAAATGTGGGATTTGGACAATGTCATCGATACCCAAATTGAACCTCTAATAATTCATTTAAACGATTCAGAAGATTCAAGTTCCTCTTCTGAATGAGTGCGCGCAGCTTACTTACTAATAACTAAAAAGTGTAGTTTTTTTTTTTTTTTTTTTTTATACTCCAACTACCACGAAGGCCTGAGGCCTAAGCACCCATTGGGTACCGTGGGGCTATGGGGGATACATGGGAAAGGGGGGACGCCACACGGACTCTGGCGAGGGAACACGTGTGCATGCAACATGCACACATTCTGGCTCCGCCTACGAGAACCGCCGGGTGGTACCTCCGCGTTCGACAGTCAGAGACCATCTACCACCTACGGACAATCACAACATCCATGGCCAAGAGAAACATTTCTCCTGGAGACGGGAATCGAACCCGCACAGCGCACGGCGACTGATCAGGAGACCGAAGAGTCTACTACTGCGGCCACCGCTGCTGCCTAAAACAAACACACAACATCCATGGCGAAGGCGAGATTCGAACTCGCGGTCCGGCCGGCCGGCTGATCAGTAGCACGACACTCTGACCCACGCGGCCAACCGAGGTCCCGAACTCTCTAACTGAAATTTACTGTAAAAGATAATAATTATCTTGTATGAAATTTTTGATGACTACCCATAATATCTTGATGCGGTCCTGTAATGTCTCCTGCGCCTAAACACTCACTCACGAGCAATATGCGTGTATTTGTTTGGGTTTAGTTTCTTTCTTCAGCGCCTAGAGTATAGCACAAGCTGTTGTACACTTGTGAATAAGTAACAATGACAACGTGCAATTTATCTTGAAATCCCATCTCAAATAAGGTCAGGAAAAAATAAAAATGATTTTTATATAAATCTGGAGTATACGAAACAAATACTATCTGATAATTTCAAGGTCTACTTCCTTGAAATAACGAAGGTTTGGCAGTGTCAATGTATGACGTATTGTACATTTTTGGAATCAGAATTAAAAACTCTATTCATATGTGCAAAAATCCAATACGGCGTCCATAAGAAAAAGTAAAATTGATGCTAGAAGACGAGAGACGAAACGTCATATTGAAATTCTTGTTATGCAATTTTGTAGAGGAAAAAAGTGGCAATGTTAATGTGTAGTTCATTTTGAAATACCGGTACAAATAAAGTCAGAAAGAACTTAAATTGATTTTGGGAAAATTCGGGTTTTTCCGTCTCTCTGGAAATACTTTGAATTCAATCAAATCTAATCCATTCCTGCATATCCATCAGATCAAAAGGGAGAAGGCACGGGAGCGTGGGTAAACAAAACATATTTACCAATCGGTTCCAAAAACAAAACCAAAATGCCAGTCACACAGTCTACCGCGGCTTTGCGAGTGTATGTGGATAGCTTTCCCAAACCCTATCATTCTGAAGCCGCATATAAAGGGTGGTCCATTTAAATTTTTTTTTTTTAAAATGCTATAAAAAAAACTACTAAATATTTTTCCAATTTTTTTTTTTATTTGAAAGTACAATCCTTCCGATTAAGTATGGAATACAACATCATTTAAATGACTGCCGCGGCTGGCTTTGCAGTAGCCCATACGGTCAGTCCAATTTTTGACCACATTTTCAATCGTATGTGGCTGTATTTCAGCAATGGCAGCGCGTATGTTCTCTTTTATTTCGCCAATTGTTGCTGGTTTGTTGGCATAACATTGGTCTTTAATGGCACCCCATAAATAATAATCTAATGGGGTCAAATCACAGCTCCGAGGCGGCCAAACAACATCAGAATTTCGGCTGATAATGCGATCACCGAAAACACTTCGCAGAAGAGCAATAGTAGCGTTTGCTGTGTGACACGGAGCACCGTCTTGTTGAAACCAGATGTTACCGACATCAATATCTTGAATTTGTGGAAAGAAAAATTCATTTATCATGGTACGGTAATGCTCACCATTCACAGTAACTGCTGCTCCGGCTTCATTTTCAAAGAAAAATGGGCCAATGATGCCACCAGCCCAAAATCCGCACCAAACAGTCACTCGTTCTGGATGCATTGGCTTTTCTTCGATTGCGTGTGGGTTCTCTGAACCCCAAATGCGGCAGTTTTGCTTATTAACATAGCCGCCAAGATAAAAATGCGCTTCATCTGAAAAGATGATTTTTCGACCAAAATCAACATCTTCATCACGTTGATTGCAGGCCCATGAAGCGAAGCGAAAACGCATTGGATGGTCAGTTGGCTTCAATTGCTGAACCAATTGAACTTTGTACGCCTTCATACCTAGGTCTTTATGCAAAATTCGACCTAATGATCTGCGTGAAATGTTCAATTGTTGAGAACGTTGGCGCGTTGATGTGCTTGGAGACTCTGCCACACTCTCAGCTACAGCATCGATATTCTCGGGTGTACGCACCGTTTTCGGTCTTTCACGTGTTGGTTTGTCAATAAGAAGACCAGTTTCACGAACTTTTTGCACAAAATACCTCACATACGGTGCTGACGGTGCTTCATTTTTTCCCATTTTTGCACGTAATTTTCGGACACAATCTGCAACATTACCACCACTTTCGAAATATTGTTTTAATATTTCCCAGCGTTGTTCAAGCGAATACACAACCATTTTCGTTAATCGGAATGATATGACTGATGTTCTGTCAAATCAGATGCGACATAAGTCTTGACATATCGCAAAAAACCAGTAACTCAAAAAAAAAACGATAGATGGACCACCCGGTATTTGTTTACCTTGTGCAAAGTGCTAACGATACAGGTCGTTTGCAGGAATATCAACATGGGCCCAGTGGGAGATCTAGGCAACCCCAAATGGCGCAAACTGAGGAAAGATTATTGAATCTTGTAGAAAAAGATATTTAGACAAGTGGCTAGACAAGTGCAAGTCTCCAAAACTAAAGTGTGCCAAATATTGCGTTTGTACCGATTGTACAAACGGAGGATTTTCCTGCTTGAGTGCGTTTTTGTGATTGTTTTTTTAACCAACATGAAAATAATCCAGAGTTGAAACTGAAGTCCATATTCACGGACGGATCAATCTTCACGCGTAAAGGAGTGAATAACTTCTGAAATTCACATGTGTGGTTATTGAAAAATCCTCGCGAAGTCCGTCGGTTATATTTTCAACAAACATCTTTTAATTTTAGCTGGCATGCTAAATGGTATGCTCGTTGGACTTTTTATTTCCCCGAATCGGCTTGATGGTTTGCAATACCTAGACTTTCTACGAAACATTTTACCAATGGCGACAACTTTGACCAGTACTTATAAGGGGCCCTTCAAGTATTACGTAAGCAGATTTATTACAATTATTTACCCCCCCATCCCCCCTGTCAGCAAAAGTAAGCAAAGCTCTTAACCCTCCCCCCATGCTTACGTAAACATTTGTCAATTAATGTATTGTTTTTTTTAATATTATAATTATAACGTTATAATTATAATTTGAAAAATAAGAAAATAGATTTAGGATAGAGATTATATTTTACTGGTACGGTATTCAACATAGAGTAAAGGACAAACATATTATATCTTACTAACATAACAAACTTATTTTAAATTTTTGGTAGATAATTATATTAAATTCAAATTAACAGTCTTCAGTCCATGAAACCCGAATCCATGATTCTAAGTTTTCGATGACATTGGATCGCTTCGATCTACGTCGTTTTCATCGAGCCATTCAACATCATGGTGCTCTAAATTTTGAATAATACACATCAGTTTATTAGCACGACGAGCAGCGACTCTTACAGGTCTAACTTTCCTATCAGTGTGCATGTTTACCTTTTTAAGGATATTTTCGATGTGACGATTTAGTGACTTGACGTTTTGCATGTTCGACTTGATAGCCTCAATTTTACCGTCGGACAAAAATAATCTTTTTTGGGAAAAGGGGGCGACGCCACACGGACTCTGGCGAGGGAACACGTGTGCATGCAACATGCACAAATTCTGGCTCCGCCTACGAGAACCGTCGGGTGGTACCTCCGCGTTCGACAGTCAGAGACCATCTACCACCTACGGACAATCACAACATCCATGGCCAAGAGAAAAATTTCTCCTGGGACGGGACTCGAACCCGCACAGCGCACGGCGACTGATCAGGAGACCGAAGAGTCTACTACTGCGGCCAACGCTGCTGCCTCGTAGGGCATTTGCAGGAAATCTTTGAGTGAAGCACTTAAGCGTAAAGCTAAATTGACTGGAAGATTAAGAAATTGCCCTCTTTCATCCAAAACCAAGTCATCAACTGTTTGTTTTACTTTTACAGGTGGTGGAAGAAACCTATTGTCTAGTAATCTAAATAGGCCACTTCTTGGACGACAGCATTCTGTATTTCTACATTTTACAATTTGAACCAAGTATTGGCTCTCACGCACGTGTTCTGAATACCATTTAATGTCTGGAAAATCAGGAAGATCTTGTTCACCTGCCCCAACATATGTTGCATTAACATTATAGCCATCAATTTCCATTGAACTCCATGCTTCAGCTAATACATTTCCTGCAAATTCGAAATTAGATCTTTCTAAATGTTCATCAATCGTAACGCCACGTTCATCCAAATGAGACCCAAAATGGTCATGAGGCAATATGAAACCAGCCAGTTCCCGACTAAGAGGAGCCATTCTGCGCTCTACTCTGTTATACGCACTTCTTCCAGGAGCATTGGTAGCTAAAAACAATACATCGAGATCATGTCGCTTAAAGTGTTGTATAGCAAACCCTATGACTTTTTGATAACGTGGATTTTCATCTTGCCCTCCATCAACCGTCATGATTACCACTGGTTTTACTAGTCCAAGGTCAGTTTTAGCTAATGATCGAAACTCTTCAAGTTCGAGAAGCGTCTCGAAATCCTTAGCATGAGTATTAGCAGTAGATGAACTATGCTTTCCACTTCGAATAGCGATGTATGTTGGTCCAGAATATCCAACGGCTTGCGGTTGTCCTAGCATATTAGAAGTGATTTTGATACCAGCATAAACAGATGGTATTAATTTATGACGCTCAACGATTACCCAATCGTGATCAGGCAATTTGATTCTATATTCCATGTGCATTAGAAGAGGTGCTTGCTTATTTGCCGCAGTTACACCAATAGGGACTCGAGCTTTATCATCTTGAGATACGAAAAATACTTGATCTGGTCCAAGTATGGATACTATGTTCTCCAAATAATGGATTGATGTTTCAGCGAACTTGCTATCTAAGTGGCTGTTGTGGTGATCAGTTTGAGCCCGAATGAGCTTAACAGGGACTGTCGATACATGTCTTCGTCCCTCTGCAGAATTAGATTTTCTGGGAATAAAACGAAGATATGTCCCACTGTGACTAATGTCAAATCCTATTTTACGTAATTCTTGTGTGAGTTCATCAAGAGTTTTTACGCTGCGAATTGATTCCGTTCGTCTTCTGTCATCTACGGCACTCCCAAATAAAGCTATATCCGCGATTGTTATCAATAGTGAATGTTGATTGCTTTCAAGATTAGGACGTCCCACTGATTCCCTCAGAGATAGTCTTTTTTTTTATTTCTGGATTTTCATGACAAATATCTTCTTACTTTCTTTTCATACCATCCCTGTGTTTCTTCTGGGCAACTGCGTTTTTAACCTTCCTGTTTAAACACTGTTTTGCTGTTTTTATTTCGTCGCGCAACTTAATGATCTGTTTATCAACTTCAGCACGACTTGGCATAGTATTTCTGGCAGAATACAAAGCATTCAGATTTTTTTGAGTAGAGCAATCTTTTGCTCTCTGTTTATCTGTATTTTCATTAATTTCGTATTGCTGTTGTGATTTACCGGGTTTTATTTTATCTTCTTCCTCTTTTTTAATATTTGAAGCTGACTGTATAATTTGTGTTTTTCCTGCAGGTTTACAGGTTGCCTAAAAATAAAAACTTTCTATGCCTTCTGCTAAAGATTCTCTTATTAAGCTACATAAATACAAAGTATGGCAATATATATAGTAAATACAAAGCCCTATGGCTTTAAGTCTTATAAGTTTAAACGAGCAGTTCGTTCCGGTCACAAAATACAGGGTGTTAGTTTTCTGTATATATGTATAAAACTAACATCCCGTAATTTGTGACCAATTGACGGAATCAATCATAAGAAATAAATCTATAATATTGAATATTACCTCTATACTTTGAGATAGGCCATAATATTTTCTAATCAGTAAAGAGAAACTTTTTGTCGATTTTTAATATTTCTAGTACTCATAGGTACCTAAAATGATTTCGTCACTCACCTTAGAAAAAAATTAGTAGATTGGATTTATTCTTAGTCGCCGCTTGCAATTCTCCTTCGATTCACTTAGATACAATAATATCTAGTTCCTTGTCGGATTTTGCTTGTAATTTGTAATTTCGCCACACTTCGTTAACTAACTTTTGTACATTTTGTACTTTCGTACTTGTATGAGATTTTTAAAAACTTTCAAACAATTTTTGGTATAACTTGGATTTGTCTATGTGAAACGACATCTTATTTAAACTTTAAACTTTGGCTAATGGAATCAATGGTAACACAAATGTTAACTTGCTTTACTATGCTTACAATACGTCTACCCGCTATAGTATCCAAGCGAAACAATACACTGATAGAGGAAATTTAGACAAGCGAACACCGCGCGGTAATTCCCCTACTCGGTTCTAAAGCGGTAGGGGAATTACCGCGCGCTGTTCAGTAAACGTATGCATTATTTGCGGGAATTCATGAAAATGCGTTTCGTGTTCAAGCAAAGGGTTGCCATTCATGTCAAAATGTAAATAACTAACGATGACGAAATCATCATCTAGACTCCCATACCCCCCATGTCATCCAAAATAAGCAAAGCAAAGAACCCTCCGCCCCCCTAGTGCTCACGTAATACTTGAACGGCCCCTAAGTGACAGAGCCGTCATTGAAATTTCTCTGCAAATGAACGGCGAGTGCTTGATTATTTATTTTTTTCTTTTTCGCTACTGTTTTACTCAACATTATCTTTGTTATTTCAAGCGTAGTTGTTTCTAAAAAGGGAAGTTCCAACTCCCCACTCTGATATCTGCAAAAATCCCATATCGGTCGATATCTAATTTCCACCAATCATTTTTAACCTTAAACTTTGCTAAAACTGTATACTGAAAACCAAATTTGTCTGACGGCCTGAGTTCAATGTGTACCGGATAGAAGTGTGTAGACACATATGCCAGAAATAGATAGAAGCCGACTGGATAGCGAAATTCATCACCGCGTTACCAATATGTTACACCAGTTCCTTGAATTAAGATGCAGTTTCAAAATATGCGTTAGTTTGTTCCCTGCGCCCAAAGAAAGGTTTTATTTTGAATTGTGCCGAATCTGTTTAGGATTGATTCCGAATAGGTCCTATCGGCGCTTCATTTTAGGTCGAAATGAAAGATCAGGATTACCACAAATTCTGCAATATTACATCATTGGTTCACTTAGCAACACCGGATCTCGTACATTTCCAGGCAAGGTATCCAACTCCACGATTATAGCTGAGCAATTTTGGTCAGTACCCATCTAGCGCTCGTAGGGGTGTGTCGTCCTGCTTCGAAATGGTGTTCACCTACTTACACGCAGGCAGTAATAATTTGTATTCCGTAATGGTTTTTGTTACATTTTCCGACCGCTCGATGTCGCAAAATGTAACAATAAGAGTCTTCGCACACGCATCGTAAGCGTAGTCGTTTCGTAAGCACACCGTTACGACACAACGCTTACGAGACCTGCAGTGTTCCACACACGCATCGTCACGTACTCGTATGGTTTTGTAAGATCTCAGTTGAAATCATGGCGTCAACGCTACCAGATGTTTCTGGTGTATCCATTGATGATCTTACATTTTCTTCAGACGAAGAGGATTTTTTATTGTTTGATGATGTTAGAAGTAGAAAGCGACGTGCTCATTAGATCCATCCATACATCGCAAGTAATAAGGATAAAAGATTATTTGTTGCTGCACGTGGACTTTCAGAAGATGATAATAAATTCCGAAGCTTTTATCGAATGAGGAAGGAGACATTTCAGCCATATCAACAGCAATTGAACAAAACTTTTAAATTTTACGCTTGCTTCTACGCCAGACCGCTACGACTGTCGTAATACGACTGAATATCTCATACGCTTCGCTGCGACACCGCTTCGTGTGCGGACTTGTTAGCACACATACGAGCGTTGTTTTGCTATTGTCCTACGCGCGTATTACGATACGATTTCGATACGACGTAGTGTGCGAAGGCTCTAACTCAGGAAGTGTTGAATTTATCGCCATCGGTGGGAATCAAAGGTAATTCTAAAATAAATTACAACACTAAGTCGCAACAAAATTGAAATATATAATTCTAATCAAAACGAAAACCAAATATCAAATTAAATTTTCAAACAGACCTTCTTGGGTTTGACAGTAACCTAACGTATTGTAGAAGCCTGTGCGAACATTTTCTGGTGTAACATATGGGCAACGCGGCAGATTTCACGGCCTTCTTCACCATAGCTAGGCAATGTGGCGTTGACCTTCGCTCTTCAGCCGGCTTCTATCTTTTTATAACATGCGTTGTTTACGCACTTCTCGAATACATTGAACTCATGCCGTCAGACAAATATGGCTTTCCCAGAAAATCAGAATTGGAATTTCGAAAGTTTTTCATGAGCACAAAATCACACTTGTGAGGCTTCAAATAGTGATAAAACGTACTATTCGTGTGTGTCTAGACACATTTTGGAAAGAAATAGAAATCGGCTGGATAGCGAAGCTCATCACCGCGTTGCCTAGCAATGTGCCGCGTAGCCAATATGTTACACCAGTTCCTTGAATTAATCAATTTGCATATTGAAAATATGCATTAGTTTATTCTTTGCGCCCAAATAATGGTTTTATTTTGAGCGTACACATGTGTGAATTGCGTCGAATCTGTTTAGGATCGATACCGGATCGGCCCTAACGGCGCTCCATTTTAGTCGAAATGAAAGTTTAGGATCGCCATAAATGCTGCAACATTGGTTTGCTTGGCAACACCGCATGTCGTTCCTTCCAAGGCAAGGTTTCCACCTCCATGATCCTATATGACCGATTTTGGTCAGTACCCATCTAGCGCTCATTGTGAAGTGTCGACCTGCTTCGAATTGGTTTTCACCTGCGTACACGCAGGCAGTGATATTTTGTATTGCGTAATGGTATTTGTTACCTTCAGTGGAAAGCAAACATAATTATAAAATAAATTAAAACACTAAGTCGCATCAAAATTGAAATAAATAATTCTAATCAAAGTGAAAACCAAATATTAAATTAAATGTTCAAACAGACCTCCTTCTGGGGTTGAACAGAAACCTAACGGATTGCAGAAGCCTGTGCGAACATTTTCTGGTGTTACATATTGGCAACACGGCAGATCGCACGATCACCGTTGCTTGGCAATGTGGTGTTGACCTTCGCTCTTCAGCCAGCTTCTATCTCTTTCTAACTTGCGTTGATACACACTTCTCGCACTTCTCTCTCATATACATTGAACTCATGCCGTCAGAGAAATATGGTTTTCACTGTATAATACATACATTCGTAGGAATAAAAATACACAAAGTATCCAGGCATCTCGCGCGCCAGAGTCGCTCCCAATCCTCTAAACATTCCTCGAACTCCATCTCTTTCAAGTATCTCCGACACCACTTGCGTCGGTCCTGTGATCTCCTTCCTTCCTCCAAACTTGTACTTCGCCAATTCCTTTTGCACTTGTACCCTAGACTTGACCAGTTCCGTGGGGCAAATGGCCAAAGATGAAAAGAATGAGGACATACAACCTGCTGTCGCGTAGAATAGAGTGCTCATATGTTGGGAATATGGCACCCCCATCATATATTTGAGGAATTTCTTCACTCCACCGTAACTGAAGAACAGTATCGAGTACTCTGAGGTGCTGGTTATAAGGGATGGGCCAGTTCCAGCATATAGCCCGCGCAGACCGTCGTGTCTTGCTGTTTTTAGGAGACACTGCAAACCGTTTTTGTAGAGGTGGGGGAATGTCTGCATCTTTGTTTTGCAAGTATCTAGTGGTTGGCCTACGTAGACGTATACTGTGCCAGCTGGAAAATGTTTTCTTTTGATTATGCGAAAAGATTAAATAAGTTTCATTCCCAGATAGCACAGATCTTAGAAGACCATTTTATGCACTAATAATGTATGAATGCCTGAGAGATTAATAATACGTTGTTAAAATAACTTTACTGCGACGTTTTACGAACATCCCGACTTATGGAACAAACATCTTTGAGACGTTTTCCTATGTCTTGTAGAAGAAGTGCAATTTCTAAAATTCAGCTGTTCAGAAAGTTAGAAATATTAGTGAACATACGAGAAATGCACCCAACTAAACATTAAAGTAAAACATATTTTCTTGTTTATTCAAGCACGATTGAAAATACATATAATTTATTTTTAACACTTTCAAGAATCATATTTTTAATCTAATTTCATTATTTTGATCTATGCAAAATAAAAAATCGTTGAAGTTTTCAGATGTATTTAAAGAAAATTGAATCATTTTTTTACGGAATCGTTTAAACCTCACGGTATATCCCGAACGTTTTATTTTAATTCACTAGTACTCCACCAGATGACGATGCGTCGTTTAAAGAGAGCATATCCCTATATTCGCCGTTTTCCCTGGGAAAAAGTATTGTAAATTTCGATCGTCTTCTCCCCCGTGCGTTTGTTAATATTAGATATATTAGAGAAAAGTGTTCTGTGTCTTTAAAGGAAAGTGTAGGCCTTAATTGAAACCTAATTTGAACAAAATGCTGCCGGTGTCTTTCAAAAATACGGAACTTGTACAGCTACAACTCTTTCGCGAATGCCTACAATCAACGAGCTAGGTGGTTTTGACCGCCGCGGCAAACAAGATGTTTTCTCAGTTTGGTTTGTTCTTTATTGGCTTTTTGCCAATATAGAGTGAAAGTTAGACTGTATACTAGTCTGGTGCAACATTAGCTAGTGCTTATACTTATTATTCATTAATTAATTCAGATGATTTGTTTTAAATGAGACATCATACTGAATAGTATGTAGTAATAGTAACAAATTTTAGATTACAACATTGAAAAATCTTATGGTGTTCCTATACCTAATTATTTATTTCAGTACCTGTTGAGAGTGCTGGTAAATGGCAAAGCCATTACGAGGGGGAGTTAGCAATTGGAGCTTGGCAAAGCCACACAAAAATATGTGACAGTACAAGAAATTAACATCATTTTCAATACTTATGCTTTTTAATTGTTTGCCTATTTTTTATCAAGTCTATCAGGTAAGCAAATAAGTTCGTGCGGTTGCTGTATATCGCACATTGCCTTGGATGTTGTTGATGGATAGGATCTTCGACAGGTTGTGGACGCAAATTCCAGGACAACGTGTCAAGAACTTGCAGAAATGATCAGAGTGAGTTCTGAAACTAATCGTTTGCATCTTCATCAGCTAGGAAAGACGTGGAAGTTAAGCAAATGGGTCCCACATGAACTGACAAATGATAAATTAAGTCGTCTTACAATTTGTTCAGCAAACATTTCACGCAATGCTAATGAACCATTTCTTAATCTGTTATTAACCTGCGACGAAAAATCGATCTTGCATTGGAATTCTAAGCGTTCGTATCATTGGTTGTCGCCTACTGAACCGGTACCACACACGCCCAAGGCTTCCTTGCACCCAAACAAAGTTTTGTTGTATGTTTGCTGGACAGTAACTGGAATTGTCCATTATGAGTTTTTGGAAAGGGGTCAAACCATCACTGCTAACTTTTATTGTGAGCAGCTTCAACGAGTACAAGCAGCACTCATCCAGATTGATCAATCGGAAGAAAATGATATTCTTCCAGGATAACGCCAAGCCTCATACCGCAAAAGTGACCCGAGATAAAATTTCTGAACTCGGCTGGGAATCGTTACCGCACCTGCCATATTCTCCCGACATGTCGCCCAGTGACCTGTCTTTGTCTCTCGACAACTGTATGAGGCACCGACAGATCACAACTCCAGATGGTGTAATAAATGCAGTCCGCCAATTTTTTTACTCCAAGTCCAGTTCTACAATACCGGCATACAAAAATTGGTTCCATGTTGGCAAAAGGCCATTGAATGTGATAGTAATTACTTCGACGAATAAATAGTCTTATTGTTTCTCAATAAAAATTTATATTTTTCTACTAAAAACCGCACGAACTTATTTGGTTACCTGATATTAAAGACCGCACTAAAGACCTTACGAACGTATCATAATGACGTCTTTAAGACGCTCAGTTTACCTAACTCGACGATGTGTCTTTACAACGACTTTACGATGTCGTACAGAGTTCGCAAAACGTCTTTACATCTTCTCCAATATCTCAAAAACGTTTTTTTAACGCGTCTTTAAGATATAGTTGTGCTATCTGGACTATCTCCATGACCCCTGGCATTCGACGAAACATAAAAGCGGGAGCGATCCGATACTGCAAGTATTCTTAAGCATAAATTGGAAAACGGAGGACTAATGAACGCTTAACATTTCTTTTGCGTTCCAATAAAATAAATTAAGAACGTGAATGTGGTGAATCACCGTTTTATGTGTACAGGGTGTCACCGAGTAACATGTCAGTCTCTCGCATAGATATAGAACACAAATAATGCCACAAATTCCTTTTAAAAAAATGGCGTCAAGTAGATTCTCGTTTTAAAACGCGGAATCGAATCGTGACTAGGTAGGTTCACTTAAGTAAGATGAATGTTCGACATCTTCTTATCAAACTATATAAAATGAATCTATCATATTTCTGTTTCCATGGCAGATGTTGGGAAAACATGTATGACTCATTATGTCAACAGGTGCATAATATTACCGGGATCAGCAGCTTCTTAATAATAGAAGGAATTTAACTGACACCAAGCATGTAACAATTTACAACCATTTACTGCATTCATCCTGCAACCTATAATATTCAACCTCTCCAAACAATATCTGAAAATGGGCAGTAATCTCTGAAACACTGTAATACTATGTTCCAGCGACTTTTATTTTTTTGTCTGCAATTCCTGTGCCACTGAATCAGTTTTCAAAATCTACGACTACCTAAACCTAGACGATGACAGTATTGAACTTGTGATAATATTCAAACTTCTGTTCACAAGTCTCCTGTTGCTTAAATATATCTGCTTCACACAAGTACGTGTTTCTCATTTATGTCAGTAAGGTAAGGTGAAATGGGTGGTTAGATTTAAGGATCATAAAATTCAGAAAAATATATGTGTAAGTATAAAGACAGTTAAGTCATCATTTACAAAAGCATAGCAGAACGCTAAAGTGGTACGTACTTCTAATACCCAAATATTCCAAAAATATATAAATATCCCCCTGTAACGGTGTGTCCGTGTTCACATCGCCGCTGCGCACCAGTTAGTTACCTATTGCGCTTGCTACAACCGGCAGTGGCCTCCTCGACTATGCACTGTCTCAGCATCCTGTTGCGCAGGCAACGCCAACGATTGCTAATTAAGAGCACATTATTTAACGGACTTTTATGATTTTTCTCGTTGGTACCAAGATCAGAAGCTTCTTAGTGATAAAACGTCTTTGATTAATACTGAAGATGTAACATTTACAACCCCCTAACCCTACAATCCCCAATGTTCAATCCCTACAATCTTTTTTTTCGAAAATGATCAGGAGCCTTGAGGTTTGAGCGGGTTTTATTTTTTTTTGTCCACCACCCCGCCGCCATTGGACCGTTTTCCAAAAACTATAACGCTTTTTCGTCCTTGGCATAGTATTAACGATCTGCGAAAACTTCATCAAAATCCGACCGCTACTTCCCAAGTTATAAAGGGGTCAAGGATTAGCGGACAGACAGACCGACGGAAATGAGTTACATGGTTTTTCGTGATGTCATGAATCAACCAAAAAACATAATATCTCACTGTTGAAATTTTTCACTTCCTCGTCTAGTGGCGTAGGAAGTAAAAGGTCCTACGGGTGTTCCTACAGAGATGCGAGCCCCTAAAGGAGGCTACTGGAAATCGATTTTCTCAAATAACTTTTGAAGAAGTATAATTTAACAAAATTTTGGCAGCTCAAACTCAATTAGATCACCAGGGAAGGATAAACCCTAGCGCTCTATCGATAAAAAATATACCCTGTATAATAATGGTTGAAAAATATTTTTGGATCCACAGCTGAATAAAGTTATTCGTTTTGGATTTCAATAAAATGAGGCCTTCTTGAGAGAAACAATCTTGTATTTTTCGATTTACACTGCAGGCACTCACCAAACTCCCGATTTAAATCTAAAAGTAAGTCAAGTAATGAAAATTTATAGATATCCTAGGATTTTAAGGGTCTCTAATTAAAAATGGCGTAACCACTCTACTGGATGCAATGTTAAAATTGATAGCGCTGTACCTAAACACGGGTGTTTATCTCGAAAACAGTTTATTCATTGATGTCAAACAGGAGAGGATCTTTTTTTAGTCTAAGGATTAAATTTTCCAAAAATGTGAACGTTGGGCCATTGTGATATGGGGTTTCATCAATATTGCATTGGAGTAGTCTATTTCTGGCGATCTAAATGAGTTTCTAAGGACATCATCACGCACTGCCACAAGTTGTGTGTGCCACAGTGTCATTCAAAAGTTATTTCAGAGAAACCCATTTCCTTTGGCGACCTGGATCTACGTAGGGCATTTCTCTATCAAGACATTATTTATGATCCATATGCATGTTTTATGATTATAATTTAACCATTATCTCTAATCTATAATAAAATTTCAAAAGTGATCAAACCTAGCAGTACTATTTGTAGCGTAACTTGGGTTTTTAAACGTATCTTTCAGGACTATCACACGATCATGTGATTTTAGGGACGGCGCTTCCAGCTATCGTTTGCATATTCATCATTCATATTTTTGCGAATGCATTTGCTAAAGTATGTCGTGAATTGCCCTCATAGCCCCCTAGTTCAGAAAAATTGCAGGAAAGTTCTCGGTGATATTACTAATATTCTGATATAAACAAGTAAGCCATTTTACTAAAAAGGAAATTCTGCACCATTCGCAGAAAGTGAAATGCTTCAAAGAAATTCAAAACAAGTTGAAAATATTGTGGTATATTTAGAATTTCGACCATTTCTGTAAATGAGAGCATTAGCAATGGGGACGGGGGTTCCGCTGACTGGCGCATGGTGAAAAAAAACTTCCAAATATAGAGCCTGAGTCAATTCTTGAAAAGTCGCTGTACTCTACGATTATAAATTCAATAAATAATAGTTGTGTACATGGATTCTTTCCGTGTTTTCAGTAGGCGGTGTATATAAAATTCAAGTAAAACTTACCAACAACTCCAGAGAGCAAATCAACAGCTGCATCCTTGAATTCTTCGCTTACATCTAGAGTCATAAGTTGCTCACTCGTGATTACAGATTATTAGAGTACCTTTTTCATAGTAGAAATACAATAAGCGTTTATAACATGTAGGGTTAGTTTGAAATTTTGGCACTGCTAACAGACGTTTTCAAAATGACGTAAGAGACATGTAACAGCCAGTGTGGCTTGAACAGCTGAATGAGTATGTTCAGATATACATAGTATAAGACCACAGGGCTGCCAGTCATTATTTATTTTCTAAAAGATAAATGGTTGGGGCATTCATTAGCGTTTATAGAGGGTAAAAGACCAAGTCATAATAGTTATCAGGAAAATATTAAAAAAAACTAAGTCGTGAACTTTTAAATTAAAAGCTTTAAAAAAAATCGGAAAAATTGGAAAAATCTACACCCTGTGATGATCTTTTAGTTCCATAACTACAAATTTCAATTTTTTCTCAGACGGAGTGATGGACATTGTCATTCTACATAATTATGGCAAGACAGATAATAATGCCACGTTCATTAATTTGTGAATGTATTCACTAAATTCATAATAAACGTTCAAACTGTCTTACTTCAGCAGCAATGCAAGCCTGACATCTTTTAAAAATGGTAGGGTTATCAGCCGGGCGAATCTTCCGTTGTTAACAAATTCAGTTGCTTCAGTTATTCTGTCCCGTAGCTCAACTAAATTTTCGATTGAGTTTGAGTAAACTTTTCCTTTCACCGCTCCCCAGTAAAAAAATCGAGTGTATTTAAGCCAGGTGAACGGGCTGGCCACGAAAGTGTACCATACCGCCCTATTCATCTGCTCGGGTAAATTTGCTATATGATTTTATAAAACGTCTAAATAAATTTCTCCATTCAAGAACTCTGGCAGCTCAAAGGGTGTAATTTAGAATTAGATATGTTTTCATTTTAAATTCTAGGAAATTTCAGGCTGATAAAACATGATATAACTCAAAAGCAAGCACAATTTGATGCAAATAGATGTTTGTGACATAACCTCAAAATAGAGTTCTGACACGGAGAAGTAGAAAACTATGACAATCAAGGAGGCCATAAAGGCGCCCAACAATTGTAAGGAAGACTGACGATACGGGCCTAAGCAACACATACAGCTACAAAACGACTTCACAAGTGTACATCACCTTGCGCTTGCGTGTACATCTTGTAGAAAAACCTACGTTATGTCACTTTTCATCATGCGTAGTACCCGTGCATGTAACATTGACAAAACTTAACTCTTGGAAAGTAATCCCGGGATTTTAGTGATTGTACTCGATGTACGTGGTACGGGTCGAGCTCGTTCTTTCGCAAGATTCGGTCGGCTGTACTTTTGGGCACTCCCGCGCTTGCTTCTATTTGACGTACTGAAGCACTCGCGTCTTCTTCGACTGCTTGTAGTACGACGTCCACGTGAGGAAAGGAAATTCGGTGATCGGCATTTGGGTACCTCTCACGATAAAGCCTAGCTGCAGATCTGGCATTGCATCTACATTCCCCATAAATGAGGTGTATCTGGCGTATTCCTGTACAGTGTACAAATATATGGTAGCTCTACACAGTCATCAACTAATAAAAGTGACGTTACTATCTGTCTTGCTGTTACTACGTGGAATGACACTGTCCGCCACTCCGTCTAAGAAAAAAATGAGATTTTAAGTATCGAGAACTAAAAGATAATCACAGGGTGTAGATTTTTCCGATTTCTTTTTTTGAGCCTAGACTTTGAAAAGTACACGATTTAAATTTTGTTAAACTTGGCCTATCCCCCGTTTCCGGCTTGACGTCGACTTCTGCGACACTCTCTATGTTTTTTCAATCTCAGAATGTGCACCGATTGACCATCTTAGCTTCCCAAATTACGAGGTGCATTCCAATCTGAGAAAGAACGGGGGAGTTGTGGCTTTTGTCCGCAGCAGTCTTTCATGCTCCAGATATGTTTCTTTGGAATCAGACTGGAAGGACATTCTGTGGCTTCGCCTCAACTTCACCCAAATTTATTTGCTGCCTTTATCGCTCTCCCTCGGACCATAACTGGGATGACCTACGTGAATACGTCGCCATCAAGATCGACTCCGAACATCAACCACCCCGCTTCAGAGGTAGTTCTCCTCGGTGATTTCAATACCCATAATGAGCTGTGGTTAGGCTCAAACAAGACCGATGCAGCAGGTCGTGCAGTTAAAGCGTTCGCTCTTACTCAAGGGAGGACCCAGCAGGTGACGAGCCTTACTTTTTCCACCGCGCCTCGTCGCATGCCAGTAGCTTGCTGGACCTCTTTCTGACCACGCATCCTGTCCCTTACAGCACTGCTGTCCTGTCCCCCCTGGGTAACTCAGACCACGGTATTGTGGAGGTTAGGTTTCGGTCAGAACCCGTTGTGGCAGCAGAAACTCGCCCAGGCCGCAAAATTTGACATTACAGACATGCCGACTGGGAGGGGCTCAGAGACTTCTTCTCTACCTTATCTTGGAGAGATGGCTCTTCTCTTACAGACAGTCTCGGGACCCTTTCGCACCGCCGGGCCGTCGGCGATCTAGCTCTCTTCTATCGCTACACCAACGGGCTTTGCTCCTCAGAGCTCTCTACCATGATGCCGCCGCGCGATGTACCTCCTAGAGAGACCAGCCTGACTTTGGTCTCCCATCTGAACCGTGTCAAACTTCGTACATCCAGAACTGGCCGATATGACCGTTCCTTTGTCCCGAGGGTGTGGATATTGGCGAACAATCTACAAGAAGAAGCTTTTCCCAGTTCCACTAAACAACTTTCAATTCAAAAACCGGATTAACAAAATTTCTTTGGGATCTTGATAGCAGCCGCGGGATACCGGTATTTAGGCTTCTGCCTGCGCGGCTGTTCCGGTATAAAAAAATACCTGCATATCTGCTAAGTTGGATAATGATCCGATTTACAAATAACAGGCGAGAAAAGTGAGTTGAATAAGTCTAACTTTACTTAAATTCTGATAGCAGATTTTTATATCCCGAGTGTTTCAAATTCGACCTCGATGCTGCCTATAAAGTTGTGAAATTCAAAATACTTCCGGAAAGAGACGGAAAAACCGAAACCAAAATCGTTTCAAGTTATTCCTGACTTTATTTCTAGTGGGATTTTAAAAAAATTGCACATAAACATTGCCACTGTTTCTCCTCCACAAGATGGTATAATTAGAATTACAATATGACGATTCGTCTCTTGTCCTCCGGCATCAACTTTATTTTTTCTAATGAACGCCATATTGGATTTTTGCATAGACAAATAGAGTTTTTAATTCTGATATAATATGTCATAACCTCAGTTATTTAAATAAAAATAGAATTTCCTAGGCAGGCCTTGAAATTATGAGTCATTTGTTTGGAATACGGACTTTATTGAAAAATTGTTGTTTATTTCCTGGTATTTCCATATAATATATTATTTAGGAAACTATTTTAAAACTTTATTTGCTTAGCCAGACAAATCTTGTGGTTCTAACATCCGGCCAGGCACAAAAACGTTTAGCAATGAGTATAACCCCGAGAGTACTATGCTTGCATTTTGGAGCGAGTGATCTCTCTCTTTGAATAGATTTGCCCCTCTCAAGGTCAGTTTCAGATCTTATGATCTGCGTGGGACCTGAAATGCCACCCTTACAGGGTGTTGAAGTTGTAATCAAGACATGAAAAAAGAATGATGTCTTTGGAGTACCTAGATTATGATATTGACATTAACATTGTATCCAATACATACAAATATTTTTGTGACCGAGACTACATCAGTGGATTAGAAAATGGTAAATTTTGATCCATATAGAAAAAAAGGAAATTGTTCTATAGGCCACCGACGTTCTTGAAACATCTAGTGCATTTTTAAATAAAGTATTAAGAGAAGTTAGATTTCTTCCGCTGGATAAATAATGATAAAGAAAAAACCTTTTTGACTATAACTGATAAGGATTGCTTACTACAAGTAGATGCAGTTTATTTTATTATTGTTGTTGATAGTATTTATTTATCCCATTATTTTGACATCTTGAAATTCCCATGTTACTTGATAAATCGGAGTACTTGAAAATGAGAGCGAAACAAATTAATGTGTCAACGCACGTGGTTTCTTCTATCTTTGTCAGACTTCATCGTGTGGCGGCAGCGTCCCTTTTCTATGCCCGTTCTGCGATGAAAACATTGCGTTCGCTTTACTCTGACAGTGTTGTCGTACGATCAAGAAATGCTTAAAGTGGTATAAATCTATACATTCCTCTCTGGAAAAGGCCGTCATTGTTATATCTATCGGCGCTATGCGATAAGAGTGCTCGGACAATAATGGCACTAAGGTATGTAAGTAAGTACTTGGGCATGTAAGGGACAGCGCCGTTTTGTGTCTTGGGCCATCATTTCTCGCTGCGGGCAGCAGCTGCTCGATTAACGCCCTTAATATATAAATAATATACGTTTAGAAATCCACTACTTGACATGATTTTCAAGCTACTTGACTTGAACTTCACTTGTTTTGACTAGATATTACCAATGTGATATCAGTTTAAGTAGTGTTTACGCCTGTCTGTCAAGTACTAGAGAATTCCAGTTGTCTTGATATAACTTGATCATTTTTGAAACATACATACGTGTAGATTGTAAATACATAACCGAAAGACTATTTGTTACAAGTTTCAGAGAAAACAATACATATTGAACAAAATAAGTTGTATATAGAACGACAATACTGTAAACTCAAATAGAAAAAAACACATTTCTTCATCAGCTGGTGCAAAAAAATGAAAAATACTAAATTAGCTTTTCATTCGCTAATCACGAACTAAAACACGCGAGGGTACTAACGGATTTATAATGGTGGTAAAATTAAAAATAATGGAAGTAACAACTGACCGGGGTTTGACTACAGTCCTATATCATGATAATTGGTTTTAAGTAATACCTGTTATACAACATGTATAAAAGCTAAAGATTTTGTTTTTGTAAGAAACATGTAAGATTATTTGTCGAGTTGCTTATTAACAAGTTTAATTTTAATTTGTTTTTATATTTACATATAGAAAACCTGTGTATCTGAGTTGTGCGCCCACTCTAGTTACGTTTCATATGTAAAATATAAAAGGTGGTAAATCAGTCTAATAAACTTTCCTCGATTTTTTGCCCTTATTCAGCAAAATATAGGTATCATATTCAGTTTTTGAATGTACAGGAAGTGAAGGCAGATGCCCCTTCTTAGATGTCGTCACAAAGCTCAACCCTGCTCATCCTCAGTCAAAAAAGCAAAAGACGCATCTCCTCACTGAATGAACTATTGACAACTTGGCGCCCGTGCCCATAATATGACAATACTACGAACTTGATCTCTTTCTATGGAAGTCTGGACACGTAAAATAAAAATTCTAATGCGCGCAACCTGATATGTGCCTTTCGGTCACAAAGACAGACAAAACCGGAGGCAGAGGCGCTGCAGGCGCCATTGATTGTTCGATGGCGCACCTTGCTAGAAAGTGGAGCTCATTGTTATCTTCACTAAGAGAAGAAGAAATATACGCCCGTCTCAGAAAACTTCAATATCATATTCTTTTGCAGAATGTTTTCATTCATTTCCTTCGATGGAATTTCTTCTAAAAATAGGTATTGGATCTGGGAAAATTCCTTGCAAAGTCGTGGTAAGCATAGTCGAACGGTTTCATCTCCTTTTACATATACATATAGAGAGTTCCTTAATGACAGGCCGTAATTACAAGGGCTGAACCTTCAAGTAGAAAAGCACACATAAATATATGTGTCCTAAAAAGTCTGGTTTTCAAGATACAGGATACACGGTAAAACAGTTTGTTAACCAATATCTCAAAGATCTTCGAGCCGGTCTTGTTAATTTTTGGCAGTTTTGTTAATTGCAAAAAGACAATAAGTTAGCACTAACTGAATAATCATAAACTCCAGTGGCATCTCGGGGGCAGTCTTTGGATAACATTGATAAAAACAGGTACTACTAATTTTTCAGAAAAAAGTATATTTTTTAGATTAGGCAGCTAATACAAGTTTTTGTCTCTAGGCATCTTTCCGTATCTCAGTTATTTCTCGAAGAAAAAAATAAAAACAACTTTCTTGAATGTCTAAAAATTGTTTCAGTGAACTCAAATCAACTTTGATCGTTAGCTAGAGAATTCTGATGTTATGAACATATTTTTGACTTTCTGCAACAATTTGCTAAGACTTTTCGTCTCTCAAAAGGTGAAGTTGTTTGAACCATGACATCTTTATTTTGGAAACGGAGCTTTTTAGCACAGGTTTAAATGATCTTTTTCACTATATTCTGTCTTTCCCCTATGGCAGACGAGGCCTGTGCTCAGTGCCCTGGATCCGGCTCTACCCTGGGGCCCCTTCAGTTGCACGTCGCAACTACATAGCTTAAGACTTCCCTGTTTTTACTTGAATTTGGCTCAGGAATCCACACTTGTAGTTACAGCCTATCACTAAGTATACAGAGTGTTTCAAACTCGACCCTCACCATTTGTATTTTGGAAACGGTCAGAGATATGAATTCGCTTAAATGTTCCCAAAATAATTTCAATTTCTTCTTAACTTCATTTGTAGCGGGATTTCAAAATAACATTGTTACTTTTTCTCCTCTACAAGATGGCGTAATTAGAATTTTATTATCTATCTATGGCGGTTCTCTTGTCCTCTACCATCAACATTATTTTTCTTATGGACGCCATATTGGATTTTTGCACATATGAATGGTGTTTCTAATTCTGATTCCAAAGATGTATAATTCGTCATACATTGACATTGACAAACCATGGTTATTCCAAATAAGCAGAATTTTCTAGATAGGCCTTGAAATTATCAGGTATAGTCAAAATCATGAAAGATGACTATTACGTCATACCATAAATTACTGAAGTAATCAATGGACGTATGTCGATGATAAAATCACAATGTCAGGAACATAATGACAACAAATTTATATTATGATTTGCGAAGTTAGGTTATTTCACTGATTATTTTTATTTTATATCATGGTTTGGAGTGATACTTAATAACCAAAGTATTATTCGAAAACAACCTAACCTACTTTAACATAACCTAACTATTCATCTTTCAAATATGATCGATCATGCAACATAAAAACATCGTCTATCTTTGTCGGATACATGCAAATTAGCAATACAGTTTGTTTGGACAATAACATTCTGGTTGTCTCTGTCTAACATATTTGAAACTTCATTAAAATTTTTCACAAATCGCTGTCGTTTGTCTTTACTGCAGACTAAAATAATGACATAATCGCCATCTTTCGTGATTTAGACTATAGTCATTTGTTTCGAATACCAAATTTATCACTTTTATGTTTTCCTAACTTTATTTGAGATGGGATTTCTAAATAAATTGCAAGTTATCATCGTTATTAACTTATTGTCCTCTACAAGATGGCGTAGTCAAATTTCCAATTCGACATTCCTTCTTTCGACTTTCATCACCAACTTTGTTTTTCCATATGGGCGCTGCGCTATATTTGAATTTTGTACCTGTACATTTACATGGACTTTTCAGTCCTAAATTCAGTAATGTATTTCCTTAGTTGTTCATGAGTTTGCTGTTCGATGAAAATAAAAAGGTATGGTGAAACCTGAACTCAAAATGGAAATTTTATTGATGGTTATAACAAGAATAATCATAAATAAGCAGAGGTAAATCATAGCAGATGTTTTGTAGGCAAAGCCTTATCCTTCTCTGAACATTATTCACTGCTCGTAGTACTCGTATTTTTATTCTTCCACACTGTGTTGCTATGTTCCATTTGAGGTCTGGTACGAAAGAAATCAAATCTGATAATTTCCAGGCCTACCTAGGATCTTCTGTTTTTCTGGAATAACTAAGATTAGGCGATGTCAATGTGTCAATTGAAATCAGAATTAAAAACTCTATTCTTCTGCGCAAAGATCCCGTATGACGTCCTTAAGAAAAAATTGAGTTAGAGATGGATTACAAGAGATGAAAAGTTATATTGAAATTCTCTATTTTTAAACCCCGATACAAATAAAGTCAGAAAAAAATTAAAACGGTTTTGGAAAAATTCAGTTTTTTCCGTTTCTTTCCGGAAGTACTTTGAATTTCAAAACTTCCTAAATGAACTTTTCTGTTCTAAATTCAGCGATGTATTTCTTTGATTGGCCATGAATTTGCTGTTGGGTGTTAATATAAATAAATTTTGTTAATCCGAATTTTGAACTGCCTAAGGTTAATAGAACTGGGAAAAGCTTCCTCCTGTAGATTGTTCCACAATCTAGACACCCTCGATACAAAAGAGCGGTCGTATCGGCTAGTTCTGATGTACGAAGTTCGCCACGGTTAGGATGGGAGGCCAAAGTCAGGCGGGTCTGTCTAGCAGGCACATCGAGCGGCGGCATCATGGAAGAGAGCTCTGAGGAGCAAAGCCCGTTGGTGTAGCGGTAGAAGAGAGCTAGATCGCCGACGGCCCGCCGGTGTGAAAGGGTCCCGAGACTGTCTGTTGGACAAAAGTCATCGATTAGTTGGACAGCCCTCCTCTGGACAGCATCGAGCATAAATAATGTAGTCGGGGCGGTAGCACCCCAAACGTGTGGGCAATACTCTACGATTATAAATTCAATAAATAATAGTTGTGTACATGGATTCTTTCCGTGTTTTCAGTAGGCGGTGTATATAAAATTCAAGTAAAACTTACCAACAACTCCAGAGAGCAAATCAACAGCTGCATCCTTGAATTCTTCGCTTACATCTAGAGTCATAAGTTGCTCACTCGTGATTACAGATTATTAGAGTACCTTTTTCATAGTAGAAATACAATAAGCGTTTATAACATGTAGGGTTAGTTTGAAATTTTGGCACTGCTAACAGACGTTTTCAAAATGACGTAAGAGACATGTAACAGCCAGTGTGGCTTGAACAGCTGAATGAGTATGTTCAGATATACATAGTATAAGACCACAGGGCTGCCAGTCATTATTTATTTTCTAAAAGATAAATGGTTGGGGCATTCATTAGCGTTTATAGAGGGTAAAAGACCAAGTCATAATAGTTATCAGGAAAATATTAAAAAAAACTAAGTCGTGAACTTTTAAATTAAAAGCTTTAAAAAAAATCGGAAAAATTGGAAAAATCTACACCCTGTGATGATCTTTTAGTTCCATAACTACAAATTTCAATTTTTTCTCAGACGGAGTGATGGACATTGTCATTCTACATAATTATGGCAAGACAGATAATAATGCCACGTTCATTAATTTGTGAATGTATTCACTAAATTCATAATAAACGTTCAAACTGTCTTACTTCAGCAGCAATGCAAGCCTGACATCTTTTAAAAATGGTAGGGTTATCAGCCGGGCGAATCTTCCGTTGTTAACAAATTCAGTTGCTTCAGTTATTCTGTCCCGTAGCTCAACTAAATTTTCGATTGAGTTTGAGTAAACTTTTCCTTTCACCGCTCCCCAGTAAAAAAATCGAGTGTATTTAAGCCAGGTGAACGGGCTGGCCACGAAAGTGTACCATACCGCCCTATTCATCTGCTCGGGTAAATTTGCTATATGATTTTATAAAACGTCTAAATAAATTTCTCCATTCAAGAACTCTGGCAGCTCAAAGGGTGTAATTTAGAATTAGATATGTTTTCATTTTAAATTCTAGGAAATTTCAGGCTGATAAAACATGATATAACTCAAAAGCAAGCACAATTTGATGCAAATAGATGTTTGTGACATAACCTCAAAATAGAGTTCTGACACGGAGAAGTAGAAAACTATGACAATCAAGGAGGCCATAAAGGCGCCCAACAATTGTAAGGAAGACTGACGATACGGGCCTAAGCAACACACACAGCTACAAAACGACTTCACAAGTGTACATCACCTTGCGCTTGCGTGTACATCTTGTAGAAAAACCTACGTTATGTCACTTTTCATCATGCGTAGTACCCGTGCATGTAACATTGACAAAACTTAACTCTTGGAAAGTAATCCCGGGATTTTAGTGATTGTACTCGATGTACGTGGTACGGGTCGAGCTCGTTCTTTCGCAAGATTCGGTCGGCTGTACTTTTGGGCACTCCCGCGCTTGCTTCTATTTGACGTACTGAAGCACTCGCGTCTTCTTCGACTGCTTGTAGTACGACGTCCACGTGAGGAAAGGAAATTCGGTGATCGGCATTTGGGTACCTCTCACGATAAAGCCTAGCTGCAGATCTGGCATTGCATCTACATTCCCCATAAATGAGGTGTATCTGGCGTATTCCTGTACAGTGTACAAATATATGGTAGCTCTACACAGTCATCAACTAATAAAAGTGACGTTACTATCTGTCTTGCTGTTACTACGTGGAATGACACTGTCCGCCACTCCGTCTAAGAAAAAAATGAGATTTTAAGTATCGAGAACTAAAAGATAATCACAGGGTGTAGATTTTTCCGATTTCTTTTTTTGAGCCTAGACTTTGAAAAGTACACGATTTAAATTTTGTTAAACTTGGCCTATCCCCCGTTTCCGGCTTGACGTCGACTTCTGCGACACTCTCTATGTTTTTTCAATCTCAGAATGTGCACCGATTGACCATCTTAGCTTCCCAAATTACGAGGTGCATTCCAATCTGAGAAAGAACGGGGGAGTTGTGGCTTTTGTCCGCAGCAGTCTTTCATGCTCCAGATATGTTTCTTTGGAATCAGACTGGAAGGACATTCTGTGGCTTCGCCTCAACTTCACCCAAATTTATTTGCTGCCTTTATCGCTCTCCCTCGGACCATAACTGGGATGACCTACGTGAATACGTCGCCATCAAGATCGACTCCGAACATCAACCACCCCGCTTCAGAGGTAGTTCTCCTCGGTGATTTCAATACCCATAATGAGCTGTGGTTAGGCTCAAACAAGACCGATGCAGCAGGTCGTGCAGTTAAAGCGTTCGCTCTTACTCAAGGGAGGACCCAGCAGGTGACGAGCCTTACTTTTTCCACCGCGCCTCGTCGCATGCCAGTAGCTTGCTGGACCTCTTTCTGACCACGCATCCTGTCCCTTACAGCACTGCTGTCCTGTCCCCCCTGGGTAACTCAGACCACGGTATTGTGGAGGTTAGGTTTCGGTCAGAACCCGTTGTGGCAGCAGAAACTCGCCCAGGCCGCAAAATTTGACATTACAGACATGCCGACTGGGAGGGGCTCAGAGACTTCTTCTCTACCTTATCTTGGAGAGATGGCTCTTCTCTTACAGACAGTCTCGGGACCCTTTCGCACCGCCGGGCCGTCGGCGATCTAGCTCTCTTCTATCGCTACACCAACGGGCTTTGCTCCTCAGAGCTCTCTACCATGATGCCGCCGCGCGATGTACCTCCTAGAGAGACCAGCCTGACTTTGGTCTCCCATCTGAACCGTGTCAAACTTCGTACATCCAGAACTGGCCGATATGACCGTTCCTTTGTCCCGAGGGTGTGGATATTGGCGAACAATCTACAAGAAGAAGCTTTTCCCAGTTCCACTAAACAACTTTCAATTCAAAAACCGGATTAACAAAATTTCTTTGGGATCTTGATAGCAGCCGCGGGATACCGGTATTTAGGCTTCTGCCTGCGCGGCTGTTCCGGTATAAAAAAATACCTGCATATCTGCTAAGTTGGATAATGATCCGATTTACAAATAACAGGCGAGAAAAGTGAGTTGAATAAGTCTAACTTTACTTAAATTCTGATAGCAGATTTTTATATCCCGAGTGTTTCAAATTCGACCTCGATGCTGCCTATAAAGTTGTGAAATTCAAAATACTTCCGGAAAGAGACGGAAAAACCGAAACCAAAATCGTTTCAAGTTATTCCTGACTTTATTTCTAGTGGGATTTTAAAAAAATTGCACATAAACATTGCCACTGTTTCTCCTCCACAAGATGGTATAATTAGAATTACAATATGACGATTCGTCTCTTGTCCTCCGGCATCAACTTTATTTTTTCTAATGAACGCCATATTGGATTTTTGCATAGACAAATAGAGTTTTTAATTCTGATATAATATGTCATAACCTCAGTTATTTAAATAAAAATAGAATTTCCTAGGCAGGCCTTGAAATTATGAGTCATTTGTTTGGAATACGGACTTTATTGAAAAATTGTTGTTTATTTCCTGGTATTTCCATATAATATATTATTTAGGAAACTATTTTAAAACTTTATTTGCTTAGCCAGACAAATCTTGTGGTTCTAACATCCGGCCAGGCACAAAAACGTTTAGCAATGAGTATAACCCCGAGAGTACTATGCTTGCATTTTGGAGCGAGTGATCTCTCTCTTTGAATAGATTTGCCCCTCTCAAGGTCAGTTTCAGATCTTATGATCTGCGTGGGACCTGAAATGCCACCCTTACAGGGTGTTGAAGTTGTAATCAAGACATGAAAAAAGAATGATGTCTTTGGAGTACCTAGATTATGATATTGACATTAACATTGTATCCAATACATACAAATATTTTTGTGACCGAGACTACATCAGTGGATTAGAAAATGGTAAATTTTGATCCATATAGAAAAAAAGGAAATTGTTCTATAGGCCACCGACGTTCTTGAAACATCTAGTGCATTTTTAAATAAAGTATTAAGAGAAGTTAGATTTCTTCCGCTGGATAAATAATGATAAAGAAAAAACCTTTTTGACTATAACTGATAAGGATTGCTTACTACAAGTAGATGCAGTTTATTTTATTATTGTTGTTGATAGTATTTATTTATCCCATTATTTTGACATCTTGAAATTCCCATGTTACTTGATAAATCGGAGTACTTGAAAATGAGAGCGAAACAAATTAATGTGTCAACGCACGTGGTTTCTTCTATCTTTGTCAGACTTCATCGTGTGGCGGCAGCGTCCCTTTTCTATGCCCGTTCTGCGATGAAAACATTGCGTTCGCTTTACTCTGACAGTGTTGTCGTACGATCAAGAAATGCTTAAAGTGGTATAAATCTATACATTCCTCTCTGGAAAAGGCCGTCATTGTTATATCTATCGGCGCTATGCGATAAGAGTGCTCGGACAATAATGGCACTAAGGTATGTAAGTAAGTACTTGGGCATGTAAGGGACAGCGCCGTTTTGTGTCTTGGGCCATCATTTCTCGCTGCGGGCAGCAGCTGCTCGATTAACGCCCTTAATATATAAATAATATACGTTTAGAAATCCACTACTTGACATGATTTTCAAGCTACTTGACTTGAACTTCACTTGTTTTGACTAGATATTACCAATGTGATATCAGTTTAAGTAGTGTTTACGCCTGTCTGTCAAGTACTAGAGAATTCCAGTTGTCTTGATATAACTTGATCATTTTTGAAACATACATACGTGTAGATTGTAAATACATAACCGAAAGACTATTTGTTACAAGTTTCAGAGAAAACAATACATATTGAACAAAATAAGTTGTATATAGAACGACAATACTGTAAACTCAAATAGAAAAAAACACATTTCTTCATCAGCTGGTGCAAAAAAATGAAAAATACTAAATTAGCTTTTCATTCGCTAATCACGAACTAAAACACGCGAGGGTACTAACGGATTTATAATGGTGGTAAAATTAAAAATAATGGAAGTAACAACTGACCGGGGTTTGACTACAGTCCTATATCATGATAATTGGTTTTAAGTAATACCTGTTATACAACATGTATAAAAGCTAAAGATTTTGTTTTTGTAAGAAACATGTAAGATTATTTGTCGAGTTGCTTATTAACAAGTTTAATTTTAATTTGTTTTTATATTTACATATAGAAAACCTGTGTATCTGAGTTGTGCGCCCACTCTAGTTACGTTTCATATGTAAAATATAAAAGGTGGTAAATCAGTCTAATAAACTTTCCTCGATTTTTTGCCCTTATTCAGCAAAATATAGGTATCATATTCAGTTTTTGAATGTACAGGAAGTGAAGGCAGATGCCCCTTCTTAGATGTCGTCACAAAGCTCAACCCTGCTCATCCTCAGTCAAAAAAGCAAAAGACGCATCTCCTCACTGAATGAACTATTGACAACTTGGCGCCCGTGCCCATAATATGACAATACTACGAACTTGATCTCTTTCTATGGAAGTCTGGACACGTAAAATAAAAATTCTAATGCGCGCAACCTGATATGTGCCTTTCGGTCACAAAGACAGACAAAACCGGAGGCAGAGGCGCTGCAGGCGCCATTGATTGTTCGATGGCGCACCTTGCTAGAAAGTGGAGCTCATTGTTATCTTCACTAAGAGAAGAAGAAATATACGCCCGTCTCAGAAAACTTCAATATCATATTCTTTTGCAGAATGTTTTCATTCATTTCCTTCGATGGAATTTCTTCTAAAAATAGGTATTGGATCTGGGAAAATTCCTTGCAAAGTCGTGGTAAGCATAGTCGAACGGTTTCATCTCCTTTTACATATACATATAGAGAGTTCCTTAATGACAGGCCGTAATTACAAGGGCTGAACCTTCAAGTAGAAAAGCACACATAAATATATGTGTCCTAAAAAGTCTGGTTTTCAAGATACAGGATACACGGTAAAACAGTTTGTTAACCAATATCTCAAAGATCTTCGAGCCGGTCTTGTTAATTTTTGGCAGTTTTGTTAATTGCAAAAAGACAATAAGTTAGCACTAACTGAATAATCATAAACTCCAGTGGCATCTCGGGGGCAGTCTTACGGATAACATTGATAAAAACAGGTACTACTAATTTTTCAGAAAAAAGTATATTTTTTAGATTAGGCAGCTAATACAAGTTTTTGTCTCTAGGCATCTTTCCGTATCTCAGTTATTTCTCGAAGAAAAAAATAAAAACAACTTTCTTGAATGTCTAAAAATTGTTTCAGTGAACTCAAATCAACTTTGATCGTTAGCTAGAGAATTCTGATGTTATGAACATATTTTTGACTTTCTGCAACAATTTGCTAAGACTTTTCGTCTCTCAAAAGGTGAAGTTGTTTGAACCATGACATCTTTATTTTGGAAACGGAGCTTTTTAGCACAGGTTTAAATGATCTTTTTCACTATATTCTGTCTTTCCCCTATGGCAGACGAGGCCTGTGCTCAGTGCCCTGGATCCGGCTCTACCCTGGGGCCCCTTCAGTTGCACGTCGCAACTACATAGCTTAAGACTTCCCTGTTTTTACTTGAATTTGGCTCAGGAATCCACACTTGTAGTTACAGCCTATCACTAAGTATACAGAGTGTTTCAAACTCGACCCTCACCATTTGTATTTTGGAAACGGTCAGAGATATGAATTCGCTTAAATGTTCCCAAAATAATTTCAATTTCTTCTTAACTTCATTTGTAGCGGGATTTCAAAATAACATTGTTACTTTTTCTCCTCTACAAGATGGCGTAATTAGAATTTTATTATCTATCTATGGCGGTTCTCTTGTCCTCTACCATCAACATTATTTTTCTTATGGACGCCATATTGGATTTTTGCACATATGAATGGTGTTTCTAATTCTGATTCCAAAGATGTATAATTCGTCATACATTGACATTGACAAACCATGGTTATTCCAAATAAGCAGAATTTTCTAGATAGGCCTTGAAATTATCAGGTATAGTCAAAATCATGAAAGATGACTATTACGTCATACCATAAATTACTGAAGTAATCAATGGACGTATGTCGATGATAAAATCACAATGTCAGGAACATAATGACAACAAATTTATATTATGATTTGCGAAGTTAGGTTATTTCACTGATTATTTTTATTTTATATCATGGTTTGGAGTGATACTTAATAACCAAAGTATTATTCGAAAACAACCTAACCTACTTTAACATAACCTAACTATTCATCTTTCAAATATGATCGATCATGCAACATAAAAACATCGTCTATCTTTGTCGGATACATGCAAATTAGCAATACAGTTTGTTTGGACAATAACATTCTGGTTGTCTCTGTCTAACATATTTGAAACTTCATTAAAATTTTTCACAAATCGCTGTCGTTTGTCTTTACTGCAGACTAAAATAATGACATAATCGCCATCTTTCGTGATTTAGACTATAGTCATTTGTTTCGAATACCAAATTTATCACTTTTATGTTTTCCTAACTTTATTTGAGATGGGATTTCTAAATAAATTGCAAGTTATCATCGTTATTAACTTATTGTCCTCTACAAGATGGCGTAGTCAAATTTCCAATTCGACATTCCTTCTTTCGACTTTCATCACCAACTTTGTTTTTCCATATGGGCGCTGCGCTATATTTGAATTTTGTACCTGTACATTTACATGGACTTTTCAGTCCTAAATTCAGTAATGTATTTCCTTAGTTGTTCATGAGTTTGCTGTTCGATGAAAATAAAAAGGTATGGTGAAACCTGAACTCAAAATGGAAATTTTATTGATGGTTATAACAAGAATAATCATAAATAAGCAGAGGTAAATCATAGCAGATGTTTTGTAGGCAAAGCCTTATCCTTCTCTGAACATTATTCACTGCTCGTAGTACTCGTATTTTTATTCTTCCACACTGTGTTGCTATGTTCCATTTGAGGTCTGGTACGAAAGAAATCAAATCTGATAATTTCCAGGCCTACCTAGGATCTTCTGTTTTTCTGGAATAACTAAGATTAGGCGATGTCAATGTGTCAATTGAAATCAGAATTAAAAACTCTATTCTTCTGCGCAAAGATCCCGTATGACGTCCTTAAGAAAAAATTGAGTTAGAGATGGATTACAAGAGATGAAAAGTTATATTGAAATTCTCTATTTTTAAACCCCGATACAAATAAAGTCAGAAAAAAATTAAAACGGTTTTGGAAAAATTCAGTTTTTTCCGTTTCTTTCCGGAAGTACTTTGAATTTCAAAACTTCCTAAATGAACTTTTCTGTTCTAAATTCAGCGATGTATTTCTTTGATTGGCCATGAATTTGCTGTTGGGTGTTAATATAAATAAATTTTGTTAATCCGAATTTTGAACTGCCTAAGGTTAATAGAACTGGGAAAAGCTTCCTCCTGTAGATTGTTCCACAATCTAGACACCCTCGATACAAAAGAGCGGTCGTATCGGCTAGTTCTGATGTACGAAGTTCGCCACGGTTAGGATGGGAGGCCAAAGTCAGGCGGGTCTGTCTAGCAGGCACATCGAGCGGCGGCATCATGGAAGAGAGCTCTGAGGAGCAAAGCCCGTTGGTGTAGCGGTAGAAGAGAGCTAGATCGCCGACGGCCCGCCGGTGTGAAAGGGTCCCGAGACTGTCTGTTGGACAAAAGTCATCGATTAGTTGGACAGCCCTCCTCTGGACAGCATCGAGCATAAATAATGTAGTCGGGGCGGTAGCACCCCAAACGTGTGGGCAATACTTTCGGCTAGGCCTTATCTAGGCTTTGTACAGAGCTCTAAACAAATAACCTAGCTTTTTCCCTCTGCCGCTACTGACGAGATGTGTTTGTACCAGATCAGATCCTCGGAGATCTGAACTCCGACCAGCCGAAATGAATGACCGGATGAGCGTTAGGACGATTTTTGTTCGTCAAGGTACAGTACTGTGTTTTGGAAGGATTAAACTGTACAAGATTGATGCGTCCTCAAGTAGTGATAACTTTTAAGTCTCTCGACAGAAAGGAAGTCGTCGCTGGTCTTCTTTTTTCCAGCTCAGCGGCAGAGATCGGCTTGACACTCTGAATTCATGCATGTAGAGTATTGTCATCAACGAAGCTGTGGATTGTCGTTGATATGTAAGAGGAACAGTGTCGGAGCCAAGACCGATCCCTGAGGAACACTCGCGTTGACGTTGTGGGATGAAGTCAGCCACCCATCTGCAAAGCTTTTCTGGGAGGCCATAGGATGGAAGTTTGCTTAAGAAAGCAGCGTGCCACAGCTGATCAAACGCTTTCGTGATGTCATGAACGACAACATGAGGCTCACCATAAGGATGAGCTTACTCCACAATTGCGTGACGTAAGCCAGGAAATTTCCTGTGGATCGCTAAGCCGGAAACCATATTGCCTGTCGCTAATCAAGCTGTGACGTTCGAGGTAGTCCAGCAGCTCGCGATTGATGCACCTCTCCATCACCTTACTTATAACCGATTCTGTTTTTCTGGAATAACTGAGGTTTGGCAATGTCAATGTATGATATATTAGAGTAAATGCAGGTAATTTGGAATACCAGTTTGTAAAACAATCATACTCACCAAGGGTTGAGAGCAACAAGAGTGAAAACCACACTTACAGTAACTGAAACTAGTGTATTAATAGCATTAAAATAAACAACAGTCTTATTCTTCTATAAATGGCATAAACTTTGGTTTATATATAAAATCACTGAAAGGCACCAAATATCTAATATGAATATAATTTGGAATATGGTATTCCAAATTATGTTCACTTTTAAATAATAGACTTTTAACTTAAAGTTCAGTTCTGAAATCTAGATAAGTCTTACTTAAACTCTTAAGACTATATATAGACTTTTCTATTCTTTGCAAAAATCGCACACATAGTAACCGTGGTCATAGCCAGCGCATTCGCTATGGACCCATCCTTCGCACATGAGACATTGGACCCATTCCTCTCCCCTTCGATCATCTGCATATTTTCCATCGCAAAAGAAACAAGTGCAATCATCTTCTGTTGGCTGTTTCACCTGATCTTCCTTGGGTAATTCCTCTTCTGACTCGTCCGACTTGAATGTAGCATCACTATCAGAGTCCGTAAACTCTTCTTGTGATATCATTCTTTTAGCAGCAGTCTTACCCTTACGTTTCTCTTTTTCATCAATTTCTTTACCTTTTCTCTTTTCCTTTTCTTTTTCTTGCTCTTTCCCTTTATTTACTCCTTTTCCCTTGCCCTTGCTGTTCTCTTTGCCCTTTCCTTGAACTACATGTTTATCCTGATCTTCATTTTTAGTTAGTTTTTTCTGCCTTTCAATCCTTCTCTTTTCTGCTTCCTCCAGTTCGTTTTTATAAGGTGAATTTGAAATAATTTCAGATTTCCCGATTTGCGACCTCTATTAGATGTGCGTTTCCTAGTTGTGGGAATAGGCGAAATATCAAACGGTGTGGTAACGGAGCCACTATGAGAAGGGCCTGGGCGGTTTTCTTTTTCCTGTTCTAATAACGCTGAAGTATTCGGTTGTTCTTTGTAATTTATTGAAGTATCACAAGAGCTTCCAGGCTGAATAATGGACGGTGACAGATTTGTGATTTCAATTCTGTCCTCTTGACAGTTTGCGCTGAGATGACATGGTTCTGTTATCGATGGAGGTTCATCTGGCAGTTCACTGATGTTTGATTGATCTTGTTTTACATCATGAGCTGCTGCGACATAGTCTGAATCTGTGAAGACGTATCTATTAAATGGATAAATTCCCCCGATACTGAAGCCTCTAGCTGCAAATTCTCCAGTCTGGCATTTACGATATGCTTTACCAAATAACTCTACAATATCATAAGCTGTAAGGGGTCTATTATTTTCGCGCAACCACGCCCGAATTTCCTCGCTATAATAGGTCTTAAGGGGACCCATGAAGGACTTATCCATGGGCTGAATTTTATGTGTGCAGTGTGGTGGCAGTGAAACCAAGGTTACGTGATTTTGTCTCGCTTTATCTATGAGCTCCAGGTTTTTTGTATGACTAAAGTAACCATCGAACAAGAGAAGAACTGGTGCCGCAGCAGATGGTTTCACATAGTCAATAAAATGCTGGAACCATTGCGTGAACAAATATGTCTGTATCCAACCAGATGGATGTGTCCGTCCAATCGATTCCACAGGTGCGCCTTTCATTAAAATTTCGCTCATATTTTTGCGGGGGAAAATTATCATTGGCGGAACAAAAATCCCAGCAGGACTCATACAGGTCACTATTGTAATGAGCGAACCCCTTTCAGCGGACGTTATGGCTCCAATTTGTTTTTTGCCGCGACGAGCAATTATTTTAGGGTATTTAGATTGGACAATAGATAGTCCTGTCTCATCCACATTGAAAATACGATCAGCAGTAAATTTTTTCTCATCGTAAACTTTGTCAAGTTTATCGTAGAACTCGTTCATTCTTTCTTTCGTAAATCCGCTTGCTCTAGCAAATGATGTCCCAGAAGGCTTCCGCATTGATAGTATTTGACTATGTCTTGAGAGAAATCCTTTTAGCCAGTATCTGCCAGCTTTTTCATCCTTAAATGGATTCGACAGATTATTTCTGATAGCAAGTTGGTACGCTATTCTTCTCATATCCATTTGAGTCAAACCATATAATTTATCTTCCATTATAAGGGCGTAATTTACTAGCATGTCCTCAAACGCTTTATCAAAGAGTGGTTTGCGACCAATCTTTTTTGAAAGAAGTTCTGGCATTGAAAGTTCTGTTTGATTTGCAAGCCGAAATACAGTAGTTCTCGGTACGTTATAAGTCTTCGCTGCCTTCAAATACCCCATCTTTTTTTCTCGAACCGCTTGTACTGCAGCAGCCATATCTTCTTCAGACCACTTCTTTCGTTTTTTGTATCTGTTAGTGGAAGAGGGCATTGCTAAAACAAAAAACAATCAATTATAAAGAAGCCACAAAGCAGAAAATACGAAAAAGAAACGTATGTGCGCTAAATGTGCATATAATTTGGAATATTCCACCTGCCGTATACCAAATTAACAACAAACCTTACCTAACCTTAAAATGTTGTGATATATTTATATCTACAATTTGTAGCAAAATAAGCATTAATTTCAATAATTAATATACTAAACTGTGTATTTGTATCAGTGTAAACATCTGAATATGCTTAAAAGTTGAGATGCGAATGGATTACTTACTTATTTCAAAAAATTCACAAACAGTACTTCCACTTGTACGATAATTGCCACGACACTAACAACACAGCGCCCTCTAAGCCACGGCTTATTCGTTGACTGCTATGTAGACTATCTGATACCGATGTTTCTTAAAAGATGTCGCTGCTAATAACTCCAGTATTCCAAATTACCAACAGTATTCCAAATTACCTGCATTTACTCTATATATTTTTGAAATCAGCATTAAAAACTCTATTCATTATAAGAAACATATTGGAATTTTAATTATGCCATCTTGTAGAGGAAAAAAGTTTCAACGTTAATGTGTTATTTAATTTGGAATTCATCTGCAATTAGAGTCAGGAAAAAGTTGAAATGATTTTGGGAACATTTATTTTTTTTCCGTCTCTCCATACTTTGAATTTCGAAATTTTCTAAGCGGCATTTGTTGATTACCTAAGTACGTAACTTTGCTCCCAGTTGAGCGACTTCGTATCTCTTACAGTTTCAGAGATCCCGATGGTGGGGGTCGAATTTGAAACACGCTGTATACCCACCTGTTCTATTAAAATCTAATGTGTCCTAATTTGTAATAGGAAAATTATTCGGGAAACCAAGTACAAATCTCGGAAAATTTACTCTCAATTTATGTGTTTGTTTTAGAGATACAATGCGTTATATCTCTTTAGCACTTTGTCTAGATTCTTCAAAAACTCATTTAGGAATCTTCACATTTGTGATACCAATATATCATTGTGATGCATATACGTAGACTCATGGAAATGAAGAATTATCTGGCTCAGCAGCTGATAACCTGCACAGAGCACATGAATGACTAGTTGATTATACTACTAATCAGATTCTCCGTGATAAGCATTGTGCTACGAGCCTATCGTCAGTCCTATAGTGAATAAAAAATATCTTGTATCAATTTGGAGATATTCTGCTCGTTAAAGAAATTGTTTGAGGACTCCACACTTGTCTGTGTCTTTTGTTCATTGCGTTCTATCCGGAGTTTTTTTCCGCACCTTCTATGTTTCTCTTTCTTTCATTGGTTCTAAATACCCAACTCACAAACCGAGAATTTGACTGCATTTTCAAATAGATTTTTTTACATTGTAAGTCGATTATGAAAACGAGAGACAGCATAATTTGACTCCGATTCAAAAATACTACTATTTCCCATAATAACCCAACTTTCCACACTGACAACGTGCTATCACGATGGCATGGCTATTTTGCTCTTTGGTTAAAGTATCGTAAGTCAGTAGGCCTGTCAGGTCTGCTTGCCCAAATACCGGACAAGGTTAGGGACAGAGGAAGGAAGGAGCAAGAAGGGAAGGTAAAAGGTATACAACAGAGGAGAAAGTGCGCCAATTTGGCGGCTTGGCATTGATTACTAGTATTCGGGAATTTGAAGTCTATCCTAAAATTAATTTGGAGATTGGTTATAGTAGAAAAGCTGTAATTTTGGTTGGCCCTAAACCAACACAATTTATTTTTGTTCACAATACCACCCCACCCGTCTTCTGTGCTTGTGAATTTGCTCGACTGTGTAGTCTACTGACTCACGCATCAGGGTTGCTATGCGAGTCCGCTTATCTATAACGTAGCTGCGCCTGTTGTTTGATATGGTCCCTCAGATAAGAGAAACGTAGCTGCGCCTGTTGTTTGATGTGGTCCCTCAGATAAGAGATGTCGATGTCTGTGTGACGGTTCTCGTTGGAGACATACCATGGGGCGTTAGTGATTGTGCGCAATGTTCTGTTCTGCAAAACATACCGACTACGCAAATACGTTTTGACTAGAAAACACCAAGCGCACATGGGTAAGTGAGATCGCTGATCGAATAACCATCTTGTATAGCCGAACTTTGTTGGTCAAACTCCATTTTGAGCTTCAAGATAACATAGGGTAGAGTTGCCGAAACGTAATTCGGAATTTGGTTTTTATCTCTTCAGTCATCCCCTTGTCAAGAGCGACACCAAGACACTTGGCAGAATGTTTCCATGGTACACGAGCTCCGTTCGCTGAAACCTCAGACGGTGCGCCGCAACGTTTTTTAGTACAATAGATAGCCTGCGCTTTCGAATGATTAATTTTAATCAGCCATCGGTTCGCTCATTCCAATACCTCGTCGACTGCACTTCTCAGTCTGTCATGAACCAGATTCCCAAAACACGACTTGGCCATTAGAGCAATATCAGCATAGAGATGAACTTCCTACCTCTAAGGAAAATTTTCAGAAGTGTTAGGAACCAAAATGGGAAGCCCTTTTGGATCAATTTATGGAGAAGGTCCTTGTGTCACATTATGTCAAAGTGTCGTAGAATCACCTTGTCAGCGAGCTTACAAGGATCTCTAACAACAGATTAATACAACGGTAATGGAAAATATCGGCCCAGCCTTCTTTTGTATCATTATAACATCTGTGGTCTTCCACGCCGCTGGGAAGTATTGGGTCCTCAGCATGTCATTCATTGCCACAGTTTAGTAGTTTTCCAAACAAGACTCCTCTGAGGAAAAATCACTAATGCACTACAACTGATGTCATTGGCCTTAAAAGATCTTCTGACGAGGTCATTATCATGTCATAGTTGGGAAAGCAGTGTCTTTCAATAGCATCCGCGAAAACCTCAACCTTTTCCCCAGTCCTAAAGACTATGCATCTATGTGCGGAAGATGGTCACACTTCCCGTTTCTGAGCGATTTCGCAACTTTCCAGAGAGAAATATTTGATTCAAGCATCCCCGCCATGCATAATGTATGTACGGAATTCATTAAGATCATTTCTTACTTCATGTATCTTTTAATGCCACTACAATGAATTTTATAACTGATTAGATTCATTTTTTGCTGATGGTACCGACAAGTTCGAATACAGGAAGTACCTACATACTACCATTTCTTTGAATGTTTCAAGCTCAAACATACATATTTTTTAAGATTTTCAGTTCATATATATGCTATAAAATTTACCGCTGAGTACCCTGCTTCCTTTGTCATATGCTCGTAGACAAAATGGCGCGGACCTGTTTGAATCATAAAGTTGGGTCAAACTACGTAGCCAATATTTTTTTCTTGATAATGGCCGATATTACCTGGTATTTGCAATTGGCACAACTTTCTTCAATTTGATGAAAGCCATGTTCACTGCATGTACCCTGCGTCTCTCTCTAGCGTTTCTTTTCTCCACTTGCTTGTCTCGATTAAGCCCATGTCTGCAAGTTACGGCTCCCTTGCTATCCTTTTTCATCTTCGTATTCTTCTCTCTCAACGGTTGTTTCTCAGCACCAAGTGTGGTAGTTGTCCAGGTATCCAACGGCGACAATATATCTTTGAAAAATGTATAAATATAAATGACAGAATTGGTAAAAGAGTTCGTATAGATGAAACTCAGAACTTCATTGACAACTACATGAGAGATACCTCTTCTGTTCAAATACGACAGAAAAAGTGCCATCTGTTACCACCAGAATCAGGGAATAGAATTTATCTGTTGGAACTGTAAAGTATCTCAGTTCGCATTGAAAACCAAGCCCTCACTGCGATCGCTTTATGGCTTCGATTTTGGTGATATATGGTCTACGTGCTATTGAAACCTAATCAAACTGATTTCATACGTTAGACCGCACAGAGCGCCAACCGTGAACAGCTGTTTCGCTGTTTCATGCTTATTAGCAATCATCAGCAAGGTATAGACAAGTCTTTAGCAAGGACAACGGACGAAAGCAGATCAAAGTATCCTAGAGACCTGTTAAGGCCGTGCTGATAATTGCCAATAAGCATGAAATAATTATTAGTTTTCAATGGCAAGTAGACCACACCTACTATATCGACAGAATCGGCGGCATCAAGCGGTTACAGTGAGGACTCGGCTTTCGATTCGAAATGAGATGACTTTACAATTCCAACAGATAGCTGCTAATCACTCTCGCTGTGGTCGATTCGTTTGCTATCGTATCGATAAAGGACACGTTGCTTTCGTTAATTGTCCTTCGTAGAGACTTGACTATACTGTGCTGATGGTTTCCAGTAAGCATGAAACACTTGTACATGGTTGGTGCTCTCTTTGGTCTGCCAGAGGGAAGCATAATTATTAACCTTTTGTGTTACCGGAAAGGCGTTGAATAAATACAGAAGGTGATTATATTTACCTGTATCTTCGAATAAAATGCACTGACTATACCGATCGCATTGGAAACACTCACAAATACTGCCAAAATCGCAATTTCTAGCCATAGCTACCGACTGTTACGATCACGTTATTTTAACAAACTGAGGCTCTTCGACTTTTTCACAACAAAGCTGAGCGGCGAAATTATAGACAAGACCTAATCTATATCCATTTAATTCGAAATCACCCGCATGTACACCTGGGCTAAAGGTGTGATCACTATATTACAGGGTGAACATGATAGACAATGTAATTTGTGCGCTTAACTTTGAGTAATGTGAATAAAACAACAATTGTAATAAGATTGTGATACAATGGTTCTTGCTGGACAACGAACTGTAGAAAAATGTTTTGCAGAAAGTATATGCGCCGGCTGAAAGTCATCAAGATGTAGTGATGACTAGGTATTAAATGTAAGACGTCTTCTGCAGACCAATATGTGGGGGCTACCTGTAGCAGTAACGACTCGTCAAAACACAAAAAAGTGCATGATGTATATGGTGTAATAAGTTACGTATTGTTTCATCAGGATAATGCTCCCAGCTATGACTCTTGCATTGCTGTGGATACCCTAAACCTACACCAATCAGGACTCGAATTGGTAGGTTACTCTTCGTATTCACAGTAATAACATATTCCGAAAATTGAAAAAATATTTCCGAACATATTTTTCCTAATCAATAGGTGATATAAACGGCAGAAGACTGGTTTTCAGTAGCTGGACAAACTTTTTAGTAAGATGCTGAAACGCTGATTGAACAAGTGTGTGTTAGTGGGGAATACGTAGAAAATTAAAAATATATACTAAAATGTAGCTTCACTATAAGCGAGTTAGCGCCGGAGCATAAGATGCTTCAATTTTCTCCTTTTTTCAAGTACACCAGAGTCATTTAACTTTTGTTACGTTGTATCAAGAAATTATCCAACTTAGATCTTTCACATTTTCCACAGAAAATCAATAATTTAGATGTTACTCTATATGGAAACGAATTTGACCCTTTTGATCGAATAGAGTACCTACAAGTGAGAATTCATTCTACCTTTCCATCAGTAATGTTCATGTTTCTGTTTAAAGCTCACGAAGAAAATAAGATCAGAAAATCAAAGTCTTGTATTTTAGTTTGGAGGCGTCTAGTCACTTGGAACAGTTTCTTATGGATTAATAAATAGACTTTTCAAAAGATTTTTCTAACAGCAACTTTATTTTCAAAAACCTCAAAACTAATTTGTATTCATAACACTAAGAAAAAACATAATTATACAAATCAAAATTTTAATTAGGTCAATTAAAAAAATTAAGGAACTATGTGAGCTAACATCGTTTAATCAAGTTTATTAAACCATTAATTTAGATTGATTACACCAATTTATTTTAAATTGATGAACTGTTAAAATGAGTTTACCTGCTCCAGGTAAAACAATGTTATTGAATATAATAAACTAGTTCCGGTAAAAGTGTTTGCCTAGTTGTAATGAATTATTTCAGATTTAAAATAATATTTGGCTAATATTCGGAATTAAAAAAAAAACAAATCTTATTTTACTGAATGATGTTTATAACACTGTGCTCTAACGAATCTTAGGTATCAGAAAAATTAGAGAACTTGATATTGATTGTTGTTTTCAAATCAAAATAAAAACTTCCGAGCTTTATAACCATAACAAAATTCGTCATTTTTTATTTTCATTGATTGTGAACTTAGTATTTATGTGGTTTCACCAACTATTTGTCTATTTGTCCAGAAACAGGTTATATCACCAGTCACTAGAAGAAGTTCCTGTTTTAAATTCAGCAAGTATGGAACTCGATACCTGGAACTAATAAAGCCACTTGATTATGTCTACAAAAATTGTACTCACCAGCATCCAATGCATTTACATATATATAAATAAATTCGACAGCACTTTAAACAGACTCGGATATTTTCAAACACTACTAAGTCTACACCAACAGGAGGCTCCACTTCCAATGTATATGTTACTGGACAAACCCGATTTTAGGGTAAACTACTTTTTTCTAGGCCAAATCAGTGTATCCGAAAAGAGATAGGACGAACTAGTTTAATCCTAGTCTAAAGTCTAAACTGATTTGTCCTGAAATCAATTAAGTATGATTAGACAAAACTGATTTGTCCTAGTCTACATACAGTCGCTTCACAAAAGTAATGTTTTTACTGCTAATTGAAGAAAGTACTACTATTACAAATATGTTTAATAGCTTTTAGTACTTACTTGTTATTACATGTCAAGCTATTTTGGCATTTCGAGCTGCAGATAACGTTATTTTTCTTGCAAACGCATCGATTTGACGTACACTTCTTGGTGCAACTACACTCAAAGAAGCCTTTGCCTGTTCCATCTGAATGTTTGATAGCTGCGGTTCTTAACGAAAGTTCAATGTTTTTGTTCACTTCTTCTTCCAATAAAAACTTTTATGCGCAGTTATCAAAATCATTTCTGAAATGAAAATATTTTATTTTAATAAAATAAATCGCAACAAAATAAACAATTACCTACCATGCAAAATGAGCCAGAGCCACTCAGCTACCTTTTAAGTTCAGACTAATTAAATCTCTGTCCCAAGCAGTTTAGACTAGAACAAATCAGTTTTCCTAATCATAATTAATTTCTTTCAGGATAAACTAGTCCATCCTATCGCTCTTAGAATAAACTGATTTGGCCTAGGAAAAAGCACATCTAGCATATGTTGAGCACATGTTTAATTATAAATGCTATTCATTGCACAAATAAAAGCTTTTCTCATTTCGTCACGTTAGCAGCGACTCCCCTATACATAGAATTTCATGTGGATAGAGATATATTCTGACTATGGTTATGGTTCACTAAGCGCTTTATGCTCAAGTATTTCACTTGATCACCATAATTGATCCTCGTCACAGCACAGCAACAACGGCAACATTCGAATATGAAGCTCATCGCGAAAATCACAAATGAAACTGGGGAGTTCGAAGTGCTTCACCGGCACTGCGTCTGTCGCATACTCTCGATCATCTACGAATGAAGGGCCGAGCCCTACCGAGTCGCGATTTAAATAAACCGTTTAACTGTTTTTATCAAAATGTTTAATTGTCTTAAGTGTACTTTTTCGTATAAAATAAATCACATAAACTAACTAACTAATTAAATAGATTAATGAAACAGGTACAAGGTTTGCTATTTTCAAGCAAATAGTTTGATAGTATATTATTTTTAATTAAGATGGTTCCAGAAAATTCTATTCAAAACCGAATAATTTAGTTACTTGAAGTAATTAAACATTTTATTACGGGTTATGCAAATTTTCTATTTAATCTCGTTTTCTCAGATTGGTTTTGGAAGAATTCTATCTTGGCTCTATAGGCAGTAGTCGGGCGAAAAACTGAATAAAATGCCAGTTTAGAGTCTTGGTTGTAGCATGGAATTTTGTACCATTACTTGCATATACGCACAGAAACACTGAAGTACGTTTATTTAAGGAATTTTCAACCTCGTCTTTTGTGTATAGAAAAGGTTGGAACAAATATGGGTTTCACCCTCTATACCAGCCTATTAGCAAACATCTTGTTAACACAGTTAATTATCCTTTCTTCAACACTTTGTTACTGACCATCTGCCCGGATAGGTGGTGTATCCCTTCTAAAGACCAGAAAAGGGGGCTTGTGGCCACAACTTATATCTTGCTGGACGCTTAAATGTATTATTATGCGTGGATTTATTGAATAATTATCTAGTGAGGGTCTGCAAAGCGGCTGCTGAAACATCATGCGAGTTGAATAATGTATGTGATGATGAGAGGCGTTATTAGGGATGATTTAAGTAATTTATTGATGTCGCTTAGTCTGCTTGCATAGGGACATGTGCAGATATATGGAACATAACTGTTCACTAAACTTGGTACGCTCTAATGGTTGTCACATACGAGGATTTTTGTTTGCGAAGTTTGGTCTTTTATGTGATTATGTAGAGGCAGAAGTGGAACGTAAATGTTCACTTAATCGTGCCACATATTCTTCGGACCACAGCTTAGTGATTTGTACTTCCACAAAAATCAGCGCACTGAGAAAAAAGAGAGAGAAAAAAATTAGACTGTTGTTTTGGAAAATATTCATCACCCGTAAAACATTTTTTAATAACTCTAAGTAATTAAGTTATTCGGCTTAACAAAACTAAATTCATTTGGAAGCAGTTTAATTGAAAGTAATGTGCTATTAAACTAATTTGCTTTGAAATAGCAAACCATGTACCTGTTTTTCAAACTATTTAATTAGTTTAGGTCATTTAGTTTATGTAGAAAAAGAAAAAGTTCATTTAAAATTAATAAATATTTTAATAATAACAGTCAAACTGTTTATTTGAATCGCGGACTCGGCAGGACTGGGCTCTTTATTCGAATGTTGCCGTTGTTGGTATATTAGCTGTGAAGTGAAATACTCGATGGTTAGAAAATGTCTCGCTCGAAATGAAACACGGTGTATAGGGGAGTCGCTGCCCACGTGAACAGACTGGACAGAACTTTGAAACTTTATTTATGCAGCCACATTTAGGTGAATGAAGGGCATTTATAGCAAACAAGTACTTAACATAGGCTTAACTCTTACAGGATATTGTATTACTGCTCCACTGCCTATATATATAGGCAGTGGAGCATCCTTTGGTGCAGACTTTGTAGTATTTGAAAGTATCCTACTTTGTTTAAAGTGATGTCGAATTTATTCATACATATATGTAAATGCGCTAAAAGCGGTTGAGTGTAATATTGTTACATAATTAGAAATACAAGTACAGATTTTGTACACATGTTCAAGTGGCCTTATTCAGTTCAAGGCATACGTTTCCCTACTTTCTGAATTTAAGACACGGAATTGCTTCTAGTGAGTGGTGATATATTATAACATGTTTCTGGACAAACAGGTAAAATTTAAAGCGTAAAACTTGATCTGAGATTCACTTCTCTATACAGGGATCTCGGCTCCTGTTATACCTACATCAAAGGTTAACCCTTTGCAGCTATAAGAAAGTTTACATTTTATATTATGGATCAGTACTAATGAAAATAAATGACACTTCAGATGTCATATAGTATGTTATCACCAGTATTACACAGCCGGTCATAATATACGGCAACAGTCATGTATCCTCATCAGGTAACACAAAAACGTTCCTGCCATTTGCGCTACCTGTGATACCTAACTGAATAATGCTGATTGTAACGTACTTTATGGTGGTTCTTATTATGGAGGATGTGCTCTCATAAGATGCTAGTGAGCACTTATGACATGCCAATATTCGACAAGAATGAATCGCACTCAGATAAAAATAAATTTATGATTGTCAACCTCAAACGAGTGAGGAGCTAAAATGTCCCATTTTTACATGAAATATAAGCAAAGCAATCTTTGTCGTGTTTGCTACAAGGTCCCATATCGCAAGTTTCATTGCTGATAAAACGCAACCAGTTATCGTTGTAACATCAAAATACAATCTGTAAATTGATAAGAACTCGTGATCATCCCAGAAGATTAGTAGGCCGCAAAGCGTTAAAGGGGTAAGTTTTAGAGGAAACTTAGTGCATTCGATAGCCGGCTTCCGATTGACGAGCAGTCAGTTTCTTTAGGAAATATCGGCGAAAAACCGAAAAAGTCGAATTTTGTTTTTTGTCAGTAAATCCGAAACGGTTAATTTGACAGCTGTCAAAATGTGACATTATTGGGACATTTTTTAAGGAAAATAAGATAGCGTGTATGACACGTTTCAATCGTCTTTTTTTCCCGCAACCTGCTTCAACTTTAATTTCTCTTATGGCCGCCATATTGGACTTTTCGATTTTAGAAAAAAGAGTGAAATTTCTAGCCTCTCATAAGTGCATCAAGATTAGAGTATCATCGAAATATTGTCACACGTATTGTTATGTATTAATTTTTTCCTAAGGCGGCCATGATTTATTTGTTAGAAAATTAAATTAAGTAACGCATTTTTCAACTAACGAGGCTCTGACTTTGACGTCAAATAACTCAAAGTAGTAAAATTATGTTTTAATAAGTAGTAAGTACGTTTTTACTCAGTAAAATCATAAATCTGACAAAAAAACTGTCAAAACCGGTATTTCCTAGTCAAATTAAGAAAAGTTTGACATGTTAGCGCTGTACTTACAGTCACACAGAAACGCCGACATTACCTCAGCAAGGTACTTAGAGATGTACCCGAACGACGACAGCCTCATAAAACCCAATTAAGAAAAATAGTAGTTAATTCAATAAACTATGGGGCATTCGAAGAACCTAGAAGAGGATACAGTATTGAAAATGAAAGTCGTGACAGAAACATTTTACAAGCTGTCTACGAAATCCCTAGTGCATCAGTAAGAACTATAGAACGAGAAATTGGTGTGTCAAAATCAACAGTATAAACAGTGTTAAATAAGAATAAGTACCATCCATACAAATCTACAATAGTTCAAGCACTTAAGGAAACTGATTTTCCAATGCGAATGCACTTCTGTGAGTGGTATACTAGGAAGTCTAATGGAAATCCCGATTTTGTAAATCATGTCTTGTGTCCGATGAGAGTAGGTTTACGAATTTTGGAGCTTTTTTCAAGCACAACACTCAGCATTGGGCTGTGGACAACTATCACGAAGTGGCAGAGGGACATCTACATACCAGAATCCGAACTAACGTTTGGTGTGGGGTCATTTTTAATTTAATCTAACCTACCTTTTTTAATTGGGCACCTATTTGAAATTAGGTATTAATCATTTCAGGAAATCGACCTATAGGACCATTTTTGTTAGACTACAACCTGAACGGACAGAGTTACCTAGAGCTTTTGCGAAACCAGATTGCACCGGTTTTACGAGCTAATCTAACAGAAAATAAGTTTAGAAGAACCAGGTTTCAACAGGATGGACGTCCGGCTCACACCATTCAAGTCAGGAACTTCTTAAGGTCTATTCACACTCAGCCGTGATGTGGCAGTGCCGTGACGTGCGAGTGATTCTCGCTGACGTGATCTCACAGTGTTTTCAATTCACACCGGTCAGTATTTTTCTCCGTGCTCTGACAGTGTAGTTGTGTTCACGTGACGTCGAGATAGCAAAATTTTCAGAGAATGAACTTGCAATTATTGCATTAATTCTGGATTTTTTTTAAACTCCAACTACCACGAAGGCCTAAGGCGTAAATACCCATGGGGTGCCGTGATGCTATAGGGGAAAACACAGGGGAAAGGGAGGACGTCACACGGACTCTGGCGAGGGAACACGTGTACTTGTACATGCAATATGCACACATTCTGGCCCCGCCTACGACATCCGCTGGGTGGTACCTTCGCATTCGACAGTCAGAGACCGTCTACCACCTGCGAAAGATGAAGAAGAAGAAGAAGCGAGAAGAAAACGGAAGTCCACGTATTTTGAATTTGGCTGGTTGTACATGCGTACAAATTCAATTAGGTTTTCATCATTCATGTTTTTGACCAATTATATCAAAATATTCACGAAATTACATAAAAACACGGCCGTGAAAATCGAAAAATATCGTTCCAAAACAATGCGACGATCACGGTATGGCATCGTTGAGGGCACTGGGATCACGGCCACTTCCACGTGCCGGTCTAGTGTCAAACAGTTCATCAAAATTCCAGGAAGAATCTTTTTAGTTTCGCCGGGCGGATCACGAGCCGCACGGGTATCATGTAAAAAACCTATAAAACGTCAAAAAAAAACCTATAAGATGTCAACTTGCAGACTAGGTAGTTTTTAGGGCGCAAACAGTCGTTCCACGTTTGCTCACTAGAATCATTGTGATCATCTATGGAGGAATCACTCATCTAAACTACGCATTATTGATTGCATAGTTTTGTGAGGCTGAGTGATCCGGGTCTGTAGTTTCTATCTCTGAGAAGAAACTTGGTTGAGTGGCAAGATCGCATCTGAATGATTATGTGTATTGGTCTGCATGTGTATAAAATCAGTCATACTTGCTATGTTAGAGAATCATTATTGAATATGCCGAATATGACGGGTTATTTATATGTTGTACTTACTGAAGAGAGGTTATGTTCAAAGTTATAAATTACTGTTAGCATGTAGGTATATGGCTTGTAATTCGACAGTGTACAGTGAATATAATTCTTTCTTATCTCTCTCATTTTTGAAATTCAGCAAATTTGTATATTTAATTTCCAGAATGGATAAGAAAAAGTGGATGCGCAACTAATTTCTAGCTTTGAATCTCAATTTTGTGTATTTGAGACAAGAACCCAATGTAATTATCATCAACACATACAACTTACAGCTTAGACCTCCAGTAATGCCATCTTAGAAGCAGATTTTACATCACATCAAAGCCAAAGATTGATAACAAGCCTCATGACGTTTAGGCAACACGTACAGCTAAGTGCTAAGTTAACATCTTGTAGATTAACCTACATAATGTCAAAAAAACAGCATAATGTCAAAAAAATCGGCATATTGTCACTTTTCAAGATATGTGATACCCGTGCCCACATCACTGACACGTCACGGCTGAGTATGAATAGACCTTTAAGAGAGCAGTTTGATGAAAGAATAATTTCATTAAATTAATTAAAATAACCTCCTAGATCCCCTTACCTTTCACCTTTGGATTTCTAGCTCTGGGGTCACACAAAGAATGAGGTCTGCCTATGAATTTGATCCTCCCGCGACCATAGAAATCCTGAGACAAAGAATTTTGAGTACAGTTAGAAACGTCAACAGAAATACACTAACTAAGGTTGTTCAAAAAACTGTCACCACTTGTCAAAAATGTCTGGATACAAATGGACGTTATTTTGCAAATCTGTAAATTAGTACCCACTGACATAGCTAGATTTTACATTACATTACAATTTTGTAAAATGTTTGTTCAAGTGTAAAATAAATTATCGTCGATTTTTCCGACTTGTTCTTTTTTAACATACTATAGTTGGGAATTTGTCCCAATACCTACATTTTACTTGTTGAGAAGTCGTTATTAACGTTAATATTCTATTGAAAATTCAATATGTTATTTTTTGTCAAATAAATTATGGCCTCCTTAGAAAAAAACTAATACATAACATTACGTGTGATGATATTTCGGTGAGATTCCAATCTTTTGTACACTTGTGAAAAATCACTAGGCTGAAAATTTTACACTTTTTTCAAAAATCAAAAAATCCAATATGGCGGTCACAAGCAAAATGAAAGTTGAGGCGAGTTGCTGGCAAGCAAAAGGCGATTGAGGCATGTCATACATGTTATCTTATTTTTCTTAAAAAATGTCCGAATAATGTCACTTATAACCGTTCTGGATTTACTAGCAAAAAACAAATTCCGCCATTTTCGGTTTTTTGTTGATATTTTCAAACCCAATTGACCGGCTATCGAAAGCACTGAGTTGCCTCTAAAACTTTCCTCATTTAATCTTTGCTGTAGGCATAACAGGAGCTGAGATCACTAGAGAAGCGAATCTGGGACACACTGTATTATATTGATCAAAATAAAAAATATCGAATTTTGTTATGGTTATAAAATTCAACTATCAATATCAAGTTTTCCAAATTTTTGATATCAAAGGTTTGTCAGAGCACAGATATAATTGTACATCATTCAGTAAAATGCAATTTCTTTTTTTAAATTCCAAATATCATCCAAATATCCTCATAAGTCTAAATATAATAATTAATTAAAACTACGCAAACATAAACTAATTAAATAATTAAATAAATTTAATAAATATAATTAAATTGTTTTTACTAGAGATAGTAGGATAGTAGGAGTAGATAAACTCATATACAGATAAACTCATTTTAACAGTTCATTAATTTTAAATAAATTGGCGTAGTCAATCTAAGTAAATGGCTTAATAAATTTAATTAAGCGATTTCGTTTTGGTTTAAACTAGTTTCAAAGATTCAAGTACACTGTTTCAGAAATCTGAGCTTAATCAAACTAATTAAGCTTGTAAGCTGTGACTTAGTTAATTAAATTTTTTAATTGGCCTAATTAAAACGGTTCGTTTGATTTTTTCTCAGTGTCTTTATGACAGATTTTCGTCAGTTTCAAAAAAACATTTACGTTGCGCGTCAAATTCCGTTTTGTGGAGAGTTTCTTAAGAAACCTTCAAAATAGATCAACCAAAATCTTTTTTTCTTGAGTGTTCCATGACAGCCATCACTAATTGTGTAGGGGAATAAACAATAAGTCGGCTGCATGGTAGGCGCACTTTGTTACTCGTTGCAGGAAAGTCACGTTCGCCACGGGCCACTGTCCCCTTGCTTGAGGTGACGGATCCAGAAAACATTAATGCTAAGCCAACCATCAGCCCCAAAAACATTCACAGCGTTTCAAAAAGTGCGAAAAAATCTTAACAACTTTTAGCAGCAGTGAATGAAAATAATGTAATGTGTCACCTATGTTTCTCCTCCCCGCAATAATTAAAGATCTACTTAGTTAGTGTCTCACAGATGGTGCTGTATGGTCATATGTGCTCATATATTTCGGCTTGCGGGTAGCTAGGTATAAAAAAGCTGGAGAATCTTCCTCCAGCGTTTAGATGTCCTAGTTACCTTGCTTAAATGTCCTGCCGTGCTTGTACTCGTTAACATATGATGGAAATTTCGTCGTTCCTGTGATCCCGGACTATATTAAGAATAATTCCATTAAAATTCATACAGTACCGCGGACAGGACACTCGGGATTCCACTCGCGGAAATACCTCTGCACTAGACATACATTAACAGAGTCGTAAACAAGTCTGTCGTCCATTGCACGCCAATGAGGACCATTACGGTATTCCCACACTATCTGCTTGGATCTTTCTTGGAAGCAGCAAAACAAATAGCATATACACACATACGACTGGTAGTTGGAACGTACCCACTTCCGCTGTTTCAAATAATTTTTTCCACTTGCGCGTCTTGTACACCGCTTCACGCATCATTTAGTCGACCTGTTTGTCTTTTTATATTCAGGACGTTTCCTGCGTGTATCTCTGCGCCTCATTTTAATGATTCCTTGGATAGGATAATTAGTGATCGGATTGTAACATGATAGTTAATGTTTAACCTGCTCTTAACCCTCTTTGTAGTATTGAGGCTGAAAAATTGAATGGGCAAAGTCGAATTTATGATTTATTAATGTCCCAGTGCCGCGGACTGATGATCAAACCTGCTCTTCCTCAAAATCAATGCAGGATTCTCCATGACCCAAAAGACCCAAACATGTGGGACACTCAACCACCATCTCCGACGTGTACGATCAATCCAATCCACAGCTTTGCTGATGATAACACTCTACATGCAGAAACTCAGAGTGACAAGATTTCTGCCGGTGAGATGGAGAAAAGAAGACTAGCAGGGACTTCCTCTCTGTCGAGTAGGTTATCACTGCTTGAAGTCGCAACAATCCTGTACAGTCTAATGCTTCCAAAACACAGTACTGTACCTTGAAAATCAAGAAGCGTCCTAGCGCTCATCCGGTATCGTTGGATGGCCGAGTTATACCAAAGAGCCGTACTCGATCTGGCACGAGCACATCTCGCCTCTAGCCGCAGCTGCTGGAAAAAAGTTAAGTTTACCGATAAGAAATGCATTTCTCCATATTACCTCCTCACTCTGTACCAGGCCCAGATAAGCCTACCCTCCAGTACTGCTCACATGTTTGGGTTGCTGCCGCTCCCACTACACTATTCATGCTCGATGATGTTCAGAGGAGGGCTGTCCAACTGATCGGTGACTATTCTCTAACGGACAGTCTCGGGACCCTTTCGCAAAGGCAGGTCGCCGGCGATCTATCTCTCTCCTACCGTTACGCCAACGGGCTTTGATCGTCAGAGCTCTCCTCCATCATGTCGCCGCACGTTGTACCTGCCAGACAGACCAGTCTGACTTCGGCCTCCCGTGTCGAACTTCGTAAATCCAGAACGGGCCGATACGACCGCTCCTTTGTCCCTAGATACTCGGGATTGTGGAACAATCTTTAGGTGTCTTTTCCCAGTTCTGCTAATCTTAGGTAATTCAAAAACCTTATTAACAAATTTTCTTTAAGCTCCTCAGAGCAGCCACGGTGCCCTGGCATTTAGGCTTCTGCTTGCGCGGCTGCTTCGGTGTAAAAAAAATACTCATGCTTATTTATGGGCAACGACAAGGACAGTTTTTTCGCAGCGCCGTCCTTTCGCGCACGCCAACCGCCATGTTCCGGGCAAACGAACGTGTGGAACTGTGGATGGCCACTTAATCAGCTCTGTGCCTATTCGTGCCGTATGGTTTGGTACAGGCATAGGCGCATGAATGTGTGTATTCAAATCAGCCACCGGTTGGAAGTACAGGCGCGAAGATGCGGGTTAGAAATATCGCGCGTATCGCACGTTGGGTCGTCGAACTTTGAACCGCGAACGCCTGTTTGCCTGCCGCGGGACGGGATGCATAGGCACACGGGACGGGAGATGCAGGAGGACTTTAGATTAATTGATTTTAATTTACAGTTGCGCCATCGCGCGACCGACGAGTATCAAGCCGCTCTGCACAATACAACCCGTTCGTTCATTTGTTTTAAGGCGGTTTTATTTTGCTGATGTTGTTGGAAGAGAAAAGAGAACTGAGGAAAATTTTTGATCGTCGCGTTAGACAACCACGTACTTAGCAGTGCAGCGTTTTAATTTAACAAACAGAGCTTTTTAGAAAGGTCAAGGTCCTTATTTTGCTACATGTTCCTTGATGAAACGTATGTTTCGCTATATTTTGTGCTTTCTATATTTTTTGGACCTCAAATACCCATGAAGGTCATGATCAAGACCGCGGACAACGCAGAATTTTTTCCCGCTTTTCATATTTCCGGAATCCAAAATAAGGGTTTCCATTTGACCTTAAATGACCTAGAAGATTATAGTCAAGGTCACCATTAGATAACTATTTTCAAACTTAATAACTTTGTCCCACAACATTTTTCTCTAGGAAAGGAATTTTTGGAGATTCATATTTTGATGTATCCATACATTTTGGGAGCCCTGCATATCTCGGTTGATTGGGCTCCTTTCATCATTATTTTTACATTGCCCTGTCCGATTTCTAGGCCAATATCATAAAAAGTCATCGACTATCCATAAGGATGCATTATAAAGAGTTTGGCATCAACAAATCAGATAAATAGTGCCCATATCGTCCCCCAAAACACGAATTGTCGTCACTGACATTTCCATAATTTTACAGGAGAGCGAAAACAAGAAAAAGGCATCTCTTTGAGAATCTGTAGGTCATACAATAAAAAGTGTACCACAAAACGTTTTGAGCCTATCATACTCAAATCTACCGGTTTTCTGATGCAGCTAGTGAAATGGTTGTATGCTGAGCAAATTTTGACGAAAAAAATAGATAAGTCCAAGACCCATACATATTGATTTATAATCAAACAAAGTGAGAGAGAAAAGTTCTTGTTAATAATTTTTATCGACAAAGGTAAGGCACTAATAAACAAAAAATATAAAAGATTCTCAGAATCTATATAAAAAACTAAACCTAGACCTTATCATGAGGTAAGTCTTCATAAAATGTCTTTATTTCCGGTAGTCTTATTACGGATATTTGCCATTACATAAAGTAGTACTCTTCTGTTAAATGGCTGATCTTGAAAAATATTTTATCTTGATGTAACATAAATTTTAACTTCCATGATGTCTTTCAAGTTAATCGTTCTTCCTGAAGCTGTAATACGTATGGATGAAATCCTCAAATTCTTAGACAAAGCTTTGAAATCCATGAAGTCTCTAAAAGTCTAAGTCTAAAAGTGTTTTGGGAGACGATAACCATTATTGAAAAAATTATCTATCTAATTATGATGAAGGCGCATGTGATTACAAAGCGTGGCGCATTCACCGTAATTATAAATCAGCGATGCCAGGCGATGTCGATGCTTGGAAATTTTCGATGTTTATGGCAACACTGTACATGTAGCTTGAAATCATTCCAGCTTTTGATTCCCCAGACTATTGTTTGTGATTTGTTTGTTTTCAAAGGATGAATGCCCTTACATAAAGAAATAATGCACAATCATTTTATAAGAACCTGTACAGGGTGGGCCACAAAGAATTTGGAATTGGCTGTTGCGGTTATGTCGAGATCAAAGGCTTAGATTCCACTTATTATGTGTTAAAAAATTAGTTATATGATCGACATTTACGCGATGGGCTGAAAATCGCTTGGTTTTACTCGTTAACCAGGAAAATCAAAATGTATCCCAACATCAATATTTACGGTTATAACATTTCTCTCTTCTTAGCTAAATCTCAAATTTCTAAGGTCATCACATGCCTCTAGTAGTTGCACAGTGCACACACGGCTAACCATCCGCTGTTTCATCTGTGCATGCCCACGGTAACCGTTGAGTTTCCGACAAATAATTGCCAATGAAATTAGCTTCCTGCTGTACGACCGCCGCAGTTGCTCTAATGAGACCTTCCTGGAGGCTCTCGGACAGGACAAACTTGTTGCTACCATTACAGCTACCTACTGCCTCTTGATTCATTTATTGCTGACGTATACAGGGTGTGACGATATAACCTTCTCGAAGTCAGGCAGTATGGATTCCGCATTTAGAGATCAACTGGGTATATCCTGGCAATACGTCACATACCTACTGAGGAGTAAGCTTGCCCGAGAGAGGTTTGTTTTGAAATGACCATGACTTTTGTTCAGTTACAGCTTTCAAAAGAGACTTTGTGGAAGGATGAATGACATCCTTTGTTCCTAAGATGATTTTGCTCACCAAGTCGAGGAAGTAAATATAATCGCTAAAAATTTCAAAAATTAGATTATGTTTTTCGGACTGTGTTTTATGACGATTCAAAGAATCTGAAATCTCTTGGAGGGGTTGAAAATGGAAATTGAAGTTGTAGCCGGCAGGGAATTATGAATGTTCCATCTTGGGTATCATTGAAATACGTTCTACTATAAATTATTATCTAGTCAAATTAAAACGCTGCTAAGTTCAAATACTATGATCACAGGTATGGGACTTTAGCGTCTGACCACAATAGTACATTGACTCGTTCGATTATAGTTCTCACCTTAGATATAGTAGTCGTACATATGTTAAGATGGTGGTATTGAATATTATGTTCACCCCTCGCGACCACCCGATGAAAACATAGGCGTGTTGCGTATAATTTACCACAGGTTTATGGAAATTCCAGTGCTAGCCCAACGTCTTTCAGACGCTTTAATTCATCGAATAAACATGTGATAAACTTTCAATGCCATTTATTGAAATATACATTTTTTTTAAAATAACCAAGGCTTTGTAATGTTATTATGTGTTACTTTGAATATTTTTGAAATTAATTTTAATAAAAAACTCTGCTCCCTTGTGCAAAAATCCAATATGATGTCCATAAGGTAAAATGAAGTTTATTCAGTTCTTTCCGTCTATCTCCTCTGACTTACGAAAAATTTTAGTGCCAATTCCTTAAATATCTAAATGCGCAACTTTGCACCCATTCGTACCTACCACTTACCATTCTTGCAGACCCCAAAGGTGAGAGTCGAATATCAAAACACAATCAAACATATAATACAATTAAAAATAACCACACAAACCACCGTACCGGTCTGCGGACATTTGCAAGCATTGGTAACTGGCAAGTTACTCGATATTTCACCAGAATTGCAGACAAACTTGCATTGATTGCAAAGTTGATTTCCATGCAAGACCTCGGAGGTTTCAAGAAAATGACAGGAAGAATCAGCTTTTTGTTAATACGCATGCGTCTGGTCAACATTTCTTTTGCTCTTGATGACTGTAAGACGGGTATTAAGCTACATGAATTACTTTTATACATCCATCTCTCTCATAACGTACATACATATATTATGTAATCGGCTTCTACTCGTATGCGCGGACGTTTGAGTAAAGTCAAAGCCATATGTTTTTTTTTTAGTTTTGACTCACCGCCATGAACATTTTTTTTCGTCAACGTATGAATCTTCCACATGTAGGTATGCTTGCAACTGTCAGTATAGTTTCTTTTAGCCTAGTAGTGCCTGAAGATAGATAATGTCGTCAGTTTCTATACAGGGTGGTCCATTCATGTGTGGACGGAATATTACTCATAAACAAATACATATTGGGAAAATCTATTAATGAGATGTGTATATTGGCCATTATACAGGGTGTCCCAATTTCGACCTACATATCAAAGTTGTGATTTTTCAAATGGATTGCCTCAAATTTTATTACACATTTGGATAAACCAATTCAAAGGAAGAAAATTGATATAACATACTATGGGGTTTTGGTAATTAGCTACTGAGATATAAGGTGTTTTGTCTAGAAAAACCCCCCGCTTCGGCAACCCCTCAGTCCGCCATTTTGAAATTTGTTAATCTTTGCTCATGGTCAGAAACGCAAATTGTAGTTTTTCTCAAAAATTTCAAAAGCACCACCCTGTATATTTGTGCAAGTTTGGATTCTATTTTTTATAAGCTTTTTTTTGATACTAGACACATAGGGTTTTTACTGCTATTTTTTCGGTTATTAGCACGTCTTTTATGGAACGGCTTAATTGACTAAAATATCGCATCATCCTTGGAAACAAATAAATTGTTGATGATTTACAAACTGTCAAAATTAGCTTTGTGAGCATTATGATAAAAACGTGTTTGAAAATGAATTTTTCTAAAGAAGAAATGGTGCGTATGGTGTTCGCTTTGGTTGAAGCCCTAAGAAATAGTTTCCTAGCATCTCGCATTTATAAGCAACGGTACCCTAATATGCGACATCCAAGGCCGGAAACATTTTCCACACTACGAGAATGTTTTGAATCAAGTGGAGCAGTGGAATATAGTAAAAAATGTATAAGTAATCCAAGTGTCACCAATGAGGCGCGTCAGTTGGAGCTTCTATAAAAATTGCAGGAAAATCCCCATTTAAGTGCACGGCAAATTGTATCAGAAACTGATATATGCAGAACTTCTGTCCAAAGGATTATTCACAAGCATAGGTACCATCTATACCGCCTATGCTTTTATCAAGGCATTTGTACTCAGGATTTCGCAGCTCGAATGGAGTCTAGTAGAATAATGCTGAATAAAGTGAGTGAAGACACTACTTCCCTGGGTAAGGTTCCTTTTAGCGATTAGGCAACTTTTGACAGCATAGGTGTTGTCAACAGGCATAACATGCACTATTATGCGTCGGAAAACCCTTACTGGGTAAGGCAAATATATTTCCAAAATAAATGGAGCTTGAATGTTTGGGGAGGAGCTATTGGCAGACAAGTTATCGGGTTTTTCTTTTTCGACAACATATTAACAGGTACAGAATACTTGAATTTTTTGATCGAGCATTTGCCCTTTGTTTTGGAGGATGCCAACTTGCAAACTCGGATGCATATGTACTTCCAACACGACGGCGCATCTACGCATTATCATAATCGTGTGCGTAACTATTTGGACACCTGGAGTAACAATCGTTGGATCGGTCGTGATGGGCCTATATATTGGCCTCCTAGATCACCAGATATGACACCGATGGACTTCTTTCTATGGGGCTACTTTAAGCAAGAGGTTTATAAATATCCACCATCTACCCCGGAAAATATGAAGGAAAGGATTAAGGATGCTTTTCTGTGCAACGGTCATTTATCCAAAGACTACGGTTGTGTATTCAACATAGTGGAGATATTTTCGAGCAGTTCTTGTAGATTAGGTCTTGGGTAGTGATAGTTGTTTGTTTATGTTGTTGTTATAGTTGTTTTTCTCTATTACGCTTGAAGCTGATTTATACTGTTCTGATTGTTATTAATTTTTACGTCAAATCTGTACTCTTAGTGGCAATATGGAACTAGCCCACAGTTTGTTTTTTGTTTCCATGGAAGTTGTGATTTTTTTTCCTTAATTTTGGTGTGTTGTTCTACTAAAATCTTAATAACTCAAAATCTAGTAATTTTATCTGAATCAAACCAGATACCAAAAAAAGCTGATAAAAAACTGAATCCAAACTTGCACAAATATACAGAGTGATGCATTTGAAAATTCAGCACTTCGAATTTCAAAATGGCGGATTGAGGGGTTGCTGAAGTGGACGGTTTTTCTGGACAAAACACCTTACATCTCAGTAGCTAATTACCAAAACCCCATAGTATGTTATATCAATCTTCTTCATTTGAATTGGTTTTATACAAATATGCAATAAAATTTGAGGCATGCCATTTAAAAAATCACAACTTTGATATGGAGGTCAAAATTGGGACACCCTGTATAATTGCCAATATTTTAGAAATGTGTCCTCAAATGTCATGAATAACATTCCATTAATAGATTTAGCCAAAATGTATTTGTTTATGAGTAATATTCCGTCCACACATGGGCCACCCGGTACATATCTTTTCACGATTTTTGGGTTTAATGTGAAAGGTTAACAACCAAATTAAATTTGTCTATTTTCATGTTAGGAAATCTACGTACAGTATTAAATATACCTCAAATAATCTCAGTTCATTACGCCCAGGTCGAATCATGGGACTTTGCTTGTACTGCAAGTTCGATTTTCCAGATGTAATACAACTGCAAGTTCGCCCACTATTATAACAGGACTAGGACCAAGAATTTTCAGTCCTCTATAGTTGTCGTCACTGTTCTTGGCGGGTCAAACTAAGACTACCATTATCCCTTTATACGAGGGGCACGCTGTATATTTTGAGATGGCCATTAACTATACTAGTTAAAACCGACAACAGGGCACTATTAGAAAGAGCAGTCCTTTACTAGTAAGTCGGCGCATTCAGTTCATTTGCAAGCGTCTTACAGTGCACGTGGTGTAAATAAATTTAAGGCGAAACATGGAGTTGTCTCGAGAGAGTTATCGCGCTATGATTTACCTATGATTGAACATCAATGAATCGAACGGTTACAACAGGCATTTGGTAAGTTCCGTCCCGGGCAAGTGTGTTTCACTGGTATGCCGAATTTAAAAAAGGCTAGGTTTCATTGGCTGATGAAGAGAACGTAGTGGTAGGCCATGTTCTAGTGTGACTCCAGAAAAAACTGCTAAAGTTCAGCGGCTTATTGAAGAAGATTCTCGCTGCACATATTCCACTGTAGAGGCAAATCTATGGACAGGATCCGCTACACTGCACACCATTTTGCATGATCATCTTCATTTAAACAAAAAAGTTGTTGCGTGCAATCCTGCATCATGACAATGCCTCTAGCCAAACTGCCTAACTAACTGTAGACTTTTCACGCCACATCAAAATGCTGATTTGGCAATGTGCGACTTCTGGCTTTTCATCAATTTGAAAAAAAATGCGTGGTCGAAAATGTTTGTCCGAAGAGGAAACCGATCTAGCAATTAATCAGTTTGTTGAAGGCATTCCAACTGACCGGCTAGAAGCATTTCGTTTGTGTAAGGTCAGGCTACAGAAGTGCATTGATGCTGGCGGAGAATACTTTGAATATAAATAAACTAGTTTTCGAAAAATAGTGTGGCCCTCGTATATCTCCATCTCCCTCATACATACACATGCAACCCCCACTGTGTGTGAACGTTTGTACGGTAAGTTCAAAGACTTACGTTTTTTAGTTGTGTGTCTCCGTCTCGAAAACTTTGTCGTTACATATGATTGTCCTTCCCACTGTGTGTGAACGTTTGTACGGTAAGCTCAAAGACATACGTTTTTTAGTTGTGTGTCTCCGTCTCGAAAACTTTGTCGTTACATACGATTGTCCTTCAATCATATTTGTCAGGGTGACAACTTACTTGACATCGCCGTGCAATTCGAGTTATCCTGTTATCAATCTTCAATATAAAATTGTACAATGCCCGGAAATACGATCGATGCAGAAGGCCGACAGCTCGTGCTGAATTTATTAGAGTATGTCCAGAAATAGAATTAAAACAGCGGTTCCCTGTTACCCACTTCATGCGTACTGGAGAGAGTAGCAGATGCGCTTAAGATTAGTCTGCGCAGTGTTCCGCTCATGGTATGGCGACTCGATCTGTTTACTTATTTCATATGGCGTTGATGACGTAACCGCCAGGAATGGTGACTACAACTATACCAGATTATATAAAAGTAACCACCAGTAAGAAATCCTTCAAGAAAGAACTTAAAAGTTATCTGTTGGAGAACTGCTTTTATAGTATGCCAGTGTTTTTGTAGTTTTTGCAGGAAACTTTATTAATTATATTATCGTTTAGTCATTTATTGTATTGACAGTTCATATACAGAGATGTTTGTCTATGGAAAATAAGTTAAATTGAAATTGAAATGTCAGTAAACAGATTGACTATTACCATGTGCGTAGCTTCTAACTTTCCTAAGAGAAATTGCACACTGCGCAAGCCAATTTTTATACAGCTTTTGCGCGCGAATACACAGACATGAATTGGGTGATCGAGGATCGTCGTTTTCACTCACTTTCTGAAAATGCTTCTTATACAAACTGTTGACATATATCGAACATCAACGTTCATAAGACGCTAGTTGCCATACTGACAGTGACAGTGACAAATGTGGAAGGTACTGTCAATAATACTACCGAAATTTTACAAACGGTGTTAGTAAATTAAGTACTCTTCAGATCACAATCCAGTTATCAATCCACAAAGATCTAAGATGTTATTAATATGCGCCCAAACGAAAAAAGAAAATATAACACAGTCTTGAAAAATTCAGAAAAATAACCAAATCTTGCAATTTTCTTAACCCCTCAAAGATATAATTTACGTAACCAAGCATATCTTTTTTCATCCCTTGTTTGAGTCAGGTTAATAATTTTTGGTGTACTTTGGTTTGGAAAGTATGCCTTTTCCTTTTTTATTTTTTTATTTTCCATGTAACTAAACAAATCTGTTTGTGAATAGTGTATCGTTGTGAACATCTGCTAGCGACTGTATGGTTAAGTGTAAGAGTAGCAGCATGCTAAACTTGTCACATATATAAGTCTTACATTTAGCTGTTATTGTAGATAAATAAACACGTCTATTATTATTATTTATATTATTCGTACTTTCATGGCGGTGAGACAAAACTAAAAGATGTGAGCTTACATAAACAAACGGCAGAGAATAGGGCCGATTGCATATGTATGTGTGAGAGAGACTGCTATGTGAAAATAATTCCTGTAGTTCTACTGTGACCCACCAAAAAACCATGAAAAGACCTATATTAGTATTTTCAGAAAGTGAAAACAACCGTCCTATATCACCCAATTCATATGAGAGTGTGCAAGGGCGAGAAACTCTGTGTTCCAGATCGGCTTGCGGAGAATTTCCCATAGGAAAGTTAAGCTATGCGCATGGTACAATTAGTTAATTTGTTTACTTATTTCGTATGGCATCGTGACGTAACCCCCAAAAATCGTGGCCTGTATATATGTATGTAACGGAATTTTTTAGTAGGTACAATTTTCACCAATTTCCAGATGTTTGATTAATCTGAAACTTCGCACACGTATCAAGGACCGATGACGATTCAATAATTTGATGACAGTTTTCCATTATCCTTATTAGGACAGCCAGGATTGATAAACTCTTTTATAGATCCTCTATAAAGGAGTAAGAGAGATAGAGTTAGCGCGCGATCTGCGCAGGCGTGCAGTTTCGGATTTACTCTTTGTAACACAGCACAACGGAGGCAGATACTTTTTCAAGGTAGTGCATTCTCACATTGTTCATTCCATATGCATTACTGTTTATAATATATATTCATTTAATATATTATATGATAACCGTTATTCACAAAAGGCTTCTGATATACGACAAAATGATTAGAACATTTAAATCTATTTATTTTACGGAACAAAATTTGGTAAACAGCAAAGCTGTGAATTTAGAGTCGATAAAGAAGGAATTTAATACGATCAAAGAATTTGTAATTATAAAGTCTTATTGATTAAATTACAAATTACGAATATGAATTAAAAAAACTAATTGATAAATTGAACTAAAATATGAAAAATAAATAATAGTTTGAAAGAACTGAAAAACACGCTTTTATAGCTAACCAAACTAAAGAGTAGAACATAATTTTTAATTACAAAGAGATTATATTACAGTAGCAGATGGTCGAACAATCAATCATAATTAATGACCTCAAAATAAAATTACAATAAAACTTAAGTTATTAACAGAATAATTCAATTCAGAGTAAAAAGCGTGGGGTGCACTTTACTACATTTTACATAACTCTCCTTTCATAGATAAAGGGTGTCCCAAAATTAACGCAAGATTTGAATTAAATAGAAAATGCCATTTTTAGTCTTTTAATAGTTATATTTTTATTGACTCATAAAGTACATAGGATAGGGTTATGTATGGAATAACACATCGGACAAATGGCCTCCACGGCTTTGCATGCACATGCGCACTCTTTTGTCGAAATTTTCCATGACCCTTCTGCATAAATGTGGCTGAATTTCGTTGATGCAGCGTTGAATCTCCTCCTTTAATGCACGGGTGGTTGTGGGCTTGTTGACATAGACTTGTGATTTCAAATAACCCCATAAAAAGAAGTCTAATGGTGTTAAATCACACGATCTAGGAGGCCAATTTTGATCACCGAAACGAGAGAGTACACGACCGGGAAATGTCTCATGCAGTAATTGAATTGTTTCACGGGCTGTATGACATGTGGCACCGTCTTGTTGAAACCACATATTGGGTACATCAATATCATTCAATTTTGGCAGAAAGAACTGTGTAATCATGTCGCGATATCGAGCACCAGTAACAGTCACTGCTTGACCAGCATCATTTTCAAAAAAATATGGCCCAATTATGCCTCCAGCCCAAAATCCACACCAGACAGTCACGCGTTGTGGGTGCATTTCTTTTTCGACAATCACACGTGGGTTCTCCGAACCCCAAATGCGGCAATTTTGGCGATTGACAAAGCCATCAAGATGAAAATGTGCTTCATCGCTTAGGATGATTTTGCTTGAAAAATCAGGGTCCATTTGTTGATGTTCAATAATCCATTCAACAAACTCTCTTCTCTCTGCATGGTCATTAAGCTTCAATTGTTGTGTTAATTGAAGTTTGTAAGCATGAAGACACAGATCTTTGGTGAGTATACGCTGTAGAGAGGTTCTTGACATTTGCAATTCTTGTCCACGACGTCGTATTGAGGTTCCTGGATTGTCCGCAACACTCTCACGCACTGCTTCGATATTCACATTTGAACGGCTTGTTTTTGGACGACCAGTGTGTTTGGCGTCTCCAACGGATCCAGTCTCCATGAATTTTTCAATTAATCTCTTCACAGTTGACGAAGTTAAAACACTATTCCGGCCATATTTTGTATGAAATTTTCGAACTGCAGCCGCCAAGCTTTCACTATTTTTGAAATATTCTTTAATAATGAAGACACGTTGTTCTATCGTGTAACGCTCCATTTTTCATAACCCTATACTGTTAGCTGTCAAATTGCTTTTTTTCAGGGTTGCCAACACTTCACTGCACAAATGGCGGCAAATTCAAATCTTGCGTTAATTTTGGGACACCCTTTAGTTGCCAATAGGATGATTGTAACATTCAATATATCAAGCACCCCACGCTTTTTACTCTGAATTGAATTATTCTGTTAGTATTTTATTATAATTTTATTTACTACTTACTCTCGGTAGTTAAAAATTATTTTCTAAGGTAGGGCCAGATTCAGAATTCTTATCGTCTCGTATATACGGTATCCATTTCAGTTTTTCACTTTATGTTTTTGGCTGCTCACCAAAAAACTGTTATTGATAACGTCCATATTTATTAACATATTTATACATATACAGGGTGTTTCGGAACTATGGGATCAAACTTATAGGGGCTATTCAGATATTGTTTTTGTAGCTGCATTCCATATCGCCTTAGTCGTGCTATCGTATTTGTGAAGTTTGCGAGAATTTAACTGTACAAGTACGTGAGTATTTGGCTCAGCAGTTTGGGCACCGTAGGATTGCCAGAGGTGGAGCAATTTCTTGGCCTCCTAGGTCGCCCAATTTAACGTCGCTAGATTTTTTCCTGTGGGGACATGTAAAGTCTTTGGTTTACGAAACTCCAGTAGAAAGCAAGCAACACTTAATTGGATGAATTACAGCAGCATTTGTAATCATTCAAAACGAGTATCAAATTTTTAGTCAAGTCCGCCGAGATCATGTGCGACGTTTAAATCGGTGTATTCAGGTTGGAGGAAGACATTTTGAACAATTGTTGTGATGATATCATGTACAAAAGGCAAAAATTAAATGCATTAATTCCTATTTAGGCAATTCATCGTCTTTCTAAATTTTAACGTGTCTTAGGGCCGTAGGGACGTAGTGACACTTTTCCTGATATGGGTCCCTATACTCAAATGTTTTCTACTGTTACACTGAATAACCCCTAGAATTTTGATCCCTTAGTTCTGAAACACCCTGTATTAGGTATTGGTGTATACAAAAGTGAATTATAACAGCTTCCTTAAGCTCAGTCGTCATTGTAAATATTTCGCACGTAATTCTTTGATCTTGGACATTCCTGCACACAAGTTTTTCACAACCGAATCTAGCCCTAGGTACATGGGCATAAAACTATATAACAAGTTGCTTCACAGGATCAAACAAAAAGTAAATCAAAGCACTGTTGATAAAGAAAGCATATTACTCCGTGTCTGAATATCTCGATGATAACTTATAGAATATTTTTTTGTCAAATTGCATGTCAAAGTGTATCGTGTTCCGAGCATATCAATGTCATCTTATTGTCACACTTTTGACACTTTGACACAGTTCTGCTAGACGTACGAACTAGGGGAGAGGGGGACACTGTCCCCCTCTCTGGGAAAAGGAGAAAACGCAGAAAATTCTTGTCACAGTTGTTACAAAAGCAAAAGCATTTGCACTCGGACGTCCCCTCAGGATGTTCCTCTGGATCCGCGCTTGTGAATGAACTCCATTCACACATCTCTAGCCCCCCCCGCTCTTTGATTAATTATTTGATATTGGAGAATCATTATGCCAGCTCCCGCTTTTCAATTGCGGTCAACAGGCTGCTTAGGCAAGGTCAGACGTAGAATCAATCTAAATCGATATCCAGTGACAAAGGAAGTTTTCTTAAAATACAATAAATGTCCCCCCTGTGGAAAGACATGTCAGCTTCGCTGAAACACTGAATGCACCACCAGACGAATATTTTAAACAGTTAGGTGTATTGATCATGATCATGTGGTAAAAGACTGCTGCACAGTCAAATTTCTAATATCTTTTACTAGAAATCAATGAAGACTAAAATAAGTTATTCCGGCTATTACTATTTATGTATTTCAATCACTAGTCAAGTTTTTTAGTTACTTCCCTAAGTACTTTAGATGCTTGGAATGTATTTGACATATATTTCTAGTATTTGAAATAGTTAATATACAAGTGCTTCAAATACTGACAAGATATTTGAATTAGTTTACTTAAAATCAAGTACTCGATTAAGGTATATATTTAATACTTGAAATTATTTTTGAAGGAAAAGTACTTAGTATTTGTACTTGCAGTGAAAAATACCAACTAATGGGCACTTGAAATACTGTTAACTGGTATTTGTGACAGCTCTGCTCAGCAGTTACCACCAAAACAATTGCAGTTTTTACGGAGCTCATGAAGATAACAGGATAACTAATACGTTAGCATCACAACATTCTTACTAGTGATCGTCAGATGCGGAATTCGCTAAATTTACATATCCACATTTCAACCAACATCAGAATATTTTATTTCTTATATTTTGAATTTACGTGGCTTCAACTGTGGGCGGATATGTCTTTTATTCATTTAGCTCCTCATATAAACAAATGGTTTTCCCCACCACGCTTAGAAGCAAAACAAGTTTTTTACTTGCGAGTATCATCGTTTATTATGTTTGTAAATTATTCCTGTTTGATTGTATCAGAAGGAATTGAACTTTAAATGGTCAATCAATTATATGTATTATAGTTATATGAAATCGTTAATAGCAGGAAAAGTTCCGTGAATTTTTATGCCAGTTTTCGACATTGAATCATCTATAAAATATTTAGAAAATGACGTTCTCTTTTAGTTCAGATGTTTCCGTTTCCTCTTATGCAAAGTTGCTTGGTTCTAGTTACTCCACTCGCTAGGAATTGAGATACAACTGTGATGTTATTTTTTGCAATGTCTGTAGATTGAGACACACTTTTAGTTAGGGTAGGTCCTTGTGACTTGAGATGAATTACAATAACTGAAGACATAAAGCTCGGGCTTCTACCCCCTCATGTTTCTCATTTGAGAAGCAAAACATACCTAATAGGGTACCCGTTTCTTAAGCAACGAGTGGCGTGTTTGTATTTGTAGATTTCATAACATCCACAAAAATTACCTTGCTGGACCTGAATTCCCCTCAGACTTTCAGGCCCATAAAGAAAGAGGTATGTTAGAATCCACAAGCTGTTTAAGCGCTTGAAATAGGAATTTTGAAGTTGGAATTTTTTATTAAACTTCACCATTTCAATCAACTTTATAAAATTTTAGTATAGGTACTCAGTATCCAGACAAATCTAGAAACAACTCATATATCAAAATCCATCAAGCCGCTTAAGCTGTAGCCCGCAGAATAGGAACTTCAAAGTTAAGATTTTCAATAAAAATCCGTCATTTGGATCTTATAAAATTTAGCTCATCCAATACTACTCGCACTGCCCAGACAACTCTAGAGATACCTCATATGCTAAAATCCATAGAGTCGTTTAAGTTGTAAACCATAAGATACGTTGTTTTTTATTAAATGAAGAGAATTCAATTGACAATCACCGGCACTCTCCGGAGACGAAAATTTTACTGCGCTCCCTTGAATTTTGCTATATGGACGCCCTGATCGATTTCATGGTTTTTTCTGAACCGTGTATTTAGATTCGAACTACTATCAGCAGTGACAGCTCTTCCAGGTCTTCCATCAGAGAAGAAGCCCTTCCCACCTTTTTTCTCCAAGTTTTCTACTTTGCATGCCTTCATGGAACCTTATCACCCACGGAACTGACCCCTGTGGAAAACCTATAATGATAATGTGAAGCAAAGATGAAAATGGAAGGAAGCCTACTTGGAAGAGTATCATGGCACAGCTAACCAAGAGCATCTAATGTCAAGAAAGACGATCGTGGTCCAGAAACTAAACTACCTGGCACCTTCTGAGTATTTCAGAACCTCCAGCTGCTCGTCTTAGACGTTGGAAGGAGGTGTGAAAGGATGGAAGGGTCTCTAACACCATTAATCATTTCAGCCAAAAGCTTCGTTGGTGTCAAGCGGCACCCTCAGTTTTAGATCTGCTATAGCGTATGACTGTTACCCTGAATGAAGTGTTTGTTCGCAGCAAAAGTTCGAAGCGAGTTTATTGCACCCACAAAAATAATGCCATGGGGGTGACGAAATTCTGTTCACAAGTTGTAACCCAAGTTATGCAGTCGATCTCTGTGTGCAATAAGCAAAACTGGTAGATAGATAGATAGATAGATGCTTTATTGTCTTCGGATCATAGAAATGATATAAGACTCGTCAGGCATATCTCTACGAGTACATTATTATCTACAAAAATTAAAAATATAGTTAAGTATAAATACATAAATTAGTCGGTTAAAAATGGATAAAAAACACAGTTTAGTCGAGAAAACAACAGATACAATAATAATAAACAGAACAATGGTGTAAAAGAAGTAAGTACAATTAAAATAGAAAAAAAAAATAGGTACGCATATACGAGTAAATATATACACACATATATACACATACATAATACATACATACACATATACATATATACACATACATATACATATATACACATACATATATATATATATATATATATATATATGTGTGTGTGTCTATATATATATATATAGACACACATACATATACATATATACACATATATATATATACAGGGTGTCCCAGAAGTTGACGTCAAGCTGAAACCGGGTGATAGGCAAAGTCATAACAGCTATCAGAAAAATATTTAAAAAAATTTTATGTGTGTATTTTGAAAATTATAGGTCTTTGAAAAAGATATAGAAATTTCACACCCTACGGCAGTCTGTCAATTCCTGTTACTACAAATATTAACTTTTTTTGGATTTTATTTTTACAATGTAATGATGAATAATGTATCTTCAAACTGGTGTCTCAACCTTACTGCCAACTTTTCTCGTTCAGGAAAAATTGCCACTTATTTCCCAACCAAGTATTCCAAAGTAAAACTTTGCTCAACTTTAACTGGCTGTACTGGAAAAAAATGTACTACGAGAGTTTGGCAAGTAACCTTAAAAGTTGGCGCATTTAATAAGGATTCCAAAATGGTATAACACTTAGAAGATTACTCGTTAACTTATGCACAATTTATATTTGAAAAAAAAACTAATGAAAATTTTTCAAAATTTCCTAATTAAACAGTGATTATGAAAACGCACAAGGACCCTTAAGGATAACTGTTTGCACAACAGTGGGCGTCAAAATGCTGCTGATGATGATTTACCTTTACAGCAAATGCTCAAACTGTTTTCCTTCAGCCGCAATACACGCTCGACATCTTCTTAAAAAAGATCGGGTTATTAAACGAGCGAATCCACGGTTATTAACAAACTCAGCTGCTTCCAATAGTCTTTGCCGTAGCTCAGCTACATTTTGAATCAGCTTGAAATACACTTTTTCTTCTACAGTTCCCCAGTAAAAAAATCTAAAGGATTCAAATCAGGTGATCGGGCTGGCCACGGTATTGTACCAGACCGCTTTATCCATCTGCCTGGAAAGTTTTGATCGAGATACTCTCTCACTGAGAGTGCATAGTGCGCTGGGCAGCCATCATGCTGAAACCACATGTCCCTGTAAATACTCAGTGGCACGTCCACCAATAAATTTTGTACATGATTTTTCAAAAAATCCAAATAAACTTCAGCAGTCAAAGTCTCTGGGAACTCAAACGGACCGATTATTTTACCATTTAAAATTCCTGTCCAATAGTTTATCTTGAAGCGATATTGAGATTTACCTTCTCTCATCAAATGTGGGTTTGCTACGTGCCACTCGTGTAAGTTATGCAGGTTCATGTACCCATCTTTCTTAAATGTGGTCTCATCCGACCATAACATTTTTTCAAAGAACTGTGGATCTTTCCTGTGTCTTTCTAACATTGTGCGACAAAAAGCAACTCGGGGCTCATAATCCCGGGGCAGGAGAGGTTGAACACGCTGTATGTGGTATGGATGAAGCACATCACTTACTTGCTATTGCACGCTTTGATACCGATCAGTACGCCTTCGTTTACTGCGCATCTTTACATGTTCGTGCTTGTTGATTTCGTACTGTTACTAATTTTGGATTCGTGAACTGGACTGTTGATCGCTTGTGATTTGGATTTGGACTGCTTAATTGCTCTTCAAAACAACATTTGCTTTCCTTAGACTATCTTTGATAGTGTGATTGTGCAGTGCCGCTATGTCCGTGTACACCGTACAAGAATATGCTAACATGCACCTCATTTATGGGGAATGCAGATGCAACGCTAGTGCTGCAGCGAGACTTTACTGTGAGAGGTACCCGAATGCAGGTCGTCAACCAGACCATCGAGTGTTCACAAATGTGCACCGCTTACTGTTCTCAGAGGGCCAACTACCAAACCAATCACACAATGAGGGAAGATCTTTCCTTCCTTACGAAGACGTGGTGCTAGGAGCTGTCGAAGAAGACCCGAGTACTTCAGTGCGTGCAATAGAACTAAAAACAGGTGTGCCCAAAAGTACAGCCCATAGCATCTTGCAAAAAAACGTGCTCCATCCATACCACGTACAGCGTGTTCAAGCTCTTCTGCCCCGGGATTATGAGCCCCGAGTTGCTTTTTGTCGTACAATGTTAGAAAGACATAGGGAAGATCTACGGTTCTTTGAAAAAAATTTATTGTCAGATGAGACCACATTTAAGAAAGATGGGTACATGAACCTGCATAACTTACACGAGTGGCACGTAGCAAACCCACATTTGATGAGAGAAGATAAATCTCAATATCGCTTCAAGATAAACCATTGGACAGGAATTTTAAATGGTAAAATAATCGGTCCGTTTGAGTTCCCAGAGACTTTGACTGCTGAGGTTTATTTAGGTTTTTTGCAAAATCATTTAGAAATTTTATTGGAGGACGTGCCACTGAGTATTTACAGGGACATGTGGTTTCAGCATGATGGCTGCCAAGCGCACTATGCACTGTCAGTGAGAGAGTATCTCGATCAAAACTTTCCAGGCAGATGGATAGGGCGGTCTGGTACAATACCGTAGCCAGCCCGGTCACCAGATTTGAATCCGTTAGATTTTTTTTACTGGAGAACTGTAAAAGAAAAAGTGTATTTCAAGCCGATTCAAAATGTAGCAGAGCTACGGCAAAGACTATTGGAAGCAGCTGAGTTTGTTAATAACCGTAGATTCGCTCGTTTAATAACCCGATCTTTTTTAAGAATATGTCGAGCGTGTATTGCGGCTGAAGGAAAACAGTTTGAGCATTTGCTGTAAAGGTAAATCATCATCAGCAGCATTTTGACGCCCACTGTTGTGCAAACAGTTATCCTTAAGGGCCCTTGTGCGTTTTCATAATCGCTGTTTAATTAGGAAATTTTGAAAAATTTTCATCAGTTTTTCTTCAAATAAAAATTGTGCATAAGTTAACGAGTAATCTTCTAAGTGTTATACCATTTTGAAATCCTTATTAAATGCGCCAACTTTTAAGGTTACTTGCCAAACTCTCGTAGTACATTTTTTTCCAATACAGCCAGTTAAAGTTGAGCAAAGTTTTACTTTGGAATACTTGGTTGGGAAATAAGTGGCAATTTTTCCTGAACGAGAAAAGTTGGCAGTAAGGTTGAGACACCAGTTTGAAGATGCATTATTCATCATTACATTGTAAAAATAAAATCCAAAAAAAGTTAATATTTCTAGTAACAGGAGTTGACAGACTGCCGTAGGGTGTGAAATTTCTATATTTTTTTCAAAGACCTATAATTTTCAAAACACATACATAAAATTTTTTTAAATATTTTTCTGATAGCTGTTATGACTTTGCCTATCACCCGGTTTCGGCTTGACGTCGACTTCTGGGACACCCTGTATATACAGCCATAGTTGCCTATTTAATTTTTTGGTGCATCACTCTTACCCTGAAAGAAACTCGGTTACTGAGTAGTAGCATCTTTCTATTAACAGACTCCTCAGCTCTTTCTTGAACCTATTTGAGCATATTTTAGTATTGATGGCAACTTATTGAATACCTTGGTGCAGGCGTAGGCTGGTGATTTTTCGAACATTGACAGTGTATGCGAAGGTATACTCAAGTCCTGTTTCGCTCTAGTGTTGTAGTTCGTGTTTAAGTCCTTGTTCTGCAGAAACTGGCCCCTGTGATTGAAGGTGTAGAGGGCGCATTTATAAATATATATACTCGGAAGCGTTAGCAAGTTATTATGCTGAAATATTGCTCTACATGATTCTCTCCTTTTAATGTTAAATAATATCAGCCTTACAATACGTTTCTGCAAAAATAAACACTCTGGACGCGGTGCATGCTTGTCCCCAGACGATGGTGTGATTTGACAGATGCGAATACACCATTGCGTAGTACACATCTATCAGGGTTGATTTGGGGACATTTGGCTTTAATTTCAATATCGCATAGTAGGACCTATTGATTCTCCTGCATACACTGTCAACTTGTTGCTTCCAATTTAATCCTGCATCCAACTCAATACCCAGGAAGGTCGTAGAGTCTGAGATAGTTCTGTTAATGAGACGTGGAGTACTAGAGTAAAAGTGAACAACTACCGTCTTGTCAGCATTCAAGATCAGACGATTTGTTTGGCACCACACTTCCATCTCAGATTTTATGATTCCAATGTTAAGGTACAGATCTTCAGGCGAATCTGCAGTTACTACAGCCGATGTGTCATCAGCATAGTTCACTACTGCACCTGAGAGCTTCAGATCCTTTATAAATAAGATGAAAAGAAGTGGTGACAATACAGATCCCTGAGCTGCACCTATATTTATTTTATAGGTAGCTGACTGCGCATCGTTCACTCTTACTCTAAGTTCTCTGTCTGTCAGGAAAGACACTAGCCAGTCCAGCAAGAAGTCTCTAATACCTATATTGAAAAGTTTCTACCTTAGCAAATCTACATTAATGATATCAAACGCTTTGGCCAAGTCGAAAAATACTCCAGCAACTAGATGACCCAAGTCTATTGCTCGGTATATGTGGTTCATAAACTCAAAAGAGGCTGTCTCAATCGAGCGTGATTTCCTGAACCCATGTTGGTTATTGGAGATGATGTTGTATTTTTCAGTATAGCTGGCTATGCGCGCGTGCAGTACTTTCTCAAATATCTTTGAAAAAACTGACAGAAGAGATATTGGACGATAGTTTTCAACTTGAGAGGGATCTCCCTTTTTCAATATAGGTACCACAATGGCCAATTTAAGATTTTTAGGAAATTTACCTTGATGCACCGACATGTTTATGAGCACAGCTAGTGGACCTGCAATTTGATGACACACACTTTTAACTATTCTTGTTGACACACCATCACTTCCACACGACTTATTATTTCGAAGGTTGTTTATCACATTGGTCACTTCATCTTCGGTAGTTTCGCTGTAGAACATTGACTGAGCTAGTGAGGTTGTTGACAGACTTGTAGTTGTGGGCTGTCCTCCAAAGTGTACATGGAGCTTCTTCTCTGCTATTGTAGAAAAATACCTACCAAACGCGTCGGATGTACCTTCGCTTCGCAGATCTCCAACGGATTCTATATTTAAGATTATTTGATTGGTACAGCTGCTTCGTCCTAGTTCTTTGTTTACAATTTCCCAAACCTTCTTCGGTTTATTTTCTGCATTTTCAATTAGATGTTCATGATATCGTTTTTTAGTAGTTGTTAGTAGTTTTCTGTGTTTACTTTTTCTTTGTAGGTAATGTTGTCTTAGTTCGGAGTTATCTTTGTTATTTTGCAGGAGGGTGTGTATTTCCCTCAAATTTTTACTGGAGGATCTTATTTCCTCCGTTATCCAGGCTTTAGTGTGTGAGTACTGCTTAAAAATCGCTACTCTTTCTGGACACGCGGTATTAAAATGCCATAAGAAAGTATTGATGAAGTTTTCAAACGCCGTGTCTATATCTTCATCTTCAACTATCGACCAGTGTTCTTGAGACAGGTTGGCTTTAAGATCCTCAAGGTTTTCACTTTTTATTGTTCTTATCCGACGTGACTTGCTAATGTTTTTAGTGGATTCGCTGGTTGACGTGATGGAGATCGAGAGCATTTGAGCAGTGTGGTCGGATATATGTGGATCAAATACTGTACAATTGATGAATTGTGGACTGAGATTTGTCGTCATGTAGTCTATTGACGTATTGGATATTGTGTTATTCCTGCTGATAGCGTAGCGTGTAGGTTCGTTGCAGTGATTTACAAGGTTGAACGAATCTAAAATATCTCGAAGCATCATGGTGTTTATAGTTGGGCGAGAATAGTCAATGTTTAGATCGCCGCAAAGAATAATCTTGTCGCGTGTGGCTGATACGTGATCGAGAATTTCCGAAAGACTCTCGAGAAAGGTTCTTATGTTACCAGATGGCGGACGGTATACACATATTACTATTAGGTTCGTTTTTGTGCTTTCCAGAGTAGCTATGGTACCACAGCATTCGATGTGTCGTTCTACGGAAAACTTCTTGACATATGGAAGTTCCTTGTTTCACAAATACAGCACAACCACCATGAATATATTGGCTTCTGCAGAAAGTTGCTGCGTTTGTATACCCCTTAATATTAGCTACAGTTGCTGCATCAGACGACAGCCATGTTTCCGTGAGGCATAGTACATCAGGTGTTGTCTCATCAACAAAGACATCGAGAGCGTCATATTTGTTCTGTATGCTACATACATTAAGATGTACTATTTTGAATATGTTAATTTTTGTGAGGCTGTTCGATGAAAAAATGATTTCTGTACGTCCTTAGTTCCTTTCGCTTTACTTGAAGTCGACGGTTGTTTCAATGGTGGCAGGAGATGTTGTTCCTTGTTGCCCGGATGTATGGAGCTTGTTAAAGATGTTCTCTGCAACATTGGAAATTCCTGTATGACCTGATTGGCTTGACCACACTCATCGGCAGACTTTTTTCTAAGAGGCAATATCGGGTTCACAACGGCGGGATTTTTGCTTATTTTATCGGCGTTCACTTTTTTTGAGGTAATGATATCCTTTATTATGTTGCATATCATGTGTTTACCAGCATTATTAAACATGTTTGAATTTTTCTTGAAGTGATAATGTTGAAGGCAACTGTCTATATCTAAGAGGTTAGCGGTATTTTCCCTTGCAGTAAAACGTATTTGATCATTAATACCTTGAATTATACTATTTAGTACGGGACGCCTGCATTTCCACTCTGGAACTGTTGCTACTATGGTGTTAGTGTGTCCCATATTTCTAAGAATTCTCCCTAGCGACTCACTGTATATGCAACCTCTGATATGGGCATCATTGGATCCTGCCAGTATGAGTATATAGTCCAACTTGGTGAAATCAGACGATAGATTTAGTGCGTCCTTCATTATGTCATGCATCTGGGCATTTGGGCTCAGTATTGCCTCCACTGTTATGTGGCTGAGTGGCAGGATGTTTCGAAAAATATGGACAAGGTTTCGCCCATGTTCGTCTGCAAGAATTAGTAACTTAGGCTTGCGTGGTTCATTTCTTTTTATATTATTCGAAAATGATTTAGAAATTTGGACATGCCTCGACTCTTTGCTGGCATGTGTTTGTGTGGCCGTTGGCTTTGTTAGAGCTGCATCTGTTTGTGTATTTTTGTTAGAAACCACTGTGTTTCCTTTAACTTTCTCAATTATTCCTTTGAGATGTTCTATCGTTTTATCCTTGTTCAGGACTTCGTTATTTAACTTTTCGATTGTAACTTTCAACTTTGCAGTGAGATCATGCAGATCTTCATTCTTTGCTAATTCTGAGGCTAGTTTATTCCTAAGATCTAACAGCAACTCTTCCTGGGTGTAAGTTTTATCATCCACAGAATTGTCAACTTGTATGTGGATATAGCTGCTATTGTTGGATTTGATGACTTTTTCTGGTATGTTTTTTTTTCGATTTCGTTTGTTGTCGTGTATTTATTCTTTCAGTAGCTCCGAGAATTTTTGGTACACTTGGCATCACAGCAAAGGTATCGTGTCTAAATTTTATCGTATGCTGAGTTTTTGAGGTTACAAACTACAATGTTTTCTTGAAGAAAGTTTGCGTTTTTCTTACCCGTTTTTTAGTATCTGCGTACATTCCTGTTTCAATCTACATCCAGTGAACTGTAGAAATGATATTACATATTAAAACTGTTTAAAAACAAAAAACGGAAAATCACTGTAGGCAGTCCAGTGATGTTAAATCGAAATTGCTTTAGAGGCGTGAGACTCAAAAGGCGCTGAGTTTAAAATATGTTAGATTAATTGTATTTCACTCCATTTCGACATCTTTTAATTGAATTTTATAAGAAGTATTATTTTAAGCACTTGATCAAATACCATGGGCTGGGAGTATATATCACTGATTAACGTATTCTACCTGAAGATAGCTAATCTTGTAGTGTATTTCGGAGTTCAAAAAATTTTTCGAGATAAAATGAGATATAGTGGCGTCATGTGTGAAAATTTGTCATGGCTATGTTTCTCCTCTCCGCAATAATAAGAAACCTACTTTGAAAAGCTTAGAGTCTTCCTCAGGTAGAATTCGTTAGTCAACGATTATTCATATTTTACTATATAAGAAGAAGCTGCATGCAAACACGTGCTTGCATCTCTAGGTCACACACATACACATACACAGATGGCAGGACGATTGGTCGTCAAAGTCAGTGATCCAGTCATAGTAGTAGTATTGCAAGGATAAAATCAATAATCTAAGTTGACTGACCTGGAACAAGCATAAAAAGAAAAAAAACAAGTTATAATGGAAATATTAATAAATAATGGAAATTATTTAATTTGCTTCCTAACAGAACATTTTTTTCCTAAGATTAAATAAAAAATAAGTTATTGTAGATAAACTCGGCGATTCAAGTTTTTGATTTAATATGGGGATCAGATGCCCTAGAATTTTTCGCGTGCTTTTTTATAAGAAATCGACTATATTCATCGGAGCAAAACTTCAAAAACGCTTTCTGTTTGACTCGTGAGTCAAACATAGATTCATGGACAAAATGGTGGATTTTCGAATGATCAAATTTGATTCGCTTGTTTATGATAAAGTCATATTCTTAATAATCCCCTATGCTTGTTTGGCCAATAAAACCACATGAATTGACAGAATCTATTTTACTGTAAACGTTTCAATCTCGAAGGTGATCAATGTCAATGTATTTGATGTACCTGTCTTCCAGGTACCATTTCGTTTGTTTTTCTTTTCACTATCACATTCCTATACAGAGTGTTACTACAATACTACAAAATGGGACGTCCAGTACTCCAAAACGACAAGCGAGTGTGAGGCTATCTTTCATTTTTTAATGTACCAGATATGTCGTCACCCTCGTCTATCGTCCAGAAAATGCTAAAAGACCTCAAAAAATGCCAAAATCTACCCAGAACGGTTGTCGAATCACACAGATAGCATATTGTGGTAACACACTGTATAGGAATGTGATAATGAAAAGAAAAATAAACGAACTGTCACAGCTGGAAGATAGATATATAATATATAATAATAATATAAATACATGAGATTTTATTGGAAAGACAAACATAGGGGATTATCGGCATGTAAACCACAGGATCAGTTTCAGATGTTATATTTTTAATATTTGCAATGATGCAATAAAGACGTATTATAGAGGCTAGCTGTAGTGTATCATGGATGTTCTTTGTTTCTGATACGTGATCGAGTTGCAGCAGGAAATGCTTCTGACATTTCTACCATCGCGCTGCCGAGAGTGCAAAGCGCGGTTGTGAGATCGTGGCCAGTGTATCCGTAGAAGGCAATTTAACTGGTCGCCATCGTCCTTCGGGCTCGAGCAGTCACGCTGATCGCTGGAACGAGTTATGATTTCCGGTATTTTGGGCAAGCCTAAAGACACAGGTAGCGGACAGTGGCGTACATGGACGGAAACCATATCACCATCAATTTGTGAAACGTACTGGGTTGACATTCTTTGAAAGTGATGTTCAATCTACCGTTCACGGACGGCAGCTACTTCTAAGAGGCGGAATCGAGTATAACTAGAATTTATTTGGAGAGCAAAGACCAGGGTATCAATAAATTCTTGAAATGAGAGAGTGGAATAACTGATAGAAAGTGTGATTGGTTGAATTACCTTACTTATCTTGAAAAGAGACATTTTGACGGTATTTTTTTTTTTTGATGTTTTATAGGTTTTTTGTGACATAACGTAGGTTTTTCTACAACATGTCAACTATGCACTTGCTGTTGTACACTTGTTATGAAGTCGCTTTGTAGATGTACGTGTTGCCTAAACGTCATGATGCTTCAGCTATCAATGTTTGGCTCTGATGTGATGTAACATATGCTTCAGAGATGGCATTGTTGGAGGTCTCAGCTATAAGTTGTATACTATAGCTGGAAGGAAACGGCAGTGCATAGTGAGGATTTGTGTGCTAATAATCTGTATTGTCGAGGTGGTGATTTCTCGTAATTCTCCTTTGAAAACAAAAAAAAAAAGGGAAAAAAATTACAACTTTGAACATGACCCGCCTTCAGAAAGGACAACAGATAAATAACCCGTCGGGGGCACAGCTAATAGATACATCATTCGCAGCATATTCAGTAATAATTTTCTCACATTGCAAATACCACCAATTTTATACACATGCAGACCAATAGAAATAATCATCCAGATTCGATCTTGCCAGTAAACCAACATTTTCTCAGATATAAACATTACTTGGCTTTCTGCAACCAATAATGCATGCTTGAGTTTGTCATGTCGTTGAGTCATTCCTCCATAGATGGACGCTTCTGATGACGCTCACAGCGATCATAGCGAGGTAACGTGGAATGAACTATTTGCACACTAAACACTACCTTGTCTGCAAGATGACATTTTGTCGGTTTCTTCTCTCAACACCCTTATCTCTAAAGACGAAGTCAACTTTATGTTAAAATGTTTAATAATATAAAGAACCTAGAAAAATAGTAAAATATTATTTTGCCAAATATGGATGTAGGGGAAGGTGGTACAAAATGATCCCCTTAAGGGAAAACGGCTGAGAAACGACTGTATCCAGCTTTTGATAAAAGTTAAAATATTTAAAGCGTAGCTATGCAATCGAACTACAAATTTAGTAACCTTTGAATCGCGTAAGCCATTAGGAATAATTTTTATTAATTTTTCCGTGAAGCTCTACCAAAGGATCATTTTGTACACCCCTGTGTCCAAAATGATCCCCGAGATGCGGGTAAAATGATCCGGGGGATCATTTTACCTCACTATACAAAATTCATGTAAGAACTAAAAGAATCAATAATACTTTTACAAGTTTTATTGCAGATTCAGTATCAAAATGAATTAATAAAACACATATTTATAAAAAGAAACTTTTATTTAGAAGCCAGTAGAAACGAAAAGGAATCTTGAAATATACATTAGAACATTAATATGTACATGGATATATGTTCATATCATAAGAATGTATATAATATCCACTTTTACAGTCTTAATTGTTTCCGAGCAGAAGTGAAACGATCATCGGCATCGACACAAAAATCACATGTGAACTCGTCAGCGTCATCGGGATCAACGCCAGCGCAAGCTTCGTGGCCCCATCTTAAGCAAGCACAACATTTGATCCATCCTTCACCTCTATTATTATTGGAAAACCTCTCATTACAAAACAAACACTCAGCATCACTTTCGTCCTCTAAAGATGACTCACTTTTGCCTCTTTTAGGTTTTAGACGTTTGTATTTTTCGGTCACATTTTCTTTTGCTTTTCTTTTTCCTTTTTCCTCATTTGATTTAGAATTTCCCTTGATTGAGTTCTTTTTATTTTCGTTGCGTTTATTTTTTTGCGTTCTTTTTCATTTTTTTTATTAACTTCCTCTTCTAAGTAATTTTTATAAGGCGAACTTGTAAGGATTGCTGTACATACTCGAGCCTTGATATTTTTTCTACGTTCTTCTGCCATTTTAGGGAAAAGTCGAATCTGGCATGGAGGGATGCTAAAAGATGTGGACGCAACTGGTGATGCAAATGAATCTTTATCCGAAGTGTCATAAGACGCCGATTGAGCAGCAGCTGCAAGAGATGGTGTATTCGTAGTTATGGATGAGGTAGAAGGCGAAACATTATCGTAGACGGAAGATACTTCAACTGATGTCCACGGTAATGGAATGGCGGCTGAACTTCTCAAGCTGTTAGAAATACTTTCGTTGGAAGCCAGAATAGTAGTAGGTGCTTCAGCTACACGGTATTCGTTATTCTCTCCTTGCTTGTGGGCTGCACATGTCGATAAGGTACAAGGTGACACAGCAGTAAGGTTGGATGGTTCATCAACTAGTACACATGTCGTAGAATCGGCTGGAAGTACAGGAGCCCTGGGTATAAGTTGTCGCGGTTTATGGTCACCAAAAACTTGAATTTCATCAGGCGCTATATTTATTGATGGATGGGGCACCAATATTTCGTTACTTACTGCTTGATCAGTTGTGGTGGCAGCAACGAAGTCTACATCAGTAAAAACATCAGGATTGAGCGGCCATATTCCACACTTTTCAAATCCTTTGATAATATTTGAGGGTGCAGCAGCTTTCAAATATGCTTCTCCAAAGATTTTACCTATTTGAAAAACTGTTACTACACGACCCGCACTATTATTCATCCACCTTTCTAAAGCCTGGTTGTGATACACGCTCAGTGGAAACATTACACCAACATCGAGTGGTTGAAGTTTGTGCGTGCAGTGTGGGGGTAAGCACAAAATTGTTACGTTATTTTCTCTGGCTTTTATTATGACGTCCAAATTTCTGGTGTGAGAAAGATGGCCGTCCAGTATTAGAAGTATGGGATCTTCTGTAGATGGTTTAGTATGGGACAAGAAATGGTCAAACCACTGAGAGAAAACCTCAATATTCATCCAGCCGGAGGGATTGCACGCGTACACAGAGCCTGGTGGAGTACCGTCCATTAATTCTATTTTCATTCGCAATCGGCGAAATATTAGCATTGGTGGTATGAAGTTTCCTCCAGCTGATCCGCAAATAACTGCTGTAGTTGATTCACCTCTTTCGGCAGACGTGATTCTCGCTACTTGTTTGCGCCCTTTTTTGGCAAAGATTTTACTATTTTTGGTCGGAACGGTGTTCAAACTAGTCTCATCAACGTTAAAAATGCGATGAGGAGGAAATACATGCTTTTCCTGAGCTTTTTGTAAATTTTTGTAAAATTTGTCAATAATCGGTTTATTGAATGCTCGAGCTCGTGCCGCTGACGTTGACTCCGGGGCACGTAGAGTGATATCAGGATGTCTTTGTCGAAACCCCCTTAGCCAGTCTTTACCAGCTTTACGGGACGTGTTGTTTTCCGGATGTAATTTCGCGGCATGATTTCTGAAAGTAAAACGGCATTAATGGCTACCGCATATTTTAAGCAACAAAATAAAGATAAATTGAATAGTATCACAAGGTTATATATTGTGAAAACTTATGACTATTGCATTATTGAAGTCGTTTTTTATATGCATACTAGTTACTATTGGGTGATAATATAAAAAAAAACATATCTATTGGAAGTAGGTAGACGGGGTAAAATGATCCTAGGAATCATTTTGCCCACCCCGTATAGGGATCGTTTTGCCCCAAATGCGTCATTAACGAAAACATCAGAACATAACCTTTGTTTCTCGAATATTGTAATGAATGATGGTTAATTCTATAGTTAATTAGTACCAGAAACTGATACAAACACACCAACCACATAATATATACATAGAGTAAAGCACCATAATGTCAAATGATGGCTTACCTTAGATTGAGAGCACTGATTTTAAATATTTCGTGATAAAATCTTCACCATTGCCTGTGACGCCACGATACCGACTGAGATTGTACAGCTTAACCATATGAGCGTGTAGCTTATTAAAAGCATCCTAGATGACGCTATAAACTCAGTAAAATAGCCGGGGATCGTTTTACCTTCAGGGATCATTTTGTACCACTTTCCCCTAACCGCAAACTTATTCGACAAATGTCAACAACTGTCAGAATTTGGGATCATACGCATGGGCGCCCGTAGGGGGTGGGAAGTGCAGCGGGGGCTGAGGCCCTCTCTGAGAATTCAGATTTGGCCCGTTAAGGGAAAATTTGCTACCCTCTGATCTTCAAAAAGTTCTAGAAGCAGGTACAATTTTACAAAAAGTTATCACTTGTCGATGATAAAGATAGATAAAAAATCCCATTATCATTCCCCACGGAGAATTATATTCTACTCAAAAATTGACCCCATGGCAGCGACATTTATAGCTTCGAGATACGGATTAGTATATAGCGGTTTTCAAAAAACCCTAACACCTCCTCTCCATTTATGTTTGAACGGGTCATGTTACCAAGCTGAAACTAGAGTTGATGAAAGTAGTTCACGAACGCTATATTTTAGCGTAAAATTGGAAGTTGAAAATGGCGCCGCCTGGGAGAATTCTTTTAAACGGATTGGAGGTCGTGTCGTCTTGTGCTACCTTACTTTGAAGTTCCTTATGAGTACTTTATAGCCTTAGAACATAAAATTACAATTTTTCAATATACCAGATTGGCAGGCTGTCAACGTTGGGCGTTACTTTTTACACTGAATCGCTTATAACTTAATAACCAGTTGTCAAAATGCTGTAAGTATTTTCTATGAATCTTCTTCTTTTGGAGAGATCTATCCTAATATGAAATAAAATATGAAACATTTAATTTATAAAATCACGGAATATCCCATATTTTATTGCACAATCAGAAAACTTGACCTTGAAAAGAAAGAGATTGATGTTGAGTTATAAGCGGTTCAATGTTCAAAAACTTTGAACCCCGCCCATCCTCCATTTTGAAAGAGTAAATTTATACGCTGTACGTATGCATGACCCCAAATTCCAGATTGGTGCCCAGCCGCTATATTGAAAGTTCCAACCTGTAGTTTCAACTGTGACGTCAAAATACATTATGGATTTTTTCGCGAGTCCACGGTGTAGCACAATGCAGTACCGCACGGTATCATGTAAAAAACTTTTAAAACGTCAAAAAAAAACCTATAAGATGTCAACTTGCAGACTAGGTAGTTTATAGGGCGTAAACAGTCTTTCCACGTTTGCTCACTAGGATCGTTCTGAACGTCCATCTGTGGAGGAATCACTCAACTAAACTACGCATTATTGGTTGCATAGCTTTGTGAGGCTGAGTGATCCGGGTCTGTAGTTTTTATCTCTGAGAAGAAAGTTATGGTTGTATAGCAAGATCGCATCTGGATGATCATGTGTATTGGTCTGCATGTGTATAAAATCAGTGATATTTGCTGTGTGAGAAAATCATTACTGAATATGCACAATATGACGGGTTATTTATATGTTGTGCTTTCTGAAGAGAGGTTATGTTCAAAGTTATAAATTACGAAAAACTTAGGAGAATTAGGTACGGGAAATCATCACCGCGCCCGCGTTGTGTGTAATTACTGTTAGCATGTATATGGCTTGTAATTCGACAGTGTACAGTGAATATAATTATTTCTTATCTCTCTCATTTTTGAAATCCTGCAAATTATTATATATAATTTCCAGAATGGATAAGAAAAAGAGGATGCGCAACTAATTTCTAGCTTTGAATCTCAATTAAGTGTATTTGAGACAAGAACCCATGTAATTATCATCAACACATACAACTTAGAGGTTAGACCTCCAGTAATGCCATCTAAGAAGCAGATTTTACATCACATCAAAGCCAAAGATTGATAACAAGCCTCACGACGTTTAGGCAACACGTACAACTAAGTGCTAAGTTAACATCTTATAGACTAACCTACATAATGTCAAAATAAAAAACCATCATAATGTCAAAAAAATCGGCATAATGTCACTTCTCAAGGTAGAGATACCCGTGCCGGTGATGAACGAGAATAGGGGAAGACGAATGTGACGTCATCTAAATGTTAAAAAATCACGTGGTACGGTTAACCGCCTAACGTAGGCGAGATACTAGCTGGTCACAAGTGTTATGTCAATGTAATTTAAGAAAAAACAGACAACTCAAAATGGAGGAACAGGTCACATGATTTTAAATGACGAGGGAGAGAAGGCTTTGTTGATATACAGGGTATTTCAAATTCTACACTCACCATTGGGATCTCGGAAACTGTAAGAGATCCGAAGGCGCTTAAATGGCGGCAAAGTTGCGTATTCAGGTAATCAACAAAATGTCGTTTAGAAAGTTTCGAAACTCGAAATACTTCCGAAGAGGGACGGGAAAAACTGCATTTTCCCAGAATCGTTTTAATTTTTACCTGACTTTATTTGTAGTGAGATTTCGAAATAAATTGCACGTTAACATTGCTACCTTTTCTCCAATACAAGATGGCATAATTAGAATTTCAATATGACGTATCGTCTCTTGTCCTCCAGCACCAACTTTTATTTTTTTATGGACGCCATATTGGATTTTTGCACAGATGAATAATAATAATTCTGATTCCAAAAATGTATAATACGTCATACATTGATAATGCCAGATCTTAGTTATTTAAAAAAAGCAGAATTTTCTGAGTAGGCCTTAAAATTATCAGATTGTCATTTGCTACGCAGAACAAATTTATCCCATTGAAATGACCCCCTGATAGCTCAGGAACCAAAGAAAGACTAGAAATGGAAACAAAGGAAGAATCAACGGAAGCCAAAGATGTAAGCAACAGCCCTTTAAGAAACAAGGCAATTGTTTTGTTGGAATAATTCGGTAAACTTCTCTTTGTCTATTTTCAATACTTCAAAACTCCACGAGGATAAAATATCCGAAACATTTCTGGCTTTGGTATGGAAGTGGATTGATATTTTATGTATTTGTACTCTCCCAGTTGCCAATATCCAAAAGTCAACCATCCCAAAATACTTCTTTAATTCGTGCTAATGTCAGTATAAGCAGAAACAATCTAATTTTTTTTTTAGTTTATTTTAAAACCCAATGAAAAGACATTTTTAGGGCCGGAATGCCACTGTCCGAACCAATCAGTCGTCCCATTGGAGTCGAGTGTTTTTTGCCGTGGTTGTTTTTCGAAGCGTCACATCCTGAAGAGATTAACATGTCTTCTCGTAATCTGAGGCCGATGTGCTGAGGAAATACCAACGCACCGACACCGACGTTTTTTTGTATTATGCTGAGGCTGAGTTGGCGCTGGAACTTGATTTAAAAACAGACGAAAGCTAAAACACACCACTTCATGAGCGTAGGTTGCAATCATTGCCCTTCCTTTGTTGGTATCGACGTTCTCTAGTGCACCAAAATGCTCTCTGAGACAGACGTCAATATCATTTCATTTATGAATCTTCTCTTTAACTCTAACTCGTCAATATATATCCAAAATCAACGTTAAAATGAAGATATGGAATGCACCCTATATGTTCTTTTACTGAAAGTCTTAATGTTTTGACCTCTGGCTCCCAATCCGAATGTAAAATCTTACGATACTCTTATATCTATTTCTGAATAAACATATATTCGTAGTACCATCAATAAATATTTATTGTATTCATAAACAAGGAAGGGCATTTAATAGAAATGTAAAAGTTTACTGGGAGAAACGTTTTTAATTTTTCAAAGGAAAATATTTTTTGTAAGAAACATACGTGTTTTATGGAAAGTAATCACAATTTCAAGATAACTTATTGGTTTTGTTTTTGTTTATCAAATAGAAGCAAGAGATGTTGAAATATTGTAGAGAACGAGTTATTGCAGAGAACTACTTTATGACTCAAACAATTGTAGTGTAAGATATTTAATTTTCTGCGTAAATTTTCGAAAATACTTTTCTCATAATTTTTTTCAACTCATAAAAAAGGTTGTTGGCACCAATTTCTGCCGCATTTCCAGATATCTCCTTTGTCACTAGGGATAGACAAACGGAACTTCGATTTATGAATATCAATTATTTGGGCCAATTTGTGAGATTCAAAACTGACGAGTGAGGGAATGAAGTTTTCAGCGATTATGAATGCTTAAGATCCGGCCGGGGACCCCTGACTAACAGGTTCGCCTATTTTGCCATGATACTCGATACATATTACGTGCAAAAACTGCTCCTAAACCTCATAAGACCATGATGCTGCTAACTTTTCTCTATTTGGCTCCAAAACTATATGAGCACGTACCTAAATACTTAAAATTATTTCGAAAAATACATAATTTTAAAAAATTATCAAAATGGATACGCTCAATAGAAAGTCAAAATATTATTGAACTCATTGGATTCATTAAAAGTTATCGTCCTCTATGTATACACTACTTTGATATAAATGTTTCATTAAGTTTCTTTCAACTTATTTTTTGTTTTTGGAATGTCACACGTTTCAGCATACAACTGATACATGTACAGGCATTGCCCTTCTGTGGACTAACACATATTTATTTACCCATTCTATATTTATATTATTGTTATTGTTATGGAGTAAATAAATATCTATTACTTTACATGGGGTGTAAGGTGTATTGAAGCGCAAGATATAGCCTCTCATACACAACTGCCAGCCTCACCTTCTCGGTGGTACATCCCGTTGTTTTATAATTGACGAGGAAATGGCAACCGATGACTACCGGTATAAGTAGTTAGGATCTCTCCGGCACGGGTATTATGTAAAAACTAAAAAACCTATAAAATGTCATCTTGCAGACTGTGTAGTTTTTAGGGTGCAAACAGTCGTTCCACGTTTGCTCACTAGGATCGTTGTGAGAGGCCATCTATGGAGGAATGACTCAACTAAACTACACGCATTGTTGGTTGCATATGTTTTGTGAATCCGAGTAATCTGTAGTTTTATCTCTGAGAAGAAAGTTGGTTGAATAGCAAGATCGCATCTGGATGATATGTGTATTGGTCTGCATGTGTATAAAATCACTGATATTTGCTGTGTGAGAAAATCGTTACTGAATATGCTGCCAATAAAACTGTGCCCGACGGGTTATTTGTGTTGTACTTTCTGAAGAAAGGTTATGTTCAAAATTATAAATTACGAAGAACTTTGAGGAGAATTACGAGAAATCACCACTGCGCCCGCATTGTGTGTAATTACTGTTAGCATGTATATGGCTTGTAATTCGACAGTGTACAGTGAATATAATTATTTCTCATCTCTCTCATTTTTGAAATCCAGCAAATCATTATATATAATTTCCAGAATGGATAAAAAAAAGTGGATGCGCAACTAATTTCTAGCTTTGAATCTCAATTAAGTGTATTTGAGACGAGAACCCATGTAATATCATCAACACATACAACTTACAGCTTAGACCTCCAGTAATGCCATCTCAGAAGCAGATTTTACATCACATCAGAGCCAAATATCGATAAGTGAAGCCTCATGATGCTTAGGCAACACGTACAACTAAGTGCCAAGTTAGCATCTTGTAGAAAAACCTACATAATGTCGCAAAAAACCAATACAATGTCAAAAAAATCGGCATGTCACTTTTCAAGATACGTAATACCCGTGCCGGATGATTGACAAAAATTGGGTAACCAACCTCGATGACGTGAATCATCCTATGAGAGGATTTTGACTGCGTCTGTTCCGAAGCGGGCAGCTGTTAAGGGGTAGCCGGGCTCCTTGAGCCGTGGCGAAGGCAGGCGGTCTAGGGACGCTGACCCGAACAAGACACCAGGACCGATTACGACCTGGTTATGGAAAGGACAATGAGAATCGTTTCAGCATGGTGGCCCAATGGAAGTGCTCTTACGGAGCTGCTGTGAGCTTGCTCTGCCGACGTGAGGTTGCCACGCTGAAGCAGGGGCCAGTCGCTTCGGGCCATGGGTGCAAGACTCGAAATCTTGCCCTGCTCCGGGCGAGTGCCGTTCCGTCCGCGCATTCCGACACGGGTATTATGTAAAAAACCTAAAAGACGTCAAAAAAAAAGAACGACGAAATGTCATCTTGCAGACTACGTAATCCTTAGGGTGCAAATAATTCATTTCATGTTTGCCCGCTGTAAGCGTCAATCTATGGAGGACGAAACGCATTGTTGGTTGGTTGAGTAGCAAGATCGCATCTGTATGATTATGTGTATAGTCAACGCCAAACAAAGTGGCGTGCACGTCATCAAGGTGGGTGTGTTGAAAAATTTACATTGTTGCCAAACTTTTTGTAAAATAATAAAATTTATTATTTACATATCTAGGTTTATAAGCAATATTAACCTCAAATGAGAACAAAAATAATAGTATAATAAAATTATAGATCTGTACTTGCATAATCATTAAGTATGACAATTATTGATCAGATGACACTATGAAACTACCATATTTAATTGATAGCTTAAAGGTACTGAATAAAAATCCAAATGGGGTCCTCCAAATTTTATGCATGGTATTTATTTTACAGAATTCATACAGAAAAATGCATTCTAAAATTAGGTAAGCTACTGGTGTAAGCTTTTTCTGTACAATAAAGTTAGTCGGAGTTTCTTTCTTCAGCGCTGTCTGAATCTGAATCTTCATCACTCTCAAAGTTGATTATTAAAGGTTCGATGTCTGGTCGATCAAAAATTCGTTCTCTTTCATACCATTTAAAAATTTCTTGCTCAGTATGTCGAACACTATTTTTCCACATGTCTGGGGTAACCGTTTGTAGAGCCTCGTTCCACATATCCAAACAGTCTTTTTCACTGTTACCATCTCTACCAATATGTCTGTTATAGTAACCTTTTGCTATGCCCCAAATTAACTCAATAGGGTTAAATATACAATGGTAAGGAGGCAGACGAAGAACTTTGTGACCATGTTGTTCCGCCAATTCATCAATCACGTATATTTTAGGTGGTTTGTTTCTAAAAAAGCAGTTATTTTAAGAATAGGAATAAACAAAAGAAATATAAACTGTCGACCAAAATATATATAATTAAGAAGCATTATGTACCGAGCAACAATACTCAATAGCTCTGTTTTAAACATTGTGTTTAAAAATGGTATGTTTTGATTTGTCAACCAGTCTTGGATATTTTTTTTGTCCATGCATTGTTGGGCACTTTGTTCAATATCATGCTGTGATAAGGGGCGTTATCCAGTATAATCATAGATGGACTCTCCAATTTTTCTAATAACTGATGTTGAAACCATTTCAAAAAATTGTCCTGGTTCATCTCTCCATGGTAATCGCTCAATTTTGTTTTCGAAGAAAATATCGCTTCACTACCCTCAATAAACCCATTTTCATTTCCAGCATGTAATATAATATATCTAAAATATATTAGTTTTAAATTTTATAGTGCAAATTGTGTAAAAGTACATACCTTTTACCATCTGTTTTAATAGCTTTCACGCTTTTTTGGTTTCCATTTTGCCAAGAGCGACCTATGGTCCCATTTTGAAATATCCAAGTTTCATCGAGGAAGACAAACTGGTATAAGGCCTCAACCTTGGCTTGATTGTATCGCCTTAGAAATTCCACCCTTTTCAAAGCTATACTTGGTAGTTCTATGAGCCCTCGTCGCGGATTGTCCTTAAGCCACTTAAATCCAAGATCTCTAAGCAACCGCCTTAAAGACGTGGCACTACCATCAAATAATGCCCTATCTCTTAATCGAGACCATAAAGTTTGTATCGTAACTTGTTCTTCTGAAACCATGTGTAATATGACATTATAATTTAGTTAACAAATTAATGCAAATTTCTGATAAGTTATTATAATAATATCTTACTTTTGTGATACATATTATAGATCACTTCTCGAATGGCACTTGTATCCAATGTCGCTGTGTTGGTTACACGTTTAATATAACTCCGCTTTTTCTTGGGCGATTCTAAATTTGCATCACTTTTCACACCCTCGGAAATACGACTAACTGTCCTTAAACTAATTTTTAAAGCAGCAGCAACACGCTACAAAAAATGAAATAAAATTTCACTATTATTAATATACATTACATATAATTATTAGTAACCTACCTCTTGAACAGCATTTAAAGGCAACAAAGGCCCGTTGTTGTCCCTTTCTTGCTCAAAGTAGTGCATTAACGAGGCCACGAGTTCCTTACACCGACTATTTAACTGTTTGGGCATCTTTATATACCAAAATTGCCTTTATCTACTCGTAAAATGAATAATTTTATTTTGAAACAAACAGTTGTTGATTTACAGTATGCGGGGCCAAAGGATTTATAAAGATTTGAAATGCCACAAATTGATTCAGTGTCAAAATTAATACAAATGTCAGTTCCCAGTTTAAATAAGTTTCAAGGTGACAATGTGTCAACGCTGCGAAATCGGTTTAGTGCGTTTACATGTCGATAAGTGATTGGAGCGTTTGCAAAACATTTTATTTCGCATAATGCGTCTAAATTTATCAGAAAGCAACTTATGTGATATTTGAATAACAATGTTTATATGACTATTAACCATAATAAGAGAGTAATGACCATTTTACAATTTATATATCACATTAATATGAAACTGCAATAGAGCAATAATTGTTTGTGATAGAAACCTAGGCATTAGGTCGGGGAATTTTTATCGTGATGACGTGCACGCCACTTTGTTTGGCGTTGACTATATTGGTCTGCATGTGTATAAATCTGATATTTAATATGTGAGAAAATTATTATTAGTGAATATGCTGTCAATGAAGTATATCTATTAGCTGTGCCCGACAGGTTACTTATTCGTTGTCCTTTCTGAGAACAAGTTGTATACAAATTTGTAAATAAGATTTTTCCCGTTTTTTCTGTTTTCAAAAACTTTGAGGAGCATTACGGAAAATCGCGACCGCGCTCACGTTTTGTATGAAGCAGTACTTGATTGGGGGAGATTTTAATTCGAAGTCGACAACTTGGGGATACCGGATTACTGACAAAAGAGGAGAGCTGCTTGAAAAAATTCTCACAGCAAGGAGCCTTGTCATAGCAAGCAAAGGTGGCGAGCCATCCTTTGTCAGAGGAAGCAAACATCCTATACCGGCATTACTTCGCATAGAGAGAACCTGATTGGTAAAATCAAAAATTGGGAAGTACTCGATGATGAAAACCTGAGCGACCATAAATATATTATGTTTGAAATAACAACTATCAAAAATGAAAGATCACAGACGCATAAGGTCTGCAGGTGGAAGATAAATGGAGCTAAACTGAAGGCATTCCCCGGAAATCTGCAGTTATCCCTATGGAACACAAAACTCGATGATTACAAGTGCAAAGTTTAACTGCTGGAGGATGTAGTGATAACAATATATGACTACACTTTCGGCGTAGTCCACAAAAATGGTAAAGTGAAGAAATAAAAAATAAAAAAAATGAATGCCTAACTATCAGACATACGTATAGAATAACAAGAGAAAATAGAAGGTACCATAAAGCAAATGGAACAGGTAATAACGTTCTGATGCTTGAGTATAAAAAACAACATAATATACCAAAACAAACTAGGAAAGCTCATAGTGAACTCTAAATAGAGGATGTAGAAATACTTATTGAATGACTTAGAAAACGACGTTTGTGGTCAAGCATACAAGATAGCCATGAAAAACCTAAACTCACAGACCGCACCTGGATACTGAACAGGAATTAAAAATTGCAGAGGAATTGTACTCACACACCAAATGGAAGTTTGAGGAAACTCTGGGCGTACCTGATTTCACCATGAGTGAGCTTGGCAAAGCTGCAACGATCTTGAAAACAGGTATGGCACCAGGACTAGAAGAAATACCAAAAGAGATCGTGAAAACGCTGGTTAAAGAGATGCCCGAAATCGTGCTGTCTCTTGACGAATGAATGCTTGAGAACAGGAGTCTTTCCGAAGAGGTGGAAGGAGGCTCGTTTCCCTAAACCGCCGAAACCCACCATAGACACGTCAAATATAGACCTCTGTGTATGCTTCACTTGGAAAGCTACTAGAACGGCTGATAGAAGGTAGGCTAAGGAAATACGTCGAAGAAAATAATGGTCTGTCTCCATCGCAATATGGTTTCAGAAAGGGAAAGTCTGCCATTTGACGGTAGGAATGCCTTTATCACTGCACAGTGGCAGAAAATTGTCGAATCTCTCGAAGAATTAGACAACCCTAGCTATCTATTGAACATGATAAAGAGCTATTTTGGCGAGAGGGAACTTATGGTAGGACAAAGGACGATGAAGGTAACCATGGGAGTGCCGTAGCATTGCTTCCTTGTCCCATTGGCAAGAGGTAGAGTCGAATAGATTTAGTGTTTTATTCCTATTCAAAATATTCTATGGATACTTCTATGCTTTGGATAAGACCTATTGATAAAAGATAAATAAATCCGAACTTCGTCGATAAGGTTTTGTGTTATCCTTTTTGTATGCTAAAAAGACGGAATTAAGTCAAAAACTTGGATCACAGTCTAGATCTCTTTATTCTGCTTCCTAGACATGATATGACCCCCTTATCTTTATCTAGGATGAACGCCCATGTTATATATACCATTATTAGTGTCATTAGCGCGTTAAAGATTTTTCAGATGTGACGATACCTTTTTGTATTTGTCGGAGCTTTTGAAATGAGATGTTGAAAAATTTAGGGCAGGTATGTTTGGTATCAATTTATAGCACCCAGTTCAGTATAGACCTTATATTTAAATAAAGCACAGAACTGGTGATGTCGTATTTCTGACATTTTTATTTATCTAATTTGGTGACAGAAAAAAACATTGTGTTAATTTCTTTTATTTTTATTATACATGTTGTCTCATTTTAATCTTTCCACCTAAATATTTCTAAAACCACGCATTCTAAGACAAAAAGCTTCAAGCCAAAGTTGTGGAGTTTCAAGGCGATAAAATGGTGTTGACCTTGATGATGACCTTGACTATGTTCTTTGATGTTCCTTCAAGCTCAAGTGATATTTTGTTTGGAATTTTAAGTGGAATTTCTCCTTCTTAATATCGGAGTTGAAAAGAGGGTGAAATTTTGCGATCGATCATCGCCTTGGACATGATCTTGACCATTGCCTACAAGGTCAAAACAGAACGTCGAAAATAATTTGCTCTAGCAAAAATGTCCGACAGCACAGTTGTGAGGTTGTGGGGATTATATAAAGGCGGTTATTTGAATTTTTCTTATAGAATTTGCGACCATACACACAGTTCTGTCTTGCGTATAAGCATAATGTTTCCAGATAATTCAATACCTAATGTTGGACCAGCGAAAGATTGCAAGCCGAAAGAATGCGGACAAAAAATTGCGAAGTTGTCAGATGTTCTACATAAAATGCGGTCCATACATATTAACATATTTAAGATATAGAATTGTTCCGCTGAATTTGGCAATGTAGCTGGAAAACCCAGGCCGCAGGTAAACATCCGGTCGCTGATTGGTCCAAAACTCTTATCTTATCTGAAACTAGAATAACGTGCCGATGGCACCGTCATTTATAAACCTACTCCCATAGGCGTAGGCAGTTGGCAAATACTTTGAAAATATAATTTACTGTTTAGTGGTGATAATGGAATTCAAGCATGGGAAAGTTATTCACAGCCAGGCAAGGGAAATAATAGCAAACGTGATACGTGCTTGCGATGCAGAAGCGGCTAACAATACTTTCGTTTATCCACTGGTAGCTAGAAATGCAAGGGCGGCATATTATACGGGTGTTAGTGAACGAACTATAAGTAAAATTAGAAAAGAAGATAAAGACAGGCAAAATGCAACCTCCACACAGCCTTTAGCTTCTCCCGGAAAAAAGAGATCACGCCCTTCTGTGATCCAAAAAATTGATGGAGTCGATTTTTCCATTATTCGGAGAATGATAGAAAAATTTTACTGTGATTTTAAAGTGGTACCTACTTGTAGTAAACTTCTAATCAAACTGAAGGAAGAAATGGAATTTCCATTTGGTAAAGAATCGTTGAGGCTGCTTTTAAAAGCAAAAGGATTTTACTGGCGTAAATGCCACAATAAAAGGAAATTACTAATGGAAAGACCCAGTATTTTACATTGGCGATACAAGTATCTTAGGTCTATTAAAAAGTTCCGGGAAGAAGGAAGGCATATTATTTATTTGGACGAAACTTGGGTTGATAATGACCTCACTTTCAAGAAATGCTGGCAAAGCGAAGAAATTATGGGTGTCCTGAGCAATATAAGTTCTACAGGTAATAAAGTTTCTTTCACCTCGATTTTGCTTATTATACATTTTTCTCAATTTTGGAATATTCTTAATAAGTGCTCATTTAATTTGTCTAATTGAATACATAATCCCTTGCAAGTATTTTTTTCTCAAAAATATGTTTTTTATACATAGTGATTCAAAAAGGTGTTGGCAAACTTAAAATAACACTAAAATGAGGCTATTTATTCATTTCCAGGACGACTTATAATTGTTCATGCGGGTTCGCAAGATGGTTTTGTTCCTGGAGCCTGTCTCATTTTCAAGGCTGGCTGTGCCACTGGTGATTATCACGGTCAAATGAACCAAGAAAATTTCACGAAGTGGCTTACTGAAAAACTATTTCCTAACATTCCTCCTAATAGTATTATAATAATGGATAATGCACCTTACCATTCAGCTTTGGAAGACAAGCCTCCAACTAGATCTTCTCTAAAAAGAGACATCATCACGTGGTTGAGCAAAAAAGGTATAGAGCATGATCCTAATGCTAAAAAAATGGAGCTTTATGAAATAGCTTGTCTACATAGGCCACCATCTGATGAGAAAAATTATAAGATAGATAATTTAATAAGAAGTTTCGGACACACCCCACTTCGAACGCCACCCTATATGTGTCAGTTTAATCCCATAGAGATGATTTGGGCACAAGTAAAATTTTTCATTAGAAGCCATAATACAAGCGGCGAATTTACTATAAAAAAACTAGATGAAATTTCTAATAAGGCCATCGCTTCAGTAAGTGCCAGTGACTGGCAAAAGGTTATTGGACATGTTATAAAAATTGAAGATGAATATTGGGAAAAAGACAGTCTCATTCAAGAAATACAGGAAGAAATAATAATCAACATAGGAGGTGAAAGTGATAGCAATGACAGTTCCTCAGACAGTGATCATGACTCTAATCAGGATTGAAACTATACTAGATTGGCTACCTTTTAGAATTTTTAGATATTCATTTATTATACTATTGGTTTGTGGCTTTTAGTATCTCAGTAGAAAGTCTAATTCTATGTGTTGTTTATGGGTTATTTCATCAAGAAATTACTTTTTGTTTTCCTATATTTTTCTATTCAGTCAGATATTTTTGACTTGTTGTATTCTATTTTAGAAGAATGCATAATTTGTTTTGCTGTTCAATCATAATGCGTACATAGGAATATTACTTGTTGCCTAAAAAATATATTTATTTTGTTCTCAATATTCAGTGTTTGTGTATATTTATTTCTTATAATGTATGTTTGGTATCACGTCATTATGAATCGCAAAAAAATATTAATACTACCAGTTGTAATAAAATATAAATTCAATTAATAATTCAAGTCTCTCCGATCTCCGCCTATGACTCCATATAAAATCGTCTAATGGTAAGGTTTTTTCATCGCATTTCCCCCTTTCGTCCCTAGCAATCTTTGGCTGGTCGATCAATACATGATTTCGCGCGGAACTATAGATCCTAAGAAACGGGAAATATGGTCAAACACTGCCTGTTTGCGTGCCATTTGGGATGGATTTAGGCACGCAAAAATTTAGCTGGGTACCTTTGCCCCATGTATTTAAAAAAATGTGGACTATTGGTGAAGCTGGTCTTGGGGAAAGTTGTAGAGCATTTAATTAGCCTGATCTAATAGGTGTCTTTAACTGATCTATATATTCGGTATGATGGCGTATAAAACGTATAAAACCGACTATGCGGCCAGTACGCAATGAAGACTGTTACTAGTGCTGTTACTGCTGCTTATAGTTGCTGTCTGTGGCCTTGAAAGAACGCGGTGTACTTCCGGAAATCGCTGCTCTGAACCGCACCTAGAAAGAAAAATTCCAAACGCGACCACGAGTCAACATGGACAGAGAGCTGGTGGATATATTTTGAGTTTGTTGCGTCTGATAGTCTGCTCTTGCATATCCTGTACTGTAGAATTCAAATCTTAATTCAGCAATGGTTATCAAAATTTGTATTTGCCCCGTTTGTTAGCAAATATATACATATGTTTTCATCGCTAGATCCACCTTATAAGAGAACATACTTCACACCACTGAGATATTCAAACAGTAAACCGGAAAACATTCAAACACAAGTACAGGTTGAAAGTGAGATAGAAACTAAACGTAGGACACATTAGGCAGAACAATTAAGAAAAAATGTTTTGCTCCACTTTTGAATTTGATTAGAGGTGGTTGTTTCATATGTCATCAATGAAGTTATAAATCTTTGCACAACTGGAAGAGAAACTACGTTCTTTCAAAGCAGTCCTATGTTTTGGCACAGAAATAATGGTTTTGTCTTTAGTTTATGTAATTTTTGCACAGTTCTGGAGTACTTAGTACTTCCGAGAGTGACGATGAGAAACCTACGTGGTTGGATTTGTTTAAAAAATAATAATAATATTTATTAGCCAAAAAACAAAATTGTTTAATAATGGGCAAATAAATATGAAAAATTCACAAAAGGCATTGCCTGTATGTTGATTATATCTTACTAGCTAACAAAAATCATATGTTTATAACAAATATAACGGATTCTAGAAAGTATTTATATATTTTGAATGTTGCAGCTTTAGTTGTCTATATATAATTATGTATGGTCATTCGCTGCACAGTACTCAGTCTTTTAATTTTCATCTTAATTTATCCAATATAATAATATTTAAGTCTATTTGCTTCGTTTGGTACTACATTATACATATAATTTACCTGCTACAGATTTAATTGACTTTTTTAATAATGTTTTATGTGGTCTTCGGATATTAGATGAGGTGGCATGTGAGAAATAAAGTTGTCTAGTATCAACTATACCTGATTCCTTAAATAAATTGTTTGACGGATATGATCGTGGCTCATGGAAAATGACATTTAAAACAGTATTTTGTGCTACATCTAGATCAGAAATCTTGCAGGTGACACCCCAGGCTGTGTTGCTGTACATTATACGGATTCTAACTAAGGCATGGTACACTATTGGGAGATAACTTTCTGTAAGAATATTTGCAAGAAACTATTAACACTATCGATTTTTGTTTTTTTTGCTATGATAATTAACGGAAAATTGTTCGAAGCTAGGTAAAAACTTTGAAAAACGTGTAAATGCCATCAATTTTGTTTTGTTGTTTTGTTGAAACTGTTGTTTCCTGCAGTACGTAGGCTTCGGTAGTACCGCGATTGGCGAAACTACTAATCTTCACTTTTAGCGCAAGTGAGTAATGCATCTGTGTTTTAAAAAACAACCCTTCGAAGTCATTACCAAATAAAAGAAGTATGCCATGTTTCCTTCAAAGAATGTAGTAGAAAGTTTTTTGTTGTGAAATAAACTCATCCAGACTTGGTGAAAAAGGCTTAATACTCTCGCGATGACGAATTTAAAATCTAAAAACATTCCATACATACTTCGTTTAAGAAGGCCATATGGCTTACTTCTCAGCTTAGGTATATAATGTACTTTTATATTCTCATTGTCATTTCAAATTTTACTCTGAAAAGGTCCACCGATGTGTTCAAAACATTAGCGAGCTTCTACTTCAACATATGTTATTCCATTTGACTGCCGACAGAACATGGAAATTAAAATAGTCCTCTCCATGGCATATCCTGGTCAAGAGCCATATCCATCACTATGCGGGACATGCACTACCTTAGCCATTATGATGGGCACGTCGCTTCTTATCAGTAAATAATCGTTAGATGGTCACCGTATGCACAGGCTACTCGTAGAGTAGTTCCAATCCAGGAATTCCTTTCGAAACATAAAGCGTTTAATATGCGGATGGTGACCTTCACGAGGAAGTCGAAGGCTATGTGAAGGAATGCCCTTGTAAGGTTGAATGTTATCGGACGCACATCGAGTCATAATACACAGTTCTTAGGAGTAGAAAACAGTGTCATTTGTTTGTCGATCTGTTTATTATGAGTCATGAAAATCTACGCAGAATGTACAAAATCGTTTTCAGCCCTGTATACAGTTCGTTAATTTCTATCATAAAACATGTACCTGATCCATTTTTAACAATCTTGTTAAACTATAATCAAATTCGACTATACAGGGTGTTTGGATGATCTTGCAACTGGAAATCATGTCACGACATCATGTTTTTCAAAAGTTTGTTCAGTTAAAAGTCGTTCTCGAGGTGCACAGTAATCAATTTTCTACATATCTACAAATATCGATTTTTTGAACCGAGTTCGGATCAAAATATTCATATTGGATTATTTTACCAAATTTAGTTCTGCTTTATTCTTATGTTATAGCGAAATCCACATGATAATTATCCAAATGCAACATTTCAATGAAAACCGATTTATGTCTAATTTTGACACCATGAAGTAACAAAGAATGGGCTAAGAAATCAACATTATCTTATACGTGCAAAAATCAGATGGGCCTCACATGATACCTCGCAATGGCGGTATTCTCGCAAAGTAAAAAGTGCATTTATTAAGAGATATCCACAGGGCATGGGTAAGGGCCAATGATGGTCACTTTGGATACCTAGTCTAGCACATTTTTTGATATTCAAGAAACAAGGCGATCCTCCATTTAAATTGCTGTAAAAAGAAAATAGCCTAGAAAATGTTTGAAAACAGTACCATTCTGAAAATCGCATTAAATGTACAACTTTTTAAAGTATTCGGCATCATATTTCATCCTTTATTTCTACAAAGTGTCAAAGTAAGATGTATCAATTAGTTTTCATTAAAATAACACATCTATTATCAGAATCGACCACAGCGAACAGTGTATAGCCACTAGCAATGGGAACTGTGAAGATCTCGGTACACAATGCTATAATTTATCCATCGAACCTAAAGAGTAATAAATCATTTGACCGGCACGCGCCTCGTTCCTGTTGGTCCGTTTTCGGTAGATAAGCCGCCAAGTTCACAATGACTTTTTTTGTGTGCTTCATTTATTTTTGTGAGACAACTTTTAAAAGGATATTTCGACACGAGTGCCTTATTAGACGAGGGCCAATTACCAAGAAGACGGACAAAACACAACTTTCAAGATCACAGATGCAAAGCAGCTTTTTTACACCGCGGTACAAAATGTAACTGCGGAAAATTGGAAAAAGCAATCGAACATGTTGAGGATGAAGAAAAAATGTGGACAACTGACCAATGTATGGAAAGAGTGGTTGAACCAGTGATTATTAACTTAGGAAACGATTCAAAATCTTCAGATGGTACTGACAGTGATAGCAATCAGTTAATAAATGTAATTTGTATATTTACTGGATAATGACGAAGGACCTATATCCCGAAACGTACTTATATAATTACCATGTTTTTTTCTATGGCTCTATCCGGATAGACTTCAAAGTAGGTTATTCCAATCCTATGTTAATCCTGACCGCTAATTTCGAAGGAGCCCTCTGTCCAAGATTTTGACGTTCTCAGTTTTGGTTTGACTTGTGGATTGCCGAAATAAACGGCCAGGATTACAAATGATTGGGATAATCCACTTTAAAGTCTATCCGGACAGAGCCGTCGAAATAAACGTGGTAATGAATGCAGGTAGATTAATTATTAGGTAGTAAAAAGTAATAGTTAAAATGATCCAGAATCCAATCTAAAAAAGAATTTAATTTTTGAGCCGTTTTCTTTATTTTTTTGCCATGTATTAAAATTATTTTTGTAATACTTATAAAACATATGTAAAGTTAACGAATCATAAACTTGGGGCAGCATATTTAATATATCAATGTAGTAAGTCTTATAGCACCTTGAAAGTAATGAAAAGATGGAAGAAACAGTGAAAATATATTAAATAGTACATCAATTAATTTTAAAACCTACACGCCACTGGCGATAACGCACTGTTTTGCAGGTAGTTGTGCGGTGTGAATCGGGCTGCCCTGTCACTTGTTTTATTACTCCGTACGTTGGTTGGATATATTATAGTGCAGTGCAGTGTAACCGCCAGATGGGTGACAATTCTACCTGCTTTGTAGATATGGCCTACTTGCTACTGAAAAATTAATACTACTGTTGGACCAGCGAAAGATTGCAAGCCGAAAGAATGCGGACAAAAAATTGCGAAGTTGTCAGATGTTCTACATAAAATGCGGTCCATACATATTAACATATTTAAGATATAGAATTGTTCCGCTGAATTTGGCAATGTAGCTGGAAAACCCAGGCCGCAGGTAAACATCCGGTCGCTGATTGGTCCAAAACTCTTATCTTATCTGAAACTAGAATAACGTGCCGATGGCACGGTCATTTATAAACCTACTCCCATAGGCGTAGGCAGTTGGCAAATACTTTGAAAATATAATTTACTGTTTAGTGGTGATAATGGAATTCAAGCATGGGAAAGTTATTCACAGCCAGGCAAGGGAAATAATAGCAAACGTGATACGTGCTTGCGATGCAGAAGCGGCTAACAATACTTTCGTTTATCCACTGGTAGCTAGAAATGCAAGGGCGGCATATTATACGGGTGTTAGTGAACGAACTATAAGTAAAATTAGAAAAGAAGATAAAGACAGGCAAAATGCAACCTCCACACAGCCTTTAGCTTCTCCCGGAAAAAAGAGATCACGCCCTTCTGTGATCCAAAAAATTGATGGAGTCGATTTTTCCATTATTCGGAGAATGATAGAAAAATTTTACTGTGATTTTAAAGTGGTACCTACTTGTAGTAAACTTCTAATCAAACTGAAGGAAGAAATGGAATTTCCATTTGGTAAAGAATCGTTGAGGCTGCTTTTAAAAGCAAAAGGATTTTACTGGCGTAAATGCCACAACAAAAGGAAATTACTAATGGAAAGACCCAGTATTTTACATTGGCGATACAAGTATCTTAGGTCTATTAAAAAGTTCCGGGAAGAAGGAAGGCATATTATTTATTTGGACGAAACTTGGGTTGATAATGACCTCACTTTCAAGAAATGCTGGCAAAGCGAAGAAATTATGGGTGTCCTGAGCAATATAAGTTCTACAGGTAATAAAGTTTCTTTCACCTCGATTTTGCTTATTATACATTTTTCTCAATTTTGGAATATTCTTAATAAGTGCTCATTTAATTTGTCTAATTGAATACATAATCCCTTGCAAGTATTTTTTTCTCAAAAATATGTTTTTTATACATAGTGATTCAAAAAGGTGTTGGCAAACTTAAAATAACACTAAAATGAGGCTATTTATTCATTTCCAGGACGACTTATAATTGTTCATGCGGGTTCGCAAGATGGTTTTGTTCCTGGAGCCTGTCTCATTTTCAAGGCTGGCTGTGCCACTGGTGATTATCACGGTCAAATGAACCAAGAAAATTTCACGAAGTGGCTTACTGAAAAACTATTTCCTAACATTCCTCCTAATAGTATTATAATAATGGATAATGCACCTTACCATTCAGCTTTGGAAGACAAGCCTCCAACTAGATCTTCTCTAAAAAGAGACATCATCACGTGGTTGAGCAAAAAAGGTATAGAGCATGATCCTAATGCTAAAAAAATGGAGCTTTATGAAATAGCTTGTCTACATAGGCCACCATCTGATGAGAAAAATTATAAGATAGATAATTTAATAAGAAGTTTCGGACACACCCCACTTCGAACGCCACCCTATATGTGTCAGTTTAATCCCATAGAGATGATTTGGGCACAAGTAAAATTTTTCATTAGAAGCCATAATACAAGCGGCGAATTTACTATAAAAAAACTAGATGAAATTTCTAATAAGGCCATCGCTTCAGTAAGTGCCAGTGACTGGCAAAAGGTTATTGGACATGTTATAAAAATTGAAGATGAATATTGGGAAAAAGACAGTCTCATTCAAGAAATACAGGAAGAAATAATAATCAACATAGGAGGTGAAAGTGATAGCAATGACAGTTCCTCAGACAGTGATCATGACTCTAATCAGGATTGAAACTATACTAGATTGGCTACCTTTTAGAATTTTTAGATATTCATTTATTATACTATTGGTTTGTGGCTTTTAGTATCTCAGTAGAAAGTCTAATTCTATGTGTTGTTTATGGGTTATTTCATCAAGAAATTACTTTTTGTTTTCCTATATTTTTCTATTCAGTCAGATATTTTTGACTTGTTGTATTCTATTTTAGAAGAATGCATAATTTGTTTTGCTGTTCAATCATAATGCGTACATAGGAATATTACTTGTTGCCTAAAAAATATATTTATTTTGTTCTCAATATTCAGTGTTTGTGTATATTTATTTCTTATAATGTATGTTTGGTATCACGTCATTATGAATCGCAAAAAAATATTAATACTACCAGTTGTAATAAAATATAAATTCAATTAATAATTCAAGTCTCTCCGATCTCCGCCTATGACTCCATATAAAATCGTCTAATGGTAAGGTTTTTTCATCGCATTTCCCCCTTTCGTCCCTAGCAATCTTTGGCTGGTCGATCAATATCTATGCAGTTGTCCATCGATTCAGATCACCATAAATTCATAGTAGACATAGTATCCCAAATTATGGATATCTACGAAGTAATTCTGTCAATATAACAAGATATTGAAAATTTAATCATTTTTGCACGTCTTGGAACAGTTCGCTCTAGCATCACTACAATCGAAGAACTTTTTGAAGAGCTGAAACGATTGAGCTCAAAATTAGACAAAGAAAAATTTGCGATCCCAGTTTTACTAAAGAACATACCAATTTTTGAAAAAGTAATAAAAATCTCCACCTATCCTGTGGGAAACAACATTATACTCATTTTATCACTCCCAATCTCATACTATGAGTCAATTTCCAATTCGGATATATTTTGAAGTTCAATTTAAAACAATCATTCCAAAAGAGACTTATTAGGTAAAAAATGCATTGCACTTTTCGGCGACATTTGTGCTGAAATTAGTCCTAAAATCTTCCTCTGCGAGAAGACTGACGTACAAAACATCAGTAGTCCCTTACCTGAAATCCACTCGTGATCAATCAGCCAAGTATCAAACAAATTCAATGAGTATTGATCTTGCCACTACCAGCAGTTGTCAAAATGGAATGCCACGAAAACATTGACGTGAGCTGTTACCTGTGACGTATTGCTATCAACTGTCAAGCCGGAATTAATCATCAAATCATCAAGAATAAAGCCGAACCGATTATCCCGGACCAACCTATAAATTCCCGAAACTTGGAAACAAAAGGCGACATCCCAGAAACAAACTTCAGCTCGCATCTAGATAAAAATTAAACTGGACGAGAGCAAAATCAAGTCAAGCATTATCAATAACAAACCCTACTTTAAGAAACCTGCAGACTTTTTTATACCCAGTGCCTGGACACTCATAATAAAAAAGGATGTATATTACTCTTGGGTGTCTACGCATTATGGAAAACCATTTTAAAGAGGAAGACGCACAGAACTAGAAGTATTCAGCAACCAGAAGAATTTTATCCTATTCAACTTCCGTACTTCCCCAAAGCTTAATCACTGGGGGGGGGGGGGGTTGTTACATCAGCCGTTCCTGCTAATATGCGAGGAATAATGCTGATCATGCCACTAACTTTCTAGAAGACCTACAGTTTATTTTATTGTTCTCAACACATTTCACAGTAAATCAGATTTACGATTTGGTGCTGGTTACATCATAAGAATCTTGTAATAATTTTTAAAAACAATACTTTTGGGCTTTGTATTTTCGAAAAATATGCTTAAAATAAATAAATTCATGTTTATGTTTCTGTCTGTTCGGTAATAGTTGATCTCTGTAAAAGAAAATACATCTCAGACTTAGATAAAATTTGGATACATGGAAACACAAAAAATGTAGTTTTAAAAATCACGTAGCGGTGGAATTTGGAATGCGTCAAGTAGGATGACTCGTTCTTTGTATGAACTGAAGGCATTTCCTCAACTTACTTCACCCAATACCAAAAGACCATCTAAATCGATTGTCTGAAATGCAGGTTTCCAATGCACCCATGAGGAAAGCATGTACGCCTCTGAATGTTGCGGGTGTAGAATATGATACCAGGAACAACGACAATATTCCATCTCCGGTATTCTTTTGCTAGCACCATAGATACATACCTACATGTAATATTACGCGCCATTCTGAAACTCTTAAAGAACGGGCCGTCCATTATATAATCGGAACAATATCAGTTGTGACATAATTTCATGACATTACTGCCTAAGGCAACTTTACGAAACACCCGCAGCGTTGTGTCACAGTTTTGAGTATTCTCTCAGACCGATAAAACCAGCGGCGGTTTTTCCTTGTATCTTGATTACCTTTGCCATAAGAAGCCCACATGATAGCCAGATAAAAAAGTTGCGTTTAATTGATCAAAGAACAAAATATAAAATAAAGGATTCACAAGATTTCACATGTACCTCTTCTCTAAAGAAAATAATTTTTGTTTATTTTATAAATACACTTTAGAAAATGTCCCCCGTACTTATTTTTTAACAGATCAAGTTGAGTGAATACCTCCCAGACCTCTAGAGTCTAGAGTGACGAAAGCAATTCGGTCTGCTTATCAACTGTAACAATGTTGTGTGTAAGGTATCATTTTTTAACACCTCACCTTGCGTATTGGTTATATTACTATATTAGACAAACCTTTACCTTTGGAAAAATTAGATGATAAATAATCTAAAATCATTAATTGTGCGGCAATCTTGGAAGCCATGATACTGAAAAGATAGGGGTCGTTTAGGCAGTATTTGTCACAAATTATTTTTGTTTAAAAAACCGATAATTATTTTTTTACCATATCTAACCATCAAATCTCCTTTGTCAACCCTGAATATACCATCACTTTTCACTTGAACATGTTTTTGGCAAGAATTACCGCTTTCAAATGCATATTGGCTTAACGAAAAAGACTACTCCAACTTGTTATTAAATGCCCATTCACTCTCATTTATCAGATTTGACTTCTTAGCCCCTCTCACGGATGGATAACATAGTTTGATATTCACCCGAACTTATCTTGGAGTTTTTGAGGTCGCTGATTTTAATTTCAAAGTCAATAATTGGTTTCACATAAGATTAAGGTTATGTGAGGGTGAATTGAATGGAAAGATAAAAAAGTCAGGTAGCCCAAAAACCCCATGATATCTTGGTCAACTCTTGTAGGCAAGACTTGGTATATTTTTTGCATATACTACTTGCATACGAATAACCATTACAAATACATTAGGAGGGCCAAATTGTCAAAACGTGATAAATGAGAGGGAGTGGGTTCTTAAAAATAGTAGTGTGGTGTTTTGATAAGCAAAAATTTATGAATTTGAAAGCGCTAAACTTCGTCAAGAACATGTTACCAAGGGATGGAGTGATCAGGATTGCGGGGGGGTAGGGGGGACTGAGAACGGGGAGTTAGGAATAGGATATAATAGGATAAAATAGACCTTATTTTTGGTAGACATTGGAGAAATAATTTCCTTTATGAACTGATGACATCGATACGTAGGAAGTGCAGGGTCAATCTACTGGACGCCATTTTTTACAAGATAAACCTCTTTTATTAAACTATTGGTAACACAATTTGCAAGTGTGAGAGGTTGTGATGGATTATTCTTAAAAACCGCTATTATTTTTCGGATACATGCTCCACGTAACAGATATTCCTTGGGCGGAGAAACCACTATGCAAACATTGTGTTTAATGAGTAATTTCATTGGATTGAAAAGTAACTGTTATATCGATTATATAATCTTTGTGTAACTGGTATTATATCTGTATATTTTTTCTAATGAATGTTACATTCAAATCTGAAAATATCTTCATCTGTATTCTCCTTTATTAATTACACTCTCAACAATACACTGCTTTGAATACTTCATAAATTATGATATACAAAATACCATATATTTTGTTTATGTGCTTATTTATCTCTAAGCCTTTTTAATAATTTTTGTAGAACCAACCTGATGAAATTTTAGAATTATGAGCCAAGTGGCTAGTGGGTCATGAATGCCTGGGCAGGCAGCAACAAGCAAATAGGAGCAGCGATCGGATGCCATGCTTCGGTGAACGCATGCAGGTCTGACGATATGGGAAGGGGAAATGTTGCCAGATGGATGGTAACTACCTGTAGGGTAGGGAAAGAATGTCTATCGACTAATTGTATGGACCTGTTTGTCTGACCTGATCCGTTTAATTTCTCTATTTGCATGTTGTGCATGTTGCGTGGTGTAACTTATTTTTGTTTCAGAAGGTTTAACTTGTGCTGAACTTAATCTTATTTGAACAGATGCCGGCGTTGCGTAGGAGGCTACTTGACGCCATTTCTGATATTAGACTGCGGACCTCCATAAATATGAACCACATGCTGGTTGAGAAAAACTGTTCTAGATTATAAAACAACCTCAGCAGGATAAAATTCATAGTTAAATCACATGCAGTGTATGTACAACTACGACGTGTTCGTACATACTTAGGTAGGTGGTTCTAAAATACCATAAGCAGGATCAACGTACCAGCTTTACCATAAATTATTCATAACCTTTTGCAAGGAACACTCCACAGACAAATAACAACAATCGCAGCGGCGTCATGACTTGACTCTATCGCGCTGGTGAGCTTGATTGTTTTGATCAGAAGCGACACAAAAGTACGAGTACTTATACTCTACTATAATAAAACGCTGCAAGTATTATCGATGTGTTATTGGGTATTTTAGTCAATAAAAGCTTTCCCATCTTAAAAAACAGCACCAGGTAGGAAATTCTTGGTTTCTGTGTCTAAACTAAATGTCAATAATATACTTGACCAAATCTCAAGAGGTGTAATTCGAAGAAAAGTTCATTTAAATTAAAGCCCAATAGTGCTTCATTTTCAGGATACAGGAAGTCAAAACTATTTTGTAAACCTGTTTTTTGCAAATCGTGATGACCCTTCAGCCGATTTTGTCAATTTCAGTGATTTTTATTCTGTGCCTACCTGTAATTTCAGAAACGCCTGCACCGCTTTTGGCGAAAAGCAGATAGGGAGATCGCTAAAAATTTGATCAAGATCATTTAAGAAATATTCTTGATAAGACCCACAAATGTCTTAGACATGTAGAATTTAAATTGTTTCCTTTGAAAGGTAGGTATTTATTATTTTATTATTCAATTTTATCCAAGTTTTCGCTGATACTGTTCTTACTAAACTTTAATGAATTTTGACAAAATCGCCTGAAAGTTCATAACGATTTTCACGAAAAAAACGAAATTTCAAAACACAGGGTAAACGTTTCTCATAAAAGAAACAAAATCACCCGCATTGAATAAGATATACAGGATGATTAAAAAAGAGTAGGAATATTCCTAGGATGGGAAGTACGCTTATAAATTAATAACACGTGGGTTTTAAGATGCCCCGCTATCTAGGTACAGGATGCTGAAGTTATATTAAAAAAATTATATCTGCAATGAATATAAAGGTATCATCTCAAAGTTTTCTATATGTAGTAGGGACAACATATGTCATACATAAAAATGTATAAAAATGTTCCTGCTTCGAACTACACAAGTGGAATAGAGACTGCGATAGTTTGAGCCATAAAGAAGAGGAAAGTAAATATATTTTACACCACTGACTTCATGAAACAGTTATACGGATTGTATCTAATAAATTTGTCACACAATTCCTTTTGAAGAAAAATCTGTTTTAGTATTAGAGGTGGAATGCCCATAAAGAGAATAAAAAGAACTCCGCACTGCTTTTAAAATGGAATGATAGGTCCTATGTTTAGAGAAATTATTTATTGGCCAATAAATAAGTATATGTTATTATAATTAGTCCTATTCCAGTCAAATAAGTCAAATATACACTTGCAAAGCTTTTTCGACAAACTTATTTAAGGTAAACTATCCATAACTGAAGACAATTTTAATTTTGTCTGGCTCTATGAACAGTATTGTCAAGCCTGAGAGGCCACCGTCCCATGTCCCATAAAGTCCTAAGATTTTTAATTGATTTTACTTTCGAAATCCCTGCGTTGCCAACTTTTGAGCATCTACGTTTAGGGTTATGACCTATGAATATAGAGTTGAATGATGTAATTTGAGTTGCGCGTTTTTTTGGATGTTATGAGATATGTATACGTACATCACAAAAAACATGTCACTCATTTCCTTCAATACGTGTGTCTGCCTATCGGTCTGTCTGACTCATCCTTAGCGACTGTAACATGGAAAGTACCGCTCGGGTATTTCCATGAAATTTTCAAAGAACGTTACTAGGACGGAAAAGCATTGTAGTTTTTCAAAATCGGTCTAGTGACGGCGAGGCTAGCAGCCAAAAACCATAAGAATAAGAATCGCTTAAAATTCGTTCAATGACGTTTCAGAGACTACTGCTCATTTTTAAAAAATCCTTAGAAGGGTAAAATATTGGTTAGTGGGAGCTCTGAGGGAAGGTGTATCTTATTTTCTTGCAGTAGTATATTTATAATTCTACGCATCTTTTAAACATATTTCTAGTGATAACGCTGCTTGGGAAGTGCACAGTCAACTTATTTGACGCATTTTTTTCTTACACACTTGGGGACCCCTTTTGTATCATTGATGCAGCTGATAGGGCTGATATGTTAAAACAAAGCTTTACTTGGCCTACGTTTATACATACAACGCGTTTCAAATTCGACCCTCACCATTGGGCTCTCGGAAACTGTAAGAGATACGAAGTCGCTTCAATGCGGACTAAGTTACGTCTAACGCTAATTAGCAAAATGCCGTTTAGAAAGATTCGAAATTCAAAGTACCTCTGGAGAGAGACGGAAAAACCGAATTTTCCCAAAACCGTTTTAATTTTTTCCTAACTTCATTTATAGTGGCATTTCAAAATAAATTGCACACTAACATTTCCATTTTCTCTCCTCTACAGAATGGCATAATTAGAATTTCAATATGACATTTCGTCTCCTGTCCTCCAGCATCAACATTTTTATTCCGTGAAGACGCCATATTGCATTTTTGGGCAGATGAATAGAATTTTTAATTCTGATTTAAAAAATGTAGAATATATCATACATTGAAAAACCTCCTTGTCCTCATCATCTTTTCTTTTATGGACGTCATAACCGCCTGATTTCAATACACGTCATTGCCAAATCTTGGGTATTCCAAAAAAAGATAGACTTAGGAATTATCAGATAGTTATTTGTTTCGCATACCAGATGTATTCCAAACTCCCTTCAATTTTCTCCTAGCATTATTTAAGATACGATTTCAAAATAAATTTCATGTTGTCAAGTAACAATTACTTATTCTCCTCTACAAGATAGCGTGGTCAAATTTTCAGTTTGACATTTCTTCTTTCGACTTCCACCACCAACTTTGTTTTTTCATATCGACGCTATATTGGAATGTTGTACAAGGAAATGAACTTTTCAGTTAAGTATTTCCTTAGTTGGCCATGAATTTGTTGTCGGATGAAAGGCAACTAAAAACGTATAGTGATAAATGATGTATTATATATTTTTGAAATCATAATTAAAAACTCTATTCATCTGCGCAAATATAAAATATATATAGGAGAAGAAACGTCATATTGAAATTCTAATTATTTCATCTTGTAGAGGAGGAAGCTGGAATGGAATATCACTGCAAATAAAGTCAAGAAAAAATTGAAATATTTTTGGGAAAATTCGGATTTTCCGTCTTCCTCCGAAACGTTATAAGCGATATTTTGTTACTCACCTAAATAGGCAACTTTGCAGCCGTAAGCGACTTCTAACCGTTTCCGACAACCCAATGATGATCGTCGAATTTGAAAAACCCGGTATATTATATTATGTTTTTGTTAACAGAATTACACTCCTTGAAGTCTGGCCAGGTAATTCAACAAACTGAACAATATGAAAGTTACTCTCTGGATTTTGGTGAAATTTTGATGCTAGGTATTTCATCAAGGACCAAACATTCGTGTGGCATCTAAGGACCGCTCCAGTGGCGGTCAAGTAATTTTCAGAAATACAACAAGAACATATTTGCTAAATATTTGTTTTTGTATAATGTCATTGCTATGGCAAAGATGAAAGAGCCGTTTGTATTTTTATATTTCCAGTGTAATAGCAGTTACTGTAAAGTACAAATTCAAAAACCTCTAAAAGTTTCTACAACACTTAATCCGGTGGCATTAAGTTTACTGTTGAATATTATAAGCGATGTGGTGCTACGAGCTGTCGCATTTATCTGACATGTGCAACTTGTGCTCAACAATAGACCTGAAATTAAAAAAAATCGCCCAACATTTTAGGGTCATCTCAAAAAACTAATAAAAATATCTCCGCCACTGCGCACATCTCATATTACTACACAGTTCACATATCGCGTATGGTAATTTTCATAGTCAGGAGGAGGCAGCTTGGTGGCATGCCGGCGTGGTGTCCGACCGGAGCTTGCTGTTTGTCCAAAATCAATAAGCGACTTAACTGTTACCGGTTGTCCATTGCCGGTTGACGTTCCCGGAACCAGAAGGCTGCTTCGAAATTTCGACTAAGGTCACACGACTACGAGTTGGACACGATCATCATTATTCATGGCGAGATGATACGCGCTAGGAAACAGGAATTTATTGGTTGGCGGTAGCCTTTCGATGTTGCCATTATGTTCTATAATAGAAGTAAAACAAGCAATGGCGTGAACAAACAGATTAATTCAACATTCCACCCAGTGGCATTAATTTAGGGATGTAGCGATGTAATTTTTGATTGCACCTCAGCCTTGTCTTGGACATTTGAAAATGCATCAAAATTGTTCAAAATGGGACATTTTCCAAAACTTCTATTTAGCCAGAACATCCCTACTTCGTCTTCCTAGAGTATTTCTGAGTATTTTCACTTTATTACTTCCCACGATAATTGGCAAGAAAGCACTGTGTAATAGCCAAAATTTGAAAAATCAGGTAAATGTTTCTTGCACATTACATGTATTGTATGTACATCACAAAAAAACCCTGTCCTCTAATCCTTGGCCTCTCTATAACTTGGAAAATACTACTAGGATTTTTATGAAATTTCGACATAAGGTTACTACTATGAAAAGATTAAAAAAACACTCAGACTTCGTTATTTGATGTTTCAAAAACTCCCGCTCATTTGCAGAAATCTGGTGGATGGAGTTGGGTTGTAGGGGATTGGAAGCTCATCAGTCTTATGGAATCAGTGAAAAATGCCGTACCTATTATCAGGAAGCGTCGGATCTCGGTAATATTATGCATCGATTAGATATAATAGTTATATAATATATGCTAAAACGTAGCGAAGTATAAGTAACGCTACAGAATAACACTTATCGAAAAATCTCTGTGAACGCCCGATGATGTCTGATCAGACTGACCCACCGGGTCGCCATGTCATCCAGCATCACTCTTTCACATCTCCACGATCCAAGGACAGGCTCGTTTCCTTACCGCTGACCGCCCTCGTAACACATGATTTTTTTAAGAAGCCGGAAATAATTTATTTGATGATAGAATTGCGTGGGAAGTACAGTTTCCACCTGCCTGACGCCATTCTTTTCTGTGGATGAGAAGTGGTAATATTGATCCTGCGAAGCTCAAATGTCAAGATTCGGCATGACGCAATAAGTTTTTTCACGTACTGTTTCTGGACGTTACTCTGATATTGACAGTATGAAATGGAATGTAATATTAATGATCACGTTCTGTAGGTATCAATAGAAATTGAATCTTATTCCTAATTAATGCAGAGCATTCAAATAATTTGATTGTACGAATTTCAGATATTTTTTCCAACGCGCAAGCGAAATAATGATGGTAAATTGCATAGTGCTTGAAATGACGGATATGAACAATCTGCTTCAACTATTAAACATGCAGTTTTATTCACGACTTGGAAAATTTCCGACAAGAGAATCCGCTCGTCGGAAGCTCCTTCTTTCTGTGTTGTCTCCTACTATTGCAAGTTAGCCACTATTACAACAAGTTCTCCTCGATCTTTTGCGTTGCTCGTCATGGCTTCAAATGCCAATTCCATCCAAATTTTGATGTTCCTAAATCAGGAAACTTTCTTCCTGCCTACTCCATATTTTTCTTATATTTTCTTTTAAAGTAACAGGTGAATTCTATATTTACTGTTTGGAACATGACACAGATTTGATGTCTTCCTGATTTTTCCTCCATGTAGCAATTTGCTTGATCTTTCATGATGATATTTTGAGTATGCCCATCTCATAAGTTCCAAACTACTCATGGCTATTGTGAGTATCTATGTTTCAAGCTCGTTTTGACAACATACAAAAGAATCTACTAGCATTTATCCATTCGAACTTATATTGTGATGTCGTACGAAGCCATTTCTGACTAGTTGTACTGTAGCTTTTATTGTCATAGAAGATACAAAATTATCAGGATCTTACAAAACAGATGAATTTGGAACTGTCTAAAGTTATTTTGGTCAATACTGTGCCACCACTGCGCTTGTTTTTAAAAATGAAGAAGTACTACACAAACGTTTGTGATGTACGAGAGGTACTAGAAATAAAATCTATCTAGCAATAAAACAAACGTACGATTTTTAAGATAATTTTAATTTTCAATATTATTCTTGAGTTTGAGGGATTAGAAATTGTGAAACAAAATGGCAAAAAGAAATGCAGTGTTCTTGAAATCAGTTTTACCGAAAAGTGATAGAAATGAATTCGCTTTAAAATGTCGCGATTTCTCTTGGTACCGACCAAGAGAAACTGTAAAAATTAGTAGAAAATAGCGCAATTTAATCTAGAAATTGACGTGTTTGGCATTGTTATTGTCGTTCCTGCTAAACATATTGCAGAAAATGGACAATTTCAATCAATTGATGTATTGGAACGATATTATTAACGAGGATATAGAGGAGGCAGTTAAGGATTGAGAGTTTGGGAGAGATATTCTTGGGCACCGAGATCCTTTCATAATTTCGGATCGAAAATTTGTATAGGTGTTTAGGTTGACCAAAGTTTTGGTGTATAAATTGCTGCAGATATTGACTCCATTCATACAACCGCCCCCACGAGCTTCTGCACTTTCGATCTCAACAAAGGCAAGAGAAGATATTAAGTTTTAGTCATTCTAAAACAGTATCCTTTAATCTATGAATAAATTTTCCTTGGTGCATTTGGAGCTGCTCTCGGAGAAATTCAATCATTTTGTCCTTTTGTTCATTTGTAATGTGTTTTTTTAAGTTTTCGGCTCCATAGATAAAATTATAAGGAGGAAATCTTGACCAACATCTTTGACTGTCAAAATTATCACCATTTTGATTGGCTTAACACATTTAATCAAACCTGGCAACCCCGTGTTTTAATTTCCTTTCTCCTTTCTATCGAGTCCTTTCAAGAATACAGTATTTTGGAATCGATAGAAAATCGGGAGAGTAGAAAAAGAGAGGGAATGTGATTTTTTATTAAAGTCAGGCCACTTATACCCTTAAAAAATGTTTTCCCTTAACTTTCAAAAAGTCGTCGACGGCCGCTTTTAGGCCATTATGTAAGTCAAAACGGCGCCCTCAAAGATTTTTCTTTAGTCGTCAAAAGAGATAAAAGTCAGACGGAGCCAAGCCCGGACTATAGGGAGGTTGGTCTTTCTCAACGAAACTGCATTCCTCCACAATTGGTCGAATTCTGGTAGCCTTATACACGATCGCATTATCATGCATCAGAAACACTCCTCTGCTAGAAAAATCGGGTCCTTCCTGTGTGTTCGTGCCTTTTTTGGGGGGATACCCTTTACAAACCAACTGCTGGGATTTTGTTTTGTCTAAGGATCCCAGAAATGCACCCAAGTCTCGTCGTCCATCATAATTTGTGCTAAAAAGTCAGAATCGACTTGCGCAATTTTTATTCAGGTATCAATAGCCGTGGAACCCACCTGACTAGCACGTTACTCATGTTCAAATTGACGTGCAAGATGCTTATTACGCTGTGTTCCGATAAATTCAATGCCATACTAATGGTAGACACCTTCACACGACGATCTTCGAGGACCATGGATTCAACTTTTTTAGCCATTTCATGATTTGTTGCTATTTTGCATCCTCCACCAATCGCCTTCTATGAATTCACGCCCTCATCGAAACTGTTTCAAGCAAAATTTTGTTGTGTAATATCACGGAGACGACAGCCAATCTTTTAATCATTGTTTTTGGCCGATGGTTTTTTTTTGTCTGAAATTTTATGACACTGCAATACTCCAGTTTTAAGTTACTCGTTTTTCTTCAAAAGTCACTGTATAAATTGGAAAGTAATTATCAAAATTAACATAAATTTTGTAGGTCAGGTTAGAAAAAATGGCAATGTTTGACATATTATGCTTGTGCGTTTCAATTGTTTTTTCATTCCTAGGTAGATTTCCGTTATAGATATTGTAAAACATCAAAAAAAAACTCTGAAATTCACTAATTTGTAGTAGGTAAGCCATTATTGATCGAGCACCTTTATATCTCGAGAGGCATACGAGGTATACAAATAATATGCCATCAATAATAGACTTCTCGAAACCGGTGTGGATGGAATTGTTTCACTACTAACACTGTATACCTACACCACAACATTCTATTTAACAAGATTTAAATATTTGCATTGTATGGTGTCATTTATCTTAACCTAGCAATCACGACGTTTCATATTCATTTTACAAATACTTTGAAGCAACTAGCTGGTTAAGTCAGACGAATGCAATAGGAAGCAGATTTGGCCCACGGTTTGGCCCATTTTAGTTTCAGATGATAGTAATATGTCAACGGTTATTGGTTGTATTTATGTTCTGCTGGCATTGAAAGCTATTTTCCAATCTTTTTTGGTTTATTGGAATACTCATGGTTTAGTTATTCCTCACTTTTCAAGTACTTCAGAATATTGAGAGAGGTTGTAAAACTTACATAAGGAAGTTATCAGGATAAAATTTTAAATGGCATTAATATTTATTTGAGGAGGGACAATGACAAAACTTGAGTATCGAAAACATTATATTTGACAACGTCGCCGGTAATATTTCCTCCATTTACTATGCGCGATGCGTCGTGCAAGTAGTAGTTGCGCTACGACTACTAGGAATAGAAAAATAAACTATTAACTCCACGTTCCTGTGCGGTTGTTATTCGACACGAGTTATTGTTTGTAAGCATGTAGTTAATGACGAAACAACATACATTGCCTATCCAAATAGCCAACGGACTAGCGGTCCTTTAATTTTGTTTTAATTATGCTGAGGACATACAATAGGCATTTGTAAAACTGGACTTTGTTGCTTACAGTTACATACGTGGGCATACTACTACATTGTCATAAAATATTTAATGGTTTAAGGGGTTGCAGTTTCGAATAATAATAACTCTATATTGATTAGCACATAATGCTTGATTATAATTTACATAACATACACTTGAAAGTTTCATTTGCAAGAAATAATGACGTGAGGAGTAGAATCGTATTTTTTCAATTAGAACCAACTCACTACACTGACTTTTTGGATCATTCTGACCCCAAGTTTAAAAAGTTGATCAAAAGGTCTATTCTCAAAACTCACACATATGAGAAGCCGCAGATAATCAAAATCATCTTTATTTTTGAGGTATCCAATATTCTTTTTTGTCGCTTATGCCGTTTTTATACAGCGTCTTATATCCGTATAGTCGTATATAATGCATCTGTATATGTTCTTTTAGTAATGGAACTTGAAAAATGATCTCAACAACGTGTGTTTCTTTTTGCAATTAGTTACTTCCTTAATGCATCGAGCAGACGCGTGTAGCCTTACATACACTACAGATACGAGTATGCACTTTAATATCGGAATAAAGCAGCTTTTGTATTCCCTACTCCTAGTACTGTAATTATTCTGCTTCATCTACGTTAATGGATTTGGCAGAAATGCATGGGCGTATAACTAAGGAAGTGTAAATATATAAAAAACGGTTCGGAATGTTCGAATTTACATTCTATCCATGGCACTCGGCCCGTGTTTCTGCCCGCTAATCCTTGGCCCCCAACTAGCAAAGTATTGCTATAAGCTTTTGGTAAAAGAACCGTTCAGGCATAAAAGCTCTCTATTGTTGTTGCCTGAACACCAAAATGCTGGCTTAATGTTGTGTAGAGTGCAAATTTGCTTTCTGCAACATATTTGCTCTAAAATGAGGTGTTTAAAATATTCTTATAGCATAGTTACACAACACCTTATAGGACAAATTTTTAACTGTTGCATAAACGTTTATACAACTATTTTATACGGCATATTTGCAGGTTAGTCAAAATGGTTGTGTTGTGGCATCCATGGTAACGTTTATAAAGCAAACCCGAGCCTGGTTGTTTTGCTGTGCAAATTTACTGCTTTAGCCAACAAATTGCTCCCAACGGAAGCACTTATACAACTGTTGTTTAGTAACTGTTAAAGGCTGTACATATGCTAAATATGTTGGTATACAACTTCACCATAACCTAACTTTCTGCTGTCATATTTTTGTTAAAATGCCATAACCAATGTTTTAAGACAAACAACGCATGCATATTGGTTAAAAAGGTTTTATCAACTGTTCAAACAGAAGATATAGATCTGGTACAAATTCTAGGTAAATCATTCGAATCTGTCGGTACCTATTTCATTTCTGACATTTGTCAAATTGTTGTATAACACCTGCAGGCAACACCAAAATATTCTAATAAACTAAAGACAACATGGACGATGCCATGATTATACATAATCACCCGCCATATTGGGCAAACATTTATTCCTCTATTTGATATTAAATAATTATGTTTCAGTTCGAAATTACAGATATAAAGTGATAAACATTAGTGTAATTGTGTCTAAATATAGGATTTGTGGAAGATTTAACGCAGATAAGTTCAGTCTTCCATCTTAAAAATCTAGACATACTTTTGATCATTATCAAAATATGAATCAAATACGAAGCCCGTAGAAATTGCGTACCTACTTTGCACGATCATGACAATAAAATTTGCTGCGCAAGTAATTCAGTAGCCCTATATCACAGTGTAGAAGTTTATCATATACCTGTGTATGAAATTCACAATGGCCGATATGTAAGTAAACAAGATGACTGTATTGTGTTAGTTATATATTCTTCACTTCGTCTATACAAAACATAAGAAATAGTTTGGTTGCAATAAAGTATAATCACGTAACAGAATAGTTGTATAGTTGACAAAAACTGAATCTTGCACTGACACAAATGTCCTATAGCTGCTGCAAGAGGCTTACACTTTTGTTGTATAACTGTTACCTGCAGCCCTTATACAACCTCTTAAATGACTGAAATGTCCTATTAGGTGTGCCCATTCCGCTTGTATAGCTGTTCTAAGAGGGTTTTGCCAATGTTCTTACAGTATACAATGCTGTGTAAGGAATACTGTATAATCATTTTTGCAACTCTAATAGGAGTGATAATTGTTAGTTGTGCCGTCTACTACTCGGAAAGTACTACTCCTATTTGGATGAAATGTTTACGCAAGGTTAGTACTATGACAATGACGAAAAAGCTCTATAGATTTTGAAAATCTTCAAATCTGAATTTTCGCATTCCTCTGACCCTAATCAGTTCTAAAAAAACTGTCAAGAATAATAAATTGGGGCTATCGGTCTATTTATTAATTTCTAATCCCAATAACGCTACACGCCTATTAGGCATCTTTCATACATACATTACCTCCGTATATACAGGGTGTGAAGTTAGTAGTGGATCAACGGAATTCAGGTGATAGAGGGCCTCAAAACCTATCGAATGAATCCTATGTGTGGTCCGAAATTTTATAGTTCAGGAGATATTTGCACTTTTGTGATATTTCGAAAAAACGGGATAATGAACTTTCTATCGCAATTACAATTAAGCCATTAATTAGGCTTAGGGCTGTGATTTTTTTCTGAGATGAGCTAAATGGCTAGTTTTAGCAATGATTATATCACTTCTTAACAGAACTTATTAGAAATCAACGCAAAAAATCTTAAATTCATTTTTTTGTGAAAAATCTCTTTAATCTCTCAGCTTTGGCGGGCTGTAAAAAAATAAGGTTGTATTTCATTATTCATTTTATCGTAAAAACTATTTCAATCCATGTAGAATGAACCCTGAAAATTTCAGCTTGCTACGATGAGTGTATCATGTCACATTCGTTGTTGTTATCGCGATAAACCTAAGAAACGCAATAGAATCCTTACCACCTAAAAGTACAGAACCTATTGTGTTTAGCCGCTCTACGACTCACCGACTAACGTGGAAGATAATTTAATTTAACTGACTTTTAAGGAACATGTTTGAAATTGCCTACATTATTTTCTATACACAAGCGACACCTTCTAATAGAATTGACCTTTAGTCTTTGAAATAAGTTTGCGTTTTCCATAATATTTATTTTTGCTTCATCAATTTTCTGGCGCAGATTATCTCCTTTTAAAACCTCCATATAAAAAATATAGAGAATTTAAATCGAGTGACCTTGGAGGCCATCTTATGTGTCCACCTCTACCTATCCAACGCCCAGAAAAGACACTGTCTAAGTAATGCCGTACATCCCGTGCTAAGTGACATGGGGCATTGAAAAATACATGCGGCTTCGAACATGTAAAGGTACATCCTCTAGCAGCTCATGCAAACTGCTTTGTAGAAAATCAAGATATGACTGACCATTCAACCTGGCGGGCAATTCATATGGTCCAATTAATTTTTTGTTGAGTACTCCAGCCGATAAACTAACGCCGAACTGACGTTGAAAGCTGTGTCGGAGAATAGCGGGTGGATTTTCCACGCTCCATGAATGGAAATTGTGCATGTTGAATATTCCATTTCGGTTAAAGTTGGATTCATCTGTCGATAAGATGCTGCCGAAAAAATTTTCATCCTCTTCGCACCTTCTCAACATATTCTCAAAAAATTAAACCCTTTGTGCATAGTCTCTTGGAAGCAATTCTTGTACTTTTTGTGCATGATAAGGATGCATGTTCTTCGAGCGTAGTATTGTGTGCACTGAAGTATGGCATATGTTCGGATAGTGTCTCTGAGGGATCTCTCTCGGCTGCTTCTATTATATCTATCTACATCAGCTGACGATGAGTGCCTAGTGTGCGGCCCACCATACACGCATTATGGACGCTTTGAAAAACGCGGGATATACCGCCGGTTGTGGTCCACCCCTTCTAACCACATACTCCCGATACATGCAAGCAGCTGTTCGAGCATTTCCTGGGGCAGCAACATAGTAGTAATGAATGCATTTCTGCATAATCTAGCGGAGAATATGACATGAATCTACTCAGATGCCAAACGTTAGATACAAATTCCACGCTGGACCATTGCTTGACTTAGTAATTTCGGTCGGACCGATTTGGCTATTTGCGTCAAAAATCCGCCATTTTGATTTTACAAAATGTTAATACACACAGTATCACTCGTACTGCTAGGACGAATCTAACAGTACCTCATATGTCAAAATCAATCACCCGTTTTTTGGTTAATTAATAAAACACAATGATATACTATATGTATACTATCTAACGGTTGGTTCAAGCAAAACAGTTGTCTAGTGGCGTGCAAATTTAGGCCCTAGCTCAGTAAAGCGGAGAGTAGGGGGGGAGGGTTAAGAGAGCCAGTGACTTAGGACGGATTAAGCCACAACTCTCCGAGATGTTAGTCGGAACTTGTTTTGCTTGAACACAACAGAAAAAGAGAATCTAACAGAGATGACGAAATTTAAGTAACAGTTCACACAGAGAGAGCCAAATAAACAAAATATTAAATGAATCACAATATATTGATTAATAAAAAAAAACGCACATGTGCTCCACTACTGGAGTGCGAGTAATAAAAAAAGAAAGGATGTTATACATCTTAAATACAACCTGACAAAATTATTTTTCGAGATAAACCCCCGAAACGTCTACCATGGTATACGCCCGAAGTATTTACAGATATTTTGCGCCTAAATATTAAACTTAAAAATTATAGTAGCAAAGAAAAAAAAACCCTGTTCACATCAGGGTTTTTTTTTCAAGGGGATGGCTTCCACCAATTTGCAAAACTGCAACAGATGCAACCAACTGAAGGAGGAGAAAGGATGATGATTCTCTTCTGTTTCTATTGACGCTGAGGGTCAAAAATTCCATTAAAAAATGGAAGACGTAGCACCCAAACCAAACTGACTAAACTTAAGTTACACAAAAATGAATTGGCGCTTGGGGCCTAATATTCCAGAGTCCGGAAAATGACGAAACGACCCCTGCACCGCGACCTCTACGGAAACAGAAAAACGAATCACGCCGAACACGTAACGTTCTAGAACAAGGTATCTTGAGTGGCCTTGAAGAAAATATGTTTTATCGGAAACCAACTAATGGAGAAAAACTACGGAGTTTTTTGCTGATCGTCAGCAACATACTGAATCGCTGAGAAAGAAAGATATCATACGAGTGAAATTATACAATCAATAAACTAATAAATTTGCCAAAAGAAAATCATTGAAAAGGCTTTGGCCTAGGAATGGATACTCTATTATCAATGAAGAGAAATTAAAATTACGGATAAGTGATAAATAGTAAAAAAAAGGTTACATGATTTTGGCACGTGACAGTGGTTTGGACTGTAGCTCGTAAAATAGAATGTCTTGTTAACATTTATAGATACCCACCTACGTCAAATATACAGATTTTTTAAGGTGAGGCACTTATCGTAGCAAGCTGAAAGTTTCAGGGTTTATTCTACATGGATTGAAATAGTTTTTACAATTTTTTTGAAATTTCACAACTACTAACTTTACACCCTGTATATTAGCGCTATATATATTATCGAATATAGGTAATCATATATAATGACAATCTTAGGACTGTAGTAATTAGAGTGTGAAATGACAAATAGATCTCTGCGAATATGAAGATACCATATTTTGTGGAATGAAGGATCTTATCTATTTTAGTACCTTTTTCCCAAGCAAATAATACCAGGCTGTACTAAAAAGATGTATTCGATTATTTAGAAAAATAAACAATACGATCTTTCCAATCATAATCATTATTTTACATGACCAGCTGTAGAGGTTTCCATAGACGACTAATGACAATCTTGCCAGAACATGAGAAAGCTAATTCATATATTATACATCATCTGTAGTCCTATGCCATTGTTGGTCAAATCATCAGTCAGTTTTTTCACTGATATCTATTTTATTCTACGGCCGTATTCAAGGATACAAGGATTTTCATCCCGAAAAACAATAAAGATACCAGAGCGTACAAGAGTTTAATCAGGAACAAAATTCTTCATATACAAAGTCTATTCGACCAGAATTGCGTGGAAAAATCAACCTACTTGATGCCATTTTTTGTAATAGGAAACAGAAAATGATAATCTGGTTTATAACGAGATGTGAGAATTAAAGGTGTTGGCTACGCCCATGTATAACGTCATCATTGTTTCCGCCTCCCGTCAAGGTTTTTGTTTTGATCTGGCTTTCATTTTTCCGTGTGTATACAACAGACATGACATAGTGGCTTATGGAGATGCTCTTTTACTAGCGCCAGCCATTGTTTCTCACAAGAAAAGGTCATGAAAAGAGGAAGATTGCGCGGCTGCTGTTATAATTCGTAGCGGCTCGTGGGGAAAAGAGGCGGATGCGTTTCTTTGTTTGAAGTTCGAGCATGAAATAGAATTAATAAAATTGTCCCCAGAGGAATTCGTAGGTTCTAGTACGCTCAGCTGCTTGAACCATATCCGAAAAACTATTACCAGAAAACCAGCCCACCTTAAGCCATGTAGGGGGGCCCCTGAGAATATAGGAGCCCAAGCCTAGAGATGGCAAATTCCCGATAATTTATAAATTGGTAAAAATGATCGGTAATTTTCTGTAACATTCGGTAATATTGGTAATATTATAATAAAAAAGAGGAATAAGTATTTTCTTATTGAGAATTTGTATTATTTGGGTAGGTCGGACCATAGTCTCAATTTCACATAATAAGCCTTCTCTAAAACTATGTGAATTATTATATTTTTTACCATTACTGCTTCCACTAAAGGATTAATAACAAAGCAAACTTCGAATTCCTGATTCCCAACCTCATTACAGGGAATGTCAAATACAATAAAAGGGTGAAGGATACTAAGACATAATATCCTAGTAGGCATTGAGTACTGGTTGTAGATTGTACACAAGCTGCAATTTTAGAATCATAATTTTTTATTGCCTTTTTAATAAAAGGAATGTGTATACATACGATATTAATTGAATCATAAATATTTCTCAAAATAGGTAACATATATCCATAAAAAAAACTGAATACAAACACATATATTACTGAAATCAGTCTTCTTTTAAGAGATCTGTAAATTTTAAATTAAAAGGTACATTCTACAAACAAATAACAAAACAGGCATGGAAAGGTAAGCGATAATAGTAAATCAATCATTAATATCAGATGCTCCAGTTTCACAGCAGAATGTAGTACTGTGAACAGAATATTCTCCGTCTTCATCGTGGGTTGATGAGGATTCATAATTTTCATTAATTTCGCGACGTGCAGGCGTTGGCAAAGTAATGGCGACAGGATTTTGACTTGGCCTTACTGTTGGCTCTTTCAATGTGTGTGTGACCAGTAGTTTTTTATTTGTTGAAACTAACACCAATTTCCCAGCTCTTTATGTGGAAAGTTTGTTTCTACGCCTATTATGTAAAAAGGCATATCTGCTGAATGACCTTTCAGTAGCAGCGAAACTTGCTGGAAGAGCCAATACAGCAATAGCTACATCTTTTAAGTGAGTTTTTGAACAAATTCCCCTTCACCAAGCAATTGGATCGGCAATCCGACCTCTGTTCCAAACGAACTCCATACCCCATAATTCATGTTTTCCTAAATAATTGGCCAGCTCCAAAGAAATCCTGTTTTTGTTCTGTACGAACAACGGATGATTATAAATTAAAGTATCAATGAATTTCATAGCTTCTACATGTTCAATGTTTGAAAGATATGCACCAAAATAGTTTAGATCTAATAAGTTTGCAGCGAGGTGCATTGGCTTCTTTTTTCAAAGCTTGTGATAAGATCTTTTTTCTCATTTGCCTTTACTGACATGTTCTCTATATTTGTAAGCAGATACTCCTTAATTTCTTTAATTCCCACAAATACTTTAGACATGGTCAGTTTATAAATGGTTGTCCTTTCTCTAGCCAACTGTCAATACAGTTTGATATAGATCCCAGCGAGTTTTGACAGGTAATTTCAAACATTTTTGTCTTCCATACTTTTCAACCTGTATTTTGGTTAAACTTGTCAGATTTATTTGGGAACCCGAAATCTGTTTAAGGATTTGTTTACAAGATTTTTCTAAAATTGAGAAGGATTGTCCCCAATGAACAGATTTAATGTATGGGCTACACAGGAGTAGGAGGATATATATATATATATATATATATATATATATATATATATATAAGGGAAATGTTCTAATACTATTTTTTGCCTTTTCCATGGCTGATGCGTTGTCGGATAATATCCCAATTACCTTGTCCCCACCAATTTGAGAAATACAGCGTATCAATTCTTGGGCTGTGTGCCGCTCAATGCCTGTCGCCATCGTTTTTAATAAAACAGGGGTGGGCGTGGTTACTACAAAATTGATAATGACCTCATTTCTAGCATTAGACCAGCCATCACACTGAAAAGCTAGTGAATTTGCTGTATGTATTTTTTTCCAAACTTCTTCTTCGGCTTCTTGAAAATCGTTGTCCAGATATTTTCCAGCTATATCTTTTCTTGAAGGTTTTTTGAAAGACGGCCTGATATTTGCGAAGAAGTCCTTCCACTGCGAATCATCAACTATTGAGAAATGACAACCAGACGAATAAATTGCAGCAGCAAGTTTCTTACTTAGGAGTTCTTCTTGGTGCTCGTCTATTTTGTCAACAAACCTATCTAGTGTCGCCTTACTGGAACATGAACCCCATAGACTTAAGCTATCTTCTGACTGGTTAGTTTCTTGATTAGCTGAAACAATGATTCACATATTGAATGTGTTTTTCAACGAATAATTTTTGTGGATATCTTTTCTGGAGTGTAACAAAATAAATGAGGCTTCAAGATTAGTGAAATGCAACTTTAACAGAAGCGAATGCCTGGCATAATTTTTCGCTTGGGATAAAGAAAGATCTCAACTTCAAAACGTACGTTTTTTATTTTCTATGTACTTTTTATTCCACTTACCTTTATTTTCACACATATTTTTTGGACATTTCAAACATTTCATCAGATGATTTGCCATTCGTGTCGCAGTCCTTGCATATTCCTTACCACAATAAATACACCTATATAGAGTGTGGTTTTGCCTTTTCTGCTTTCGAAAATGCTTCCGAATAGGTATTGCTTTTTGGCTTAACTAATGTTAGAATATAAATATGACAGCAAATATTAGACCTGACGGAAGCCTTAATGCCAAGTAATCATAGGTTTTCACCTCTTCAGCGAAACGACTGAGGATCGACTGACTAGTTCTGACAGGAAAATAATTCGCGTTGCAGCGTTGCAGCACACACTACGAATATACGTTCCGACTCATATCATCGGGCCACCGCGCTAGGCTCTGAGAATATTCCCGGTAATATTCCGCAAGATTCCGGTAATATTACAGCAACTTACGTAATATAACCGTATGTTCTCTTGGTAATATCACCCTTTGCCATCACTACCCGTGCCTATTGCTGACAGGGCCCCAGCGAAATCCGGTCACTACTAACATCTATTGAAAACTGGCACAGTTATTGGTCCCTTTCTTTTTATGATATACGCGAACCTAACCCTATCACATACCATATTATTCCAGTTTGACGCAGCTAGACCGCTAGACCCAATGAGATTGCATATGCACGAGCAAAAATATTCTGCTTCTAATTCCCAAAAGTTCCTAACGGTTGATTCGAGATAATGTTCACAAGACACTAAGTAGGTATTAATTGGAATGATGAGTATCTAGATTTGTGGCACCTAAAAGTACCCAACCGAAGATAGTTTCAAAGGCCGAAGGTTGTCCTTGAGGTCCTGGGATTCTTCCTGGCTTGACGATTTCGGCGAAGAGTTCTGCACCTAATAAAAAGACAATAGGACCAGGAATATGAAACTGATCATCTGCGAGTTTCAGATTTGAAATATAACTCCGTGACGATGGATCAACCGGAACTTGGGATAACTATGTTTTGGTAAAACTAAGACTTGAATTGTGAAAGTAGATTAAGACTGACCTCTGGGTTTGATAGTAGAAATGCCCTTAGTAGCTGACGATCATTGATTTAGTCCAAAGACAGAGATCGAATGTTGGTTTCTTCATATGCCCAATCGGTTCAGATAAGATTGGCTTATAAAGTTTACCTGACTTCTAGTTTGAGGGTTGATAGAAGCACAGTGGTTCTGAGTGTCGAGGTAGACAATGATGTACAAAAATTAGTTAATGGATTAAGTTGTGATGGGTTAGATTTATCTTGAATCGAGTTTGAAGTGATTTGATTATGACTCGACGAACTTTGGATTGAGATTGGGTTATTTTGACTATAGTCATAATTGGAATGACAAAGATTAGAGTTAAGTTGATTTGGATTGGAAACTGGTGTCATTAGATTAGCATTAACTTGAGTTGGATTGGAATCGATAGAATTATGATTTTGATTTTTATTTTGACGATAAGCAACGGCCGATTGTGGCAGATGTATGAAAGTGTGGTAGTGATAACGGTAGATTATGCAACTGAATGTGCGTGCGCAATTACGTAAAATATTACGAGTATTAAAACGCAGTTTACGCATGCGTTGTGCTGTTTCACATACGCAAACTGGTCAAATGAACATAGCACATTGTAACAAGGGATCATACAGATTTTTGTATTTGAGTATGTACTTGATTGAATTTTGATTTTGAGATGAAAGATTTGTGCTGGGATTGTTCGATTGTGGACTCACTCTTACATAGAAAATGTAAGGCGGATTTGATATGTGCGGGCTTCTGTTATTATTAGAATTTGGATGATTCAGTTTCTATTATTGCCGCCCGTACTGGGGTACATTGGGGAGTTTTGACGAGTTAACAGTATAGTTTCTAGAGCTCTGCAATGATTTTTAAGGAATTCCATAAGATTTTGGTATGTCGGAATTTCGGTAGTAATATACCTGATCTTAAAAGCTGTTCTAGTAGTGTGATCCAGTTTTTATAAAAGTATAGAAAATAAACAAAAGCACCAAGAGTGTACTGGAAATCCAAGATTTTGGAGTGCAGCAAAATTTTAGGAACATGCATCAGTTAACAATATAAGATCTTTAGGGGAATTATTTGATTGTAAATACTTTGCATTATAAATCGAGTCCCAATAGTCGAACATTTTGATATCTGTTTGTTAGTGTATTCCAGGCGATTTCGTAATTTGACTTTGTTAGTTTGATTGAGCTCAAAATGTTCAATGGTTCACCCTCTAAGAAACTAAGTAAATATTTGAACCTTTTGATATCCCAGTATTTGGATTGTTATGAACCAATGATAAATAAACATCGCAAAAATTAGGCCAATTTTTCAGGTTCCCATTGAATGTAGGCACTTTCAAAGGACCTAAATTATCGCTATGTGATGGAACATCATGAATTACTGGAGTGAGACAGGGCTGTTGAATGGGAGCGGGAAAAAACTAGTAAATATTGTTCAAAATGACCATCTAGTCATTTAGTGATTCAAAATACGACTGGAATGTTGATTTGAGTTTATCGTCAGTTTTCGCTTTTATTCCTAGATTGTACGCCTCTGTAATATGTACGTGATATTGCTGTATTGCGTTGAGCCCTTTCAAAGACATGATTCTGAATATTTAGAGTAACACCTTTTATTTTTCTTGAAAATTAATAAAAATGATTTGCTTACTATGCTGATATCCTGAACAGTGTTTACTCCAAAAGTTTCTCAAAAGGCACTAAGAACACAGCTCGGTCTTACTTATATGAATATGTTCAACAACAATCTATATAATATATTAATTTCACGAATTTCACCAGCTGACAACACAATTTTCCTTTTTATTCGAACGCGTTTTGCGACTGAGCTACGAATTAAGAGGAAGCAAAACTGTGCGAGGGAATATACAAGATGTCGAGAATAGTTACTTAATTTTTAATTATACTTTCATGGAAAATTTTAAAAATCACCGGAAAAATCCGGCTCGAAGGACCAAAAAATATTCCTGCAAAGATGAGTTTTGAATTGTGGACTGTAAGCGCGTTCTGATCTAGATACAATTAGTGATCAAGTAATCCACACCCAAACCACACAAAGATAATGTAGGATTGACACCTACCTGGGTGTTCCTGCCGCTTGGCTTGGAAAAGCTCCATAGTTCTGTATAGAACTAATGGGTGAGATTTTTGGTAGATTTTTGAAAAGACGAACGTTGCAAGTGCGAAAAGGTTTGATTTTGTATAGCTTTTGAATTCAAATAATGACATATTTTTGCATGAATAATGAGCCTGTGGTCAAAAAGCTCGATTTCACTGGCTACAGGCTTAACGACTTGATGAATTTAAACATATGACGTGTTGTTGAAGTCATCTTAGCACTTCGAGTGATATTGTCTATATCAAAATTTCATAAAAACAAAATGGCGTATTTTAATGGAAAAATAAATCTCGAAAATGCTATTTCACGGGGTACAGCTTTATCGGTTCGACGGATCTTGACACATAAGGTGTCTAGATTTGCTTTTGCAGTGCGAGTGACACTGTCTACGAGCATACTGTTTTTTTTAATCAAAGCGGTAGAGTTTAATAGCAAATGTCAACTTTGAAATTTATTTTTCATGGGCTGCAGCCCGAATGGCTTGATGGATTTTGTCATTTGAGGTGTTGTATGATTAGTCTTGATAGCACAATTGAATCTTCATTTTTTCCATCTACTGTAGTCGCGTTGTTTGTATTTTTTATAAATGTACTTGTTGTAATTTTTGCATGCAGGTACACTTGGCGCCACTTGTATGAGGTCCCCCTAAAGCTTTTGTCCTGTCCTATTATTTTACCCTTGGATAGCTATGCTTCTACATAGAATACAATGGATTCAGGTTTCCAGGATTTGGCTGCTTGAATATCATGAGTTATTTATGCACTGAACCTCCCTGTAACACGTGGCTAATTTAGTAATGAATAGGTTGGAGTGGCGACATCAATAAAGTGCATCGGCTTATTGGGCAAAATATACAGTATCACACATGTTGCGTCAAATCAGACCGCTTCGAACCTGTGAAATCTTGATAATCAGTACTGCAAACAATTCCGTTTCCTTTTGGTAAATATTATCGAACTCAGAGTCGGGCTAACAAATTCAGACATCAGGATTAAGCTTTATATTTTTTGACTATTCGCCGGGAGCGAATTGTTTGGGGACAGAATCGCCGAGCACGTGGTGAACAGAAATAGTAACATCATCGGACTGATAGTGGCTAGTGGCATCTGTATCTTTCTTGGTATCCGCGTGGTCAACTAAGCCCTGATAAAGGTTTAAATATTTTCCGGCATCCTTTGTTAGATCGAAAAATGGCGTCAAGTAGGTTCCCAGGCAATGCCCTTAACAGTAAGTACATAAAGGAATATGATTGTTACTGAAATTAATCTTTTATCTATTGTCTCTTTAATATGAAAAAGAAATAATTTATACCCCTCAAAAGCGGCTATAAAAAAATGTTTTTACTCAAGCTCTAGCATCTTTAATTTTTTCATTTACTATTATTAGATCAATAAATTTCTAAGAATTTACTCCTCAAAATTCTTCAAATGTATTAATAGTAATTTTAAATTCTTCACTATTTTTAAAGACTGGAGCTGCTTCCTTTCATGCCTAATTCCGTGAAGTAATAAAAGGATTAAATTGAGGTAATAGCTTTATTAAACTCACCTGCCCCTATGATAATTTTTATATATAACTTCTCCACCATGAATTGTTGTATTTTTCCTATTATTGGAGCTATTATAGGCTTAAATCAAATTAGCCCTCAAAAAAGCTTAGCTTACTTCTCTATTAACCATGTTGCTCAAATACTTGCTAGAATAATATATTTTAAAATAATTAGATTTGTTTATTATATTCTATATTCAACTATAACTTTAAATTTAGCAATATTTTTTTGATATTTTAGTATATTTTATACTAATCAATATATAAGAATATTTTTTCAGGGCTAATGTACAGAGAAGTCTACGATGTGTTAAATATGTCTAAACGCTGAGTAGAATTACCAATTTTGGCAGCATATACATGTACCAGTATTAAAAAATTGACAGATAAACCCACCCCACCAGCTCACAATCCCCACCCGCAAGTTTTTTTAAAATTCTTATTTCAAAAATGATCAGCATCCTCTGGAAGGCCAAAAAACGAATTTTAAGCGATTCTTATTTTTCCGTTTTATGCCTTTTTCTTTGCCGCCACTGGGCCGATATTCAAAAACTTGGCATAGTAGTAACATTTTTTAAAAATTTCATGGAAATTCGAGCAGCAAATCGACTGAATGTAGGTTATCCTCAAACAATAATTGTTAAGTCTCAAATTCAATGACGATCTCCAGCTATGCCTCCAAGACATCTATAAACAACAGCCAACCCAATCGGTATACTATACCTGAGATGCTTATTCGGAAGAATTGGAGGTGTTTGCAAAACATTTAGCATCAGAACTGTTTTCGAAACAACTAACACTCTGATATCCCTACTGTGCCGCACAAAACCAACTAATGAATATGTATAGGCGCAAGAAATGCAATATATAAAATAGACTGATTACGCTAACTGCTATATTGGCAAAATATCGAGACCTGTTATAAGTAGGATTAAAGAACATACAGGCTATATAACAAATAGAGAAATAAAGCCAGCTCGAAGCGAGCATCTAAGGGAAATAGGGCATAGGGTTAAATGGGAGGAAGTCTCAGTATTGGATAACAATAACAAGAGAAAGGTGAATGAATCAGCGTTTATAAAATTAAACAACATTTGTCTTTCTAATTGTTCTGAGGACTGTGACCCAATTTGGCTAGTATCTTAGAAGAACATATCTAGCTGATATTCTCCAAATCTGGGGCTTTTTAAGTAGATGTTTTACTTCGCTATCTGCAGGACAAACTGTTTGCCTGATATTATTCATTCACAAGACAAACATGTTGATGTTGAAGTACTATTTCTGGCATATCACAGCCATAAACAACGCACTTGCAGTCTTAGATTGCATAACAATTAACTGGTGTGTCAGAGGACTGCAAACCTCATCCTCGCTTGTCGCTTGGGAGGGTTAGACGTCCATTGGGAGTGGGAATGACTACCCCACGTGGTCCAGGGCTTTGCTGGTTTTGCGCCGTGCCATCATAAAATTGCAATTACGTCTTTGTGCAATCTCAGCATGTTACAGGACCATTGTAGTAACATACTGCATAGGACAGAAAACAAAATATATTTTCTCATAATTGTAAATTGTACTTGCAAAAGGCAACAGTGGTTGTCGAAACGTCATACAATAAACTGAAATCTAAACATATATGTTTATATATAATATGGCTTCGATTCGGCCAAACAATGGAGTCCTACAAACAAGAAAACCACAGGATAAGTTTTAAGAGTTACATAAACTTTCATCATGATTAGGTCAGGCCGGGAATACTGCTATTATTGTCTAGGGGGTTGCTATTTAGACAGTGTTGCCCATCCTCAAAGAAGCGTCGATTGTAACGATTTAGTGATATGTCGTGGGAATTGACTAGCCAAGTCTAATATTCAAGATTACATAGATTATAGTATAACGTACAATTTCAGTGATATAATTGAAATACTCGAATATACTAAAGTTCACAGGAATGTAATGCAAATTGAGGACACCTCCTTAATAAATAGTAATATAATGTTTCTCACCAACAAGCAGCCAGTGATTCTGTATGTACCTGCATGAGGTCGGCGCGGTCTTGATCTACTAAATGGAGTTTGTCAGTCTTATAGTGTTCATTCCAACTCAAAAGTCGAAAAGAAAATCACAGATTCCAGCTCAATTCGACCCTGGACTGTTTGATAATGGAAACTTGTGCCAGTTAATGTGTTTTTGAAATCTGGTAAATCTAGTACAACCCGGATATGTTTGTTTAGTTTTCATAATACACTACCCATTGTTAAGGAAGTATAATCGCAAGTAAAATATTGACCTGCAGTCATTATACTCATTAATTGCAAATGACATCACGGATAGATATCTGAAATTCAATATGTCAGAATTGTTTTGTGGAACTGTGTTTTCTTTTCCCCTCTACTTCCCAGGGCAATCATAACAAAGAAAAATTAGATATTATGTTTTTGAAATAAACGACAGGTAGATCCCGAAAAACGATGACACTATTTGCCTGGCTGTCAGTCATTCAGTCTGTCACACACACAAGGCTACTTATCTGCCAAGGATGAAAAAGCTTTAGAGGTTTTTTAAATCGACCAGTGGTGTTGGAGCTACGGTCAAAAATCCAAAAATGATAAAATCGCGCAAACTGTAAATGTTCGCATCTTCGCAATGAATTATGTTCTGCTATTGAGAAGCTTCTGATCCCGCACGTGTATTACGTATCTTGACAAGTGACATTTTGTGGTTTTTTTTTTGACATTGTATTGGTTTTTTGTGACATTATGTAGGTTTTTCTACAAAATACTAACTTAGCACTAGCTGATGGACACCTTGTGAACTCGTTTTGCAGTTGCACATGTTGCCTAAACGTCATGAGGCTACAGTTATCAATGTTTGGCTCTGATGTGATGTAAAATCTGCTTCAGAGATGGCATTACTGGAGGTCTTAGCTGTAAGTTGTATACTATAGCTAGAAGGAAACGGCAATGTATAGGTGCATAGTGAGAATTTGTGTGTTAATAATATCTGTTGATGATAGTTCCATTGGATTCTTGTTTCAAATACACTTGCTTGATATTGAAAGCTAGAAATTAGTTGCGCATCCACTTTTTCTTGTCCATTCTGGAAATTACATATGCAAATTTGGTGAATTTCAAAAATACGAGAGATAAGCGGCGTGGTTGCGATTTCCCGTAATTCTCCTCGATGTTTTTGATAATCATCCAGATGCGATCTTGCTAGTCAACCAAATTTCTTCTCAGAGATAAAAACTACAGACTACTCGGCTTGACAAAACATATGCAACCAACATGCCTCCACTCTGGTAGTGACTGCCATGTTCACCGCCCGCAATCGTCCGATGACACCAGTAAATAGCCTTGGAAACGACATGGGTACAAACATGGCACCGCGCAGACCACTTTCTTGGCAAAAACTCTCGGCAACATAGGCATGCGGTGCATATTTGATCACGGGTTGGCGGAAATTCCAGTGGCAGCATTAGGAATACTTGAAACTCTGTTTTTGCATTTTATTATTTGTATCATATTTAAGTAGACTTAACGTATCCTTTGCATATATAATAGTATTATCTTAGCTTGTAATATATTTTTTTTGTTATACATGTGTGCAGTTAGATTTTTTCTTAAGAGATGTTAATTCAACCCAGTTTCATTTCAGCAGCTACTATTACAACATATGCAATGGTAGCTGCAAAGCAGCAGCGGTGGCGTAATCGTAGACGTTATGGGTCTCCTAATCGTACGATGCGCGGGTTCGAATCCCGTCCCAAGATAATTTTCTGTTGGCTATGGATGTTGTGATTATCCATAGTATCACCCGGCGGGTCCCTAGGGCATGTTTCCTCGCTAGAGTCCGTGTGGAGTCCCATCCTTTCCCCTGTATCCCCCTATAGTTTATATAATAATAAATATAAAAAAATATTGCTGCACATTTATATATAAAATAATTAAGAAAAATCTTGGTAATCATATTTAATCTTCTAGAAATCTGTTCAAAGTAGGTCGGCCCATTTCACACATGCAATTGCTTTGGTCGTTTTTGTTAATCATAGTCATTATTCTCTTGTTGGTCGTAGGGTATTATAACATAACATAAGGCTTGTCAACCTTATACATTACACAAATCAATAAATTGCACGGCATGATCAGTATGTACAGATGTTACAGTGTCAAGGAATAGACAAATAGCTAAAACAAAAGAAGAGTGAGTTAGAAATAAACGTTATTTAACTGGTCAGAGAGTTGCATATTAGGTCGACTCCATTCTTTTAGGAGAATGGGAAAAGAAAGTAAATACAAAAATGTATCGAGTAATCGCTAAACAAGGTAAACAAAACATTAAGCTCAAAAACAGCAAGAAGTGAAAGCATCTACAACCTACTTTACTCCGACGTTAGTAGGTAAAAGCTAGAAATGAACCTATCTTATTGCCATAATTTTCTTCCAACTCAGATTCTTCAAGCAAACGTATATCAAAGCAATGAGGACCTAAACTACCGCACGCTGTATCTACACATTTCTGCTTCTATTTTTGTCTATAATTTTCTTCTGCTGTCGCCATGCCCATAAGATCTGGTTAACCCACATTAAAACGGCTAAAATGGACACCTTTTGGGAGCAAACGCGTCATCGTTTAATAAGGCCCAATTGGCTGGTTCAAAGGTTAGTTGGTACTTATGTGGAACGCGGCCAAGGCATAATAGCGATGTCTCGCTCACTTAGCTCGTCAATACTACGGGGCACTTTGAATGGGCTTAGTGGATATCATGAAAGTTGACTATAAGGTCATTATACAGGATGTCCCAGAAATTAGTGGACAATATTTCGGAATCACGTAGAAATAATATATTTATTTATTTATTTATTTATTTATTTAATTACACCACCAACAGTTTATAAACCAATTACTGGTGGGAAATACAGTACATATATATAAAAATTACAAAATAAACTAATTGCATTGATTGCTTAGTAATTATCAATAAGAACGCATGAAAAGCTACCACTGATCATAGCTCAATCAAACTGTGGTAGCTCTAAAAAAACTACCGCTTTACATACTCTCTTAATACTAGAAATGGATGTGTTGAAGATATCAAAATAATTCATATAGTCATTATAACATGAGCATATCGAATATAGCGGTGAGTGCAGCAGTAGATTCGTTCGTGGGGTAGGTAGGTAAAAGGCAAGGTTGGCCCTTGTTCGTACTCTAGGTGTATTGAAATTTAGCATAGACAAAAATGATGGACAGTCATGTTGGTAATTTATAACTTTGAACAAAAAGACTAAAGATTGTATCTTCTTTACATCAACCTGACCATTAGAATCTAAAACACCTGCTAGGAATTGAGTTAAACAAAGTTTGTTGTTGTCGACCTTCCTTTTAAAAATCCATGTTGTGCTGTAGAAATTGAAGAACTTACGTTGTATTGTATGAAATTATGTAATAACATTTCAAACGTTTTCGAGAAATTACTCACAATAGTGATAGGCCTATGGTTTTCAATTAATTTACGGCTTCCATTTTTATGGATAGGTCGAACCTTGGCTTCACGCCAAATCTCAGAAAATGTATGTGATCTGATACTTAGGTTATAGATTTTAGTTAAAGGTGCAGCAAGAATAGGTGCAAAATTACGGATTAAGAATGCAGGTATACTATCAGGTCCACTAGTGAACTTGTTTTTCATTTTCTTTAATGCCATAAGAACCTCATTTTCTGTGAAGCTATTCAACACAATATTGTTTGTAGCAATAATATCATCATCTGGCCTAGCTGCTACATTGGGGGAAGAACACACAGACTGGAAAAAATTAGCGAAGGCATTTGCTATATCAACAGGGTTATTGAAAACACAATCATTGTGAGTGAATTCAGAAGGTGAAAGGCCACTGTGCCTTTTACTTTTGATGAAGGACCAAAACTGATTTGGATCTTTTTTTATGCAATTTTCAGTCTACTCGATGTACTTTTTATACGCATGACTAACGCCTCTTTTAATTTTGTAAAATGTATCATAGACACTCACTTCTTGACATTTTTTGTATAATTTATGTAGCGAATTCTTTTGTTTAATATCCTTGATGATTGCGCGAGTGTACCAGGGTCGAAATTTGCCAGGCGTACGCTTAGTTTTCGGAATACACATGTTGAAAATATTTATTAGGTTATTGTAGAATAGAGTGCAAGCAATATTGACATCCACAATATCCTCAAGACATGACCAGTCCATAAGTGTCAATTGTTCATACAGTGTAACAAAATCAGCTTTGCGAAAATTGAAGGTAACATCATTTGATTGTGACCAGGTTTTGCTACGAGAGTTTCTGTGTAATGTAATACAAAGTGGAGGATGATGTGAGTCTTCGGGCAATAGGTCATCGTATGCTCTAGTCACCAAGCACGATTTGTTGGAGAACACTAGGTCAAGCAATCTATTGTTAATATTAAGAATTTGATTGTATTGTAAGAAGTCAAAATATGCTGTAAAGGAGTCAACTACATTCAATTTGCGTGATGGTGAGATATTCTGTATACAAAACTCTGGAATGTTGAAATCCCCAAGAAAATATATAATAAGATTGTGATATCAGTAGTTGTACACTCGAGGGGATCTTCGGCTAACTATTCGGTTATGCTTTCTTGGTTGCCCAAGTCACTGGAGTGTCGCTCAGGTTAGAGAAATTGAGTGCTGGATGTCTTATAAATGTGAAGATCGATTTAATTGAAAAAGTACCGTTCTTCAGTAGTCACCTAGTCACCTGGTTATTTTTGAATTATATTATATGGCACACATTTTAATTATCTATTGTCATTTCACTTCCATATCTTCTGTAAATACCTTGACAAATGACAAAAATCTGAAAATAACTTTTACTATAAAAAAATGGCGTCAAGAAGGTCGACTCTGCACTTCCTATGCAACGCTATCATCAATACATAATGATTATACTCGACACAAGTTACTCCATCTCAGAAAAAGTTGGCTACGAACATGTATAACAAAGGAATTGAATAGATCAGTCAAACAGAATCATACAATTAGTCTCCACCGATTTGATAAGATTGTGATCCAGTCTACCGCCCTATCGACAGTACCGACCACCAAGCAATACTTATGCATTCGAAGTAGACAGACGTACGCTTGTTGAGTTCTCCTGCACGCGTATATCGAAAATATGTCTAATAGATGGATAATTACCGGCGTATAAATTGCTAGCAACAAAAAATCTACTCCCATCCCCTTCAACCCCATCATCCAATTTCTACAACTGCAAAAATTTTTCTGAAAATGATCAGGATCATCTAAAACGTCAAAAACCGAAGTTTATTGAATTTTTACCTTTTCTCGTTTTTTTTATTGCAACTCGACCGCCACTGGACCCACTTCCAAAGACTCTAAAGCTTTTTCAACCTTGGCATAATATTAACCTTGGGTGACTTTTTTTTAATCTAATTGGTACTTTCAAGCTATAGGGAGGCCAACGATTAGCGGACAGACAAACAGGCAAACCAACGGAAATGAGTGACATGTTTTTTCAAGACGTACATGTCATACAGCATTAAAAAAATAGATGTGGATCATTTTGCGATTACAATAGGTACCTTCTCGCCAGTGGTGTAGGAACTAAAGTACTTTTTAATGACTCAAACAGGGATGTGGACTCAATCCATCCTCTACGAGCTTTCTGGCAGTGATAACATTTTTTATTCTTGTTCTCGTTGGTTTTTTAAGTTTTTTTACACACAAGTTTACTACTATGTCAAGGAAGTAAAAGTCTTGTGGCGGCGGTACTACGAACAAAAAACGAAAAAGATGAAATCACTAGAAATATTGATTTTTTCGCTCCAAAGTATTTTTATTTTTTTGAGCAATTCTGAACAAAAACGAGGCTTAAAGACTGTGCACTAAAATTGATAATTTTCGAGGTATAAGTGATTTAACATTTTCGATCATGAAAAAAGAATATGAAAAAACGAGAATGTGTTGCCAAATTCGCCAAATATTCTTCAACAAAAACTCCAAATCATTTTAGGGGGTATTGTTACTGTATTTCCTTGTTTCTTTGCGTGTTACATAGGCAATTAGAAAAGAAAGGTCTATGATAGCAGTGCCGCTAAAATGCTTTGAGATATTATTAATGGATGTTTGTAGAATATTTAGGAGCTGTTCAAGAACTTTTGATATTTTTATATATGACCCCAAGATGGATCCTTTCCCAAGCACTATAGTCCGGCACTAAAATGGAAGAAGGTAACAAAATACACCATACGCCCCTGTAAACACGGTGAAGTCCGCACACAGATATATAGTCGAAATCACGAAAGATGATGATTACATCATCATTTTAGTCTGTAGTAAAGACAAACGACAGCGATTTGTGAATATGTTTAATGAAGTTTCAGATATGCTAGACAGAGACAAACAGAATTTTATTGTCTAAACAAACTGTATTGCTAATATGCATGTATCCGACAAAGATAGACGATGTTTTCATGTTGCATGATCGATCATATTTGAAAGAGGAATAGTTAGGTTATGTTAAAGCAGCTTATGTGGTTATCGAATAATACTTTGGTCTTTGGTGTTGCTGTCTTAAGGTATTCTAATCATAACTGTTTTTTTCAAAACAAAAACTCCGCACTAAGATTATTATAACTCAAAACCATGAAATAAAATGAAAACAAAAATAATCAGTGTAATAACCTATCTTCCCAAATCATAACATAAATTTGTTGTCATTATTCCTGATATCGTGATTTTATCATCGACGTACGTCCAATGATTACTTCAGTACAATTTATGGTATGACGTAATAGTCATCTTTCGTGATTCTGACTATACAGGACATACCAACAGTAGCGCACGCCGCATTATGGTACGCTCTCCCATCTTGGTACAAAAGTAAAATTTCCAAAATTCATTCTTAAATTGTCTTACCCGTTTCCTCATTTGGAATCTTATTGCACTTTTTCAGCACCTCTAACATAACCTCGATTGGCGTTTTCTTGCTAGCTCGATATCAAAAATGTTGGATTGAATAGAAATATTTACTGACATTTCAAAAATAAAAGGAAAAGGTCACCGAGCTGACCGCAACATCGGTAAATATCAGGTAACCAAATAAGTTCGTGCGGTCGCAACATCCATGGCAATGGATGTTGGTGATCGTTAGCGATTGTTTGTTACCTGTTGTCACTTTAGTATGAATCCTTCTTTTCTCACACACATAAAAAGTTGCTGAAAATTGTTTTAATAATTAAAAATGGCGGCGAATAAAACAGTAATTCTAAGTTGTTTACTGTATGAGTACAAACTTGGTACAAAAGCTGCAGCGGCGGCGCGAAAAATTTGTACCGCATTCTGAGATGATGCCGTTGGTGATCGAACAGCACAGAAGTGGTTCAAAAATGTTTCTTCGGGAGATCTCAGTTTGAGCGATGAACCGCGCTCAGGGAGACCAAAAGTCATGAACAACGAGGATCTTCGACAGGTTGTGGACGCAAATTCCAGGACAACGTGCCAAGAACTTGCAGAAATGTTTAGAGTAAATCCTGAAACTATTCGTTTGCATCTTGATCAGCTAGGAATGACGTGGAAGTTAAGCAAATGGGTCCCACATGAACTGACAGATGATAAAAAAGTAAGTCGTTTTACCATTTGTTAAGCAAAGATTTCACGCAACGCTAATGATCCATTTCTTAATCGGTTATTAACCTGCGACGAAAAATGTATTCGAATTCTAAGGGTTCCTATCATTGGTTGTCGCCTACTGATTCGGTACCACATACGCCCAAGGCTTCCTTGCACCCTAACAAGGTTTTGTTGTGTGTTTGGTGGTCGACAGCAACTGGAATTGTCCATTATGAATTTTTGGAAAGTGGTCAAACCATCACTGCTAACTTGTATTGTGAGCAGCTTCAACGAGTACAAGCAGCACTCATCCAGAAACAGTCTTCTTTGATCAATCGGAAGAAAGTGATATTCTTGCAGGATAACACCAAGCCTTATACCGCAAAAGTGACTCGAGAAAAAATGTCTGCACTCGGCTGGGAAACGTTACCGGACCCGCCATATTCTCCCGACATTTCGCCCATTGATTGTCACCTTATTTTGTCTCTTGACAACTGTATGAGGCACCGACAGTTCACAATTCCAGATGGTGTAATAAATGCAGTCCGTCAATTTTTTTACTACAAATCCAGGGAGTTCTACAATACCGGCATACAAAAACTGGTTCCACGTTGGCAAAAAAAGGTCATTGAATGTGATGGTAAATTGTAAATACTTCGACGAATACATAGTGTCTTATTGTTTCTCAATAAAAATTTATATTTTTCTAATAAAAACCGCACAACTTATTTGATTACCTGATATTTCAATTGAGCACATGTAGTTTCATTTGAAGACCAGTGAAACATGAAGATTCATTAGCGAAATAACCTCAGGATAAGATTTATTGAAACACTCCTAAGTGGTGTTGCTCAGTTCTTGATAGTACTTCCAAATCGTTGCAAACATTCTAGAAATGATAATGTATCAAATCTGAGAAAAGTATTGAAAACCGTTTGATCTACAACTTCCAAGAGAGTTTTTTGAGTCTAAATTTGTTGTCAATAATTTTGAAAGTTCTAGTTCTAGGCTTGTATTATAATGCAGGGTAACTAATGGCCTTATCGGTGCCTAGGCATACTTTACATCAATAAATAAAAAAACAAAATTACGAATGATATGCCGAAAAATCATTTTTTAGACATAGTAATTTCATTAGTACAATTAATGGCTGCGTCATTGTAGGCGTCCTAATATTTTTTTAGTCAATTCAACGCGGTGTAAACTGGTTTCGAAATAAATCAGCTGCATAGCTGACATGTGTAGCAAAAACAAGCCAATCGTCATCCTCTAATTCGATATACGTAATTTTCTAGTTAATTTCCTCTGTTAGCAAAGGTAAGAGATGTAAAAAGAGATGAACAACATCCGATCTCATCAGAGGCGTCTCATAGACATTTTGTCCTTTCAACTACTATAAAACCAACCATATATGGAACAAGTAGCTCTGGTTTGCTTTTTTCGTTGGTATACAGATACATATACAGCTGAACATTGAGTATAATGCAGCTTGTCTATTTATCCAAAAAAGACATTAATCCAAAACGACAGCAATCCACCAACAAAATCACAACCAACGCAATCGAACCTGACACTTCTGACAACGACTTCTCAACTAGCGTGTTTCTACATACTGTGCGAAATTTTAAAATGTAATCGGTTCATAGTTACAATATTTGTATAACCTAAAAAAATTAGTTATAAAATTTGTAGGCTCATTGCTAGGAAGACAGGTCTCTCTCCTCAGGGTGATATCTACCTGTCAACGCAAACATAGCATATATTTTTCAAATGAAGTGTCCTATATACTTAAGTATATTTCGAAATTGACACTTCATAAGAAGAACTTTGATTCATCTTTCTATAGAGTTTGTACAACTATGGAGCTACGTTGCTATTTTGTACGAAAAGCCACTGAGCTATGGTAGCTTGTAAGTAAATCACTTTTACAGATAAAGTAGCAAACTGTTTGACTAAATAAGCCTCATATCCCATAGTTCCCAATAATGTGATTTAAGAGTGAAGTACTAACCTGAGAAACACGTAGTCCACGACATTTACATTGAAAATGCTATCTTAGCAATTTTTTTCATCAAAAAAAATGCATTTGTTTGTCCATTTTTTTTCGGCAATCGTAGTTTGTGAACGAATAACAGTGTAGCTCTAAAATTGTATCACAATATTCCACATTTATAGTAGATTACCTTGAGATACTACTTCTTTTCTTGAAATTTCATTTTCAGAAAAACTTTTGTTTTTTCCAAAAAAGCAAACTGCGTTTTCAAAAAGAAACTCACTCAAGACCTAGAAAAAGAGCATTACAAACCATTGCTGAAGAAAACAACTTTTTTGCTCTTACGGTTTTCGAGCTTTGGTGTAAATTCTAATAGAAACCCGTCCCCCTGGCCACGTCCACAGTGGCGGATGATTGGCTGTAATCGGAGGCGAATATGCGTAGCTCTTCGCCGTGATGCTACGTTTCAGCATATTCATTCTGTTCGCTACTGTTGGAACTCTATCGGTCGTGTAAGATTTTTCCCAAGTGTTTCTTAGTGTTCTGTTTGTATTGTTACTTGATAATTGCTGTTGTTAAACACTGCCTAAAAGTCGAGCTGCATTATCAAAACATCGTAAGCGCACGCATCGAAGCAATGTACAAAAAAGCTTTGCTAGCAAGGTAAGTGTTTCTTTGAGATCCGTTGTCTATAATTCCACAAATTCGATTATTGACTGTAATAGTTATAATAATAATAATAATAATATTTATTTACTCTAAAATACAGGGAACATGAAACGAGTAAATAAATATAATATATCCATAGGAGGACAACGCCTGTGCATGGATCATATTATGTATGTTGAATTGCAAAATATAATAAAATAGAGAGAAAAAAGAAATTATTGGTAAGAATGGTAGAGCATTTATTGTGTAATATTTGAGATTATTTTATTAATTTGATTTCTCCCAATCGTGTTAATAAATTTTTTTATTTTTTTTTTGAAGCCTAATGTATTGCGTAATTGTTTTAAATTATTTGGTAAATGTTCGTACAATTTTGGAGCTATATACAGGTGACATCGTTTCATTAGGGATTTGTTTGGTTTAGGAACATTTTTTGCGCGTAATTTATATCTGGTTTTATGATTATGTTTAATTATGTCGTGTTCACTAATAGTTTTGTGATAATGAGTGATGGTATGTAAGAAGTAAAGTTGTTTAGTATCATATACTTGTGCATCATTATATAAGTCATTAGTTGGGTATAATTTTGTTTTGCCTAACATTGATTTTAAAATTCTTCTTTGAAGTACATCTAAATCGTTAAAGTATGTCGTGCATGCAGCACCCCACACTACTATACCATATGTTATGTGTGGCTCGACTAAAGCTTGATATATTATTCGTAGATAATATTCAGTTAATATACCGTTTAGAAATTTTATTTTATATGCTATGAATTTAATTTTCTTTAGTATGTGAGAAATATGTACATCCCATCGCAAGTGGGGATCTAGATAAATTCCTAAATATTTTGTTTCATTAACTCTATTGATTTTTATATTTTTATCATTTACCTTAAACCGAAGATGGTTATATTTTGGTAGATGATTAGATAGTGATGAAAATGGTAAAAAATGAGTTTTAGTAAAGTTAATTGTTAATTTTCGGTTATTAAACCACTGAATAATTTTGCAAAAGTCATTTTGGATAATATCTTTTAAGTCGTTCCAATCCTTACCTTTATAGAGTATAGCAGTATCGTCTGCAAAACTGACTATTTTACCAGTACTGTTAATTTTGGTTAATGTTGGTAGTATAGTTTAGATGAAATGGTAAGGTTTTCAAGTTGAGCACATTAGCTGGTTTCACGATGCTTCTTTGAAGCTTTTAAATTGAGTTACTCGATGTATGCTGGTCAAATACCCTGAGCTGGGCAGAGCAAAAAAGTCATATTCATTTTGCAGCTCGTCTGCAGCCTTGCCCTCAGATTTTTATCTCTACAACTTACTTCTTTATCCAGGTTGTCAAGAAAAGAAGTTGGAACTATCTGCATCGCCTTTTGTTGACAACAGCAATGAATTATCTGAGCTTTGTCCAGTTGGTGTGAAAAGTGATGTTAGCAAAACCTCGTGCAATACAGTGTCTGACGAGAAGGTTTATGCTTTTGAATTAGTGAAGGACCAAAATTACCTAAGCATTGCTGACAGAATAGATCGCAGGAGGATCGTTAATTTGGGCTATATTTTGTCGGAGTATCGTGAAGTGTGCAATCATTTTTTTGTGAAAATTGTAAGAAAGCTACGATTCTACAATCAGAGCCAAGCAATAACACGAAAAAAACCGTCAATTCTGCAGCAGTTTGGGGGAGCATATCAACTGGCATAGGTCACCATCAATATGAGGAATTTATGGCAATTTTAAATGACTTTAGATGACGCTATGACCACTCGAACTTTTCGGACAGACACTGAGAATATCAAGAAGGTATGCTGTACATAGGATAGCTCAGAATATGTATTAGTTCATATGGTACTTGCATAGATGTATATGCTACTGTAATCTAAGGTCCTAATTAATAGCTACATGCATCTCAACTTCATGATTAGTCCTTACAACTGTGAACATTTTCTTATTATTTACTTCATGAGATAAGTATTCTCATTCGAGTAATGCACTTACTAATTTTCATGATTATACTCTGTATGTACTTTTCACGTATTGCATTCTATTTTTTTTATTTTGGCGTAACGTGAACAACATATCAATTTAGGAATTAAATTTGAAAATAAAAAAAGGCAAGAACGTTTGCCAGGCTTCCTAGGTGACTCCAAAACCTGCGTGGGGGACTTTGAGCTTTCGGACTAACACAAAAAGTATCCCCGAATCGGCTTATATTCGCGGAAATTCAGCATAGTAGCGACAAAGGTACAAATTCCCCAAGTCGGCAATTTGACCATAAAAACAATTGTTTGTTTATTTTGTCGTTGTGGAGGCTAATCATGGTGATCGATCCCTAAATCTAACTAGAAAAATGCTAATTAAAACGTTTACCCGATAACTCAAATGAAAGCTACAGCTAAAGAACAAATAATTTTCACCTGATAATTATTCCAAACGAAACGTCGTTCAGCTCAAATAGTATAGGCAATGGAAGTACGACATAAACCCTTCAAAACACCTACCCTCTCAGCATAACCCATTAAATATTATTTGCATTTCCATCGAGGTATGGGAAGAATTTCTTATGGACGATATGAAAGCTGCTGGCAAAGAACAGAAGTCAGTTGCAATTGAGAAAGGTCATGTTATGCCAGATGGCACTCCGTATATTACTGTTATCGCTGATGGTGGATGGAGCAAGAGGACCTACGGCCATGGGTATAATGCGTTTTCAGGAGTAGTAAGTTTTGGAACTCAGAACCTCATTTTAGTATTAAGCTTTAGTGTTAGTACGGTTGAGTAAGAAAAGATTTGCTAAACTCCGCCAATAAAGCCGTTAATCATTATTACTATTGTTTTAAAAATTAGGTAATTTGGGTGGTTGCCAAATAGTCAACTTGGAACTTTGACGATACCTTTGTAATATAGGTGAAATACGTTACGACTTCCGGTTTTTTAATTTTAACACTTTGTACATATATTGTACTGCTCTATTTGCAAGATGGAAGTATTCCATCAAGAGAAACCTCCTAAATCGGCATGACTTTCAAATTCCAGGTATATGTCTCTAGTTGCGAAGTGCACCGGGTAAACTTTGCCAAACGCTCGTCATATACTGCTAGAGCATATGCAGCAGCCATTTCGCATTCGAGGGGTCCGAGGTGGCATTTTGACGTTTTGCGAAGGAAAAGCTTGTCAGTAGGCAGTATGACTGCTAAAGTCTGTCTCAAAAGGAAGAGAGCTTTAGAGATGAGCAGGCAGGTTCGTAGGAAACGGACAAAGAAGCAGTCCTCTGGTGGTCCAGATATACATTACGGACCGGATGCGGCTATCGAGGATACTAATCAGGAAGAAGGACTTATTCCTGAAAAATCTAGCCAGCCGTGTCGTATCTAAGGAAAATCTTGCTGAGTTCTCTACGAGAGGCCAAAACACCAACGCTTCGGTGCTGTTATTAAAAGAAGATCTACCACACCGTGCCACAACCTTGTGAAATAGTTTAGAAAATTTAAATACATTATATATCCTATATGATAGAGTACATGAGGCTACTGCGAGGAGGAGGTATGAAGAACATATGGGATTATCCGTTGAACAGTGCGGACGTTTTGTATGTCAAAAATATCCTTTTTTGGCAGCGGATGGTCTCGTAGGCAAAAAAGGCCTTATAGAAATAAAATAAACACTAAAGGAGGATCATGCTACTCTGTTGAAAATAATAAGGTTTCCTTGAAAAGAGTGTTGAGTGTCATGTCCGTATACGTTAGAGACATAAGCGGTTTGTTTCTATTAGTAGCGCCTGTAAATAAAAAGGCTGACAACTATCGCCCTATTTCCATCTTGCCTATATTTGGCAAGATCCCAAACCATCCCATCACGTCTTATTTCGAAACCAATGGCTTGATTAGCGACAATCAGTTTGGATCCAGAAAAGTCAAATGTAAAACTTCAGTTGTAGTGCAACTTGTGCAGTATGTTAAGCAGTATTTCAACAATAGTGAGATTGCAATGGTCCAGCCGCCACCTTAATTTTTTTGTTACTTTTATATAGAAATATTATGTCCGTGTGGCAATTTGTTTTAGACTCATTAGTCAACATATTTTTGGTATATCGTGAGCCATAACGACCATGCAATCAAAAGTGATTCTTTTCTTAGTTTTCAACAGAGAATATATGAATTGTTGATAGCATCATTTTCCTAAAATGAGTCGTTTCGTAACTTTCCGCGGCGCTACCGGGCTGCCGCGTCTCGTCGTTGGTTTCCGTGTTTGGACAGTGAAGTAGGTCGCTGACATGACCATAATACACTGGGTTGAGCCTCGGCTCTCCGTTCTCCGAGGGATGATTCCGATGCAAAGATCGTCGCCGACCGATCACCGATACCCCAAGGAACAATGCATCGGAATCACCCTGGTCTGCGCTATGCGATGACAGTACGGACTGGATAACGCTGGCAACATCCAAGGGTCAAAATGAACACGGCATGCAGAACTAACTGGGCATGTACGAGTATGTACAGTGCTTTTATTATGATTTGGCACCTATCCTGAGATCTAGAGGATATTCCTGTCCCATCGCCTTAATCAATTGAAAGCTTATATTCCTATCAATAAACTCTTCCTCTCAACTTTTTTACAACAGTTGGAACACTACTAGTACATCCTTATTTAAGTACAAAATAACACGCAACTCCCACTTTACTCCGCCACTGCCTTTTCTCCTCTTTACATGCCCTCCGGCAACCGTAGTTTGCTTGGCTGGCCACAAAATTCTTTCCGTTTTTTTGTACTTATTGCGGCGGTTCGGACGACGCGTCCTATCGTGGCTCGGTACCACCTCATCGGTACATCCGGTTGTAAGAGCACGGTGGTATGCCCGCTGGTTAGCCAGTTAGTCCGACAGTCTCCTTCTTCTTCTTTTTCCTCTCCAAGCCTGGAGATGTGGAGATGCTGCCGTCGGTGTGATGAGCCCTCCTTGCAAGGTCAGCGACTGAACTGCTTTACGTACCTGCACCGTTGCCAAGTTGTCGGAAGAAGCATACAGTCTGCGATAAGAGTCGGTGACTATCAAGCACAGCCACTTAACAAAGTTGGTGAAATGTCATTTCAGACAATATGCAACGAGCCAAACGTTTAAGAAATTGTCCTGTAGATTTATAAATGGAAGCCATCATCACTTACAGTGGGTTATCCGTAGAGTTTGCTGTTTCTCCTATTTTCTCTTTAGTTTCCATGAGACCCATCTAATGATTCCACAGAGAAGAGCAGTATAGTTTTGGCTGATTAGTTAAGATACAGGTACAATGATCTTGACGTTGCGGCCATATCGCAAAGAAAGTTAGACCAGAAAGAAAGTTTGTTCTTTCTTCATGCCGAGCATTTGAAAATGTATATTTCCTTTTCTTCTTCAAGACATACTACAATAGTATCAATTTTATTCAATTACAATATCATTAACAATCAGCTTACTGCGTTGCGGTATTCTTTTGAAAAAACATCAACCTATCACATGTCACAATATGAAATACTGATCAATAGAACACTGCATTGAACGAAAAACTTGAAAATTATGTTATATTCCTATTTGAAAAGAGAAAAATTAGACAAAAAACATGCTCTAAGGCAATGTGAAAGAGGAAGGAGGCCCCAATTGCGCATGGGTGACAAGCGTTGCCAAGTTAAAGTGGAGAACAATACCAAAGTTATGCACCATACCGTATAATGTGTATGGTTATCGAGATCCCTAGCTCAACACGGAAAGACCTTGAAAAAAATTTGGTGGAAGTTCCACAAATCATATTTACTTAACGGTGCTTGTTATTTTTCTTCCTGTTTACATATCATTGTTTTATCCATTTATACAGGGTGACTTTGAAGTTGAGTCATTAATTTTCAGATAATGATTGTAGAAGGAAGATAAACCAAAATATGTGTGTAAAAATAAAAAAAAAATAAAAAAAAATTTTTACCTTGTTTTATAAAGTATCCTCCCGACAAGTATTTCAGTGCGGACCTGTATTTGATCGTGAGGTCCCCTGTGAGGTCTTAAGTCACCTGATTCACGAGCCCGTTGTACTACATTAACAAAGGCACGAGGGGTTGGTTGCACTCGATTGGGAAACCGATCCGCATAAACATGTGCCATTTTTTATTTCGTTTGAGCCACGCAACAGACACTATTCACACGCGACACTGACAGTGACTGTATGTATAACTGAACTGAATAAAATAATAAACTGTACACAAACATCGTTCCAAATTCCTTCGCTTTTTTGTTTCCGATGCGATGAACCGGTAAGGCGGATTATATCCGTTGTTGCCAAACACGAGCACATGATATTGAGACAGGGCGGTACTCAAACTTCCAAAGGGCTATAACTTTGTTACTTTAATTTTACCAGAAAAATGGTAAAGGAAAAAAACATTTCTTTTGATCAGATCTACACACTGTTAAAATAAATGACTCAACTTCGAAGTCACCCTGTATAGTCTTTCAAGATATTTTGACAATTCGTATGGATATGGAAAACTACTAGGAGTAATTTTTTTAAACATTCAAGCAAATATTGCACGAGACACTTTTTTAAGTGATAATTTAGTCGTTTTGAATACTTGAAAGCAACACTTGAGATAATAGATATATGACAAACGGTTGCTATACTGCAAATTTTTTATACCTATTGTTTGGACGTGCATGTCCCTCAAAATTCAAACAGGGTGCCCATTTTTTCAGTCAAGTTAATAGGCCAGGCAAGTACTGTAATCGCGAAAAAACTTCAAATGGGAGAATAAATTTCAGGTATAACACAGAAGGTACATTCATCAGGTATTCCTTGGCCATCTATTACTGACAGAAAAATGTTTATTGTTAGGACAAGGGCATTATCCCTTGAGATGGGCATATCACGAACAACGGTTCCAAATATTTTGAAGAACCATAGGTTAGTTCTAATGAATTACTTTTAGAATGCACTTATATCATAATATCGTTTTGCATCAGGCTTTGAAAGAGGAAGACTTTGATCGGAGGTTGGACTACTGCCATTGGATGTAAGGTATGATACGCAAAAATAGATAATTTTAAATTCAAATTCTTTGGTCCCATGAAGCCACCTTTAATAGTGACGGGAGAGTCAATCCGCACAATATGCATTGTTGGTCTGTAGAAAAATCCGCATCGGTTACGTGAAGTTCAGCACTAAGAACGTTGGAGTTTAAATGTGTGATGAGGCATACTGGGAGGCAGAATTATTGAGACATATTTTTTCAAGCAATTCATAAATGGCAATGTCTTGGCTTTTTGGACAATCAATTACCATTGTTGTTGGAAGATGAGCCACTGGAAACACAGCATAACTTCTTTTTGCAGTTGGATGGTTGCCCAGCACATTCTGCTATTATTGTTTGAGAGCCTATTAATGCAGTATTTCAACAGCGGTGGCTTAGAAAAAGAAATATGTTTCCATGGCCTTCGCGATCACCAGAGTTAACTTGTCTTGATTTTTATTTTTGGAGACGGTTAAAGGACATTGGGTGATATGCATAAAGGCGAGTGGGTTCTTAGAAGTAGCTACTCCATATTGTAGCGAGTAACTACTCCTGTTAGGGAGAGCATACTCGGTTTTGATATGCATAAAATATTTGTCGAGAAACGGAGAGGCTACTCAAGTGCTGATGAAATACTTGAGTACGCACTCTGGTTTTCGAGTTCCGACTTGTATTTTGTTGTCTCGTCGAATTGGCAATTTCCCTATTGCGAGCAGTTACTACTGTATACCAGTAAACGTTTGTGTCGGTGGTGTTTAGGTCGATTATACCTATTCTGAAGACCATTCATCTGAAAATCAAACAGTATTTGTTAATATAATTGAACAGTATCCTGTTTTGTTGGAAAAACCTAACATCCCGGAAATCAAAAATAAACGACGTAAGGCGGCTAAAGAAATAAAAGAAAAGGTAGAAGCCGAATTAGGAGTTAATTATAACGAAGGGCAGATTTGTAAGAAGATTCAAAACATAAAAACCAGATTAAAAGCGAAGACAGACAGATATCAAACCGGAAACAAACCAATAAAATTGAAAGGATGGGAACAAGAACTGTTCAATTTTCTACAAGGAGAACCAAATCCTAGTATTGCTCGATTGCAATGTTAGTTGTATTTTTTTGTTTTTCCATACAGTAGGTATAAGATGTGATTGAGTATAATATATATACATCTCAATAAATATAAATAGCATATATTTTAAATTGTGGGTGCTGTTGTGGCAGGTTGCCCACAAAAAAGCATTGATTACACTCCAACAGCCTGTGCTGAAGAAGAAACAATCACCGAAGAAGCATCTGGAAGTTCACGACCAGTACTAAAAGCTACCACAATGAAAGCCGGACCCAGTAAGGAGCCTTCTAAAAAAAAGGAAAACGGATTAGTGGAAACTGATGAAGCACGAGATTTATCAATAACAGAGCTCCAACGTCTCGTTTTACTTGAACAAATACAAGTGTTTCGGCTAGCTAAGGAACTGCTACTTCACAAGAAAAATATTAATGAATCTGATCCAAATTTATCAACTTTAAATGAAAGTGCAGAAACTGGCAATCCAATTTTCATGAGCCTATTTCCAGGACAGAACTGACAAAAGTACTTCATGTTTCATAAATGTTATTTTTTATTAATTTTAAGAACTTTCTCTTAAGTTGCCATTTTGAAAGTGTTATTGATTTTGTTATGAGTAATTAAACATCGTTCTTCAACGTATATCTACATAATTTGTAAATTTGGATCATGCTAGATACTTACTTAGACCCGATAGCCATGAATAATTCTTGATATTGCATCTCTTCTAAATTGACCTCTCTTACGTATCACTCCATCTGCATAGTCAGCACCATGTTGATTATGGATTTCTTCTTGTTCGCCATCTCCCGGTATATCAACAGCAAAATCTTCATCATTAAGGTGCTTAGCCACATTATGCAAGATAAAACAACTCATGACAAGGGAGGGCACTTTTTCTGTATCGACGCGTATTTTGTTATGTTGAATGGGAAATCGCTGTTTTAGTTGCCCGAAACATATCTCTATTATAACTCGCTCTCTCGTAAACAGCCGATTGTATGATCTTTGTTCTGCTGTTTCTGCAATCCTAAAAGGAGTCATGAGCCAAAGAGCTATAACATACCCAGAGTCTCCCAACAAAACAGCACTAGCCCTATTCCATTTCATATATCAGAATTCTTCCATATCCGAGAGTCGTGTACAGATCCTGGCCAAGAAACATCCACACTTGTGAACTCTTCGTTTGAATTGCACGTTGCTTGTACATTTATACTAGCAAAGTTCTTTCTGTTCACATATTTGTTTGCATGAATAAACGGGTTCAGAATAGGTATATGGGTGCAGTCTATAGCACCAATAGCTGAAGGAAAATTGAACTTTTCTTGCCACTCATTTTTAGCATTGTATAGATCTTCACATGTGGTTGGGAATCTAATCCAAATGCTCGACTTCCGCACAATGCGTGTTATAACGTTGGAAACGGTACGGGATGCCGTAGATTGATGGACACCAATAGCTTCTCCTATGCCAATTTGAAATCCTGGATCACCCACATATCGTAAAAAAACCCTCATTCTTTCTATATTGCTCAAAGCACCGCCCCTATATTCTTCTGTCTCTCCAAGAAAATGGTTACTTATCCACTCAACATTAACTTTACTAAACCGATATAAGGCCCGATAGTCTACTTCCTTTAATTCCCTACGATCTTTAAACACCTTCGTAGGCTGATAAGTAGGCATAAATTCGGCCATTTCGTTCACTTCTTATAAAGCTGAGTCTACTACTAAGGTATCTCGCATTTCTTTAAGTATGCACTCAGCGGTCAGAGTGGACGCTCACTTTTATGCATATAAAAATTGAAGTCGGCACTCAAGGAGCGAGTACAGCCTCACGGAAAGAGTAGAAACTTATGAGTGTGAGCTTCTACTTACATTTTTATGCATATCAAATGGAGTGGCTACTTTAAAAATGCGAGTCAGAAGTAGCCACTCGCCTTTATGCATATCACCCATTGTGTTTCAAACTCCAAAGAAGAAGATATTCGTGATGCAATACGTAACATACCGAAAGCCGAAATTGAAGCTGCAGCTTTGTCTATCCATGTTAGGCTTCAGGACTGAACAGAACGTGAAAGTCAGCATTTCGAGCATTTACCGAGGCATTAAAAACCTTCTTTTAAATCGATCCTTTTCAGGGCCACAAAAGAATAATAAAAAGAAATTACAGCAAAAAATTAGTTTGAAAAAATAAAAATTGCAGGAATTTCCGTATAAAATATTCTTTAGCCTAAATTTTAGGTTAGGAACAAGATATCGAGATGCGGTTTTCACGAGCTTATTTAGACATCATTCAGCTATTTTTTATAAAAAAACATACCAATGCATTTGATTTTTTTGAGAAACCATTTTTGACGGAATGTCGAAAGAATCCCTCTAGCAACCACTTGTGAAACTGACTAAACTTCAAATATTATAACATTTGTAATCCAAGAATAGTTCCTTTCAACTATCAAAAGTTTGTTCAAATCGGCTCAACCGTTTCGAAAATACAGCGTGTTTTTACGGAAGCTTTTGAATACCCCCACCACTTTATTTTTTAGAGAAACAGCAAAAATTGACAAACAAATAAGTTCACATTGCCCTCGACTTTAAAGATCAGGTGTTTTTTTGTTAGGTCAACATAGCGGAATTCACAGAAACATCACACCAGCGGCCAATTCAGAAAGTTGAAAATGTTTTCCAGGTTTTTCTCTTGACCGTTTTTTTACCGCATGCCTCTACGATGGATAGGTTCCAAGATACAATACAGTATAGTATTTTGCTTTCATTCTTCGAAATTTGCCGAGTTTTTTATATGCCAGAAACGAATTTTAAGAGCAGCATTAAAATTACCCCAGATCTTGCAGAGAGTACTTCAAAAGGTTGAAAATATTGACAGTACCTTGTATATACATACTTAGTATATGTATTGATACAAAACAAAATATTGATAAATGCAGGAAAAATACTTATTATTACAATAATATGATCATTTGAAACTGTAACAATCTAAGAGTTGTCCGTCATAAAACCAGGTTATATGAGCAAAACCCCTTACATAACGGTTTAAAAATGTTTAATGCTTTATCAGTACATATAAATACTCTACCAATACATATGGCTTCAGAAAAACATTGAAAGTGTATTTAAAAGAACTGGATGCTTTTAAATGTGAAATTGTGCCATCAAAGTGTTTATTTCTTCTCATGTTGACGTTGAATATGTTTACCACTGACAATAAATTATTATTACTATTATTATTATTACATTCTTATATATCAGGATGAAATCAGAACTAAAGCTTCGTTTGAAAACACCCAATTAAATCACACAGAGTATCAGACAGAGTACTTTTTTTGCTAAAGTACCATACTTTTTGAAAAAATATCACTCTTGTAATATTATTATATAAGGTGCGAAAAGCTCTCATAAACGCTATATGGTTAATCCTTCTCTGTCGTGCTTTTCACTTTCTTGTTCGGGGTCATAAATGGTAGAAATTCTGTCAGAAAAGCCAAATTGGACCATTCGCTTAGTTTTGTCACTATCCATTCTCAAATGGTTATTCACGCATTTTAAGGTGTTCTGTGAAAATGGCAGAAACAACATTGCACGTATTTGTATCCAACTATAATCTGAATTACTTCTTTGCCTTGGTGGGAACGAAAATATAAATATATATACAGAGCTGATCGTAGAAATTCTCAGAGGTCCCAATTTGATTCTTAACATATTTTTGAATTTTGAGAGGAAACATTGGAAAATCACTAATCTTGGAAAGTGAAACATCCGTTGGAATAATGAAAATGTACCTATTTAGAGAATCAAATGAAAACATTGTCAGTGAATTTGAACCCGAACCCACACTACGATATTCGTTGCCAGTACTTCTGCCATTTACGCCACGTTACCGTTGGCGTAATATTTACAGTCACCATACGTATATACTCATATCCGTATCAACAAAAGTCACGCCTCAGCCACATATGCACTGTTTGCTTTATTTAACCCTTTGCGGCCAGGTTTACCTTTTACCTTTTTATTATGAAATCGTTGATTTTATATCGTAGATATTTTGAATTAATAATAATAATAATAATATTTATTCGCCAAAATACAAAAAATGGGCAAATAAATATGAAAAAACCACAGAAGGCATCGCCTGTGTGTGGTTTATATCTTAATAACTAACAATCAATCATATATGTGTATAACAATTATTGTTAAATCTAAAAGGTATTAATGTAATTGGAATTTTGTAGTTTTAGTCTTCTATATAATTATGTATAGTCATTCGCTGCACATTACTAACCCAGTCTTTCGCCTTTCTTCTAAATTTTTTACCAAAATTAAGTATCTTCATTTCGTTTGGTACTACATTATATAATTTAGCTGCTAAGAATTTAGATGATTTTTTGAATAATGTTTTGTGTGGTCTTTGGATATTAGATGAGCCTATTCGAAATCGTGTGTTATGCTCGTGTTTATAGGATTTTTTCTCTTTATTACAATACTTATGGTATAAGGTGGTGGCATGTAAGAAATAAAGTTGTCTTGTATCAAGTATCCCTGTTTCTTGATATAAGTTGTTCGTTGGATATAATCTTGGCTTATGGAAAATGGCTTTCAAAACAGTTTTTTGTGCTATATTCAGGTCAGAAATATATGTCTTGCAGGCGGCACCCCAGGCTGTGATGCCGTATATTATATGGGTTTCAACTAAGGCATGGTATAGGATTCGCAGATAACTTTCTGTAAGAATGTTAGCGAGCATTTTGAGTTTATAGGCAACATTTCTAATTTTTTTGATAACATATTTAATATGGTTATCCCACCTTAGATGTGAGTCTATAAATATTCCAAGATATTTCAAAGTGTTAACTCTATCGATTTTGGTCTTTTGGCCCTGATAATTAACGGAAAATTGTTCGAAGGTAGGTAAAAATTTTGAATAGGATGTAAATGTAATAAATTTTGTTTTTTGAAATTAACTGTTAAAATTTTAGTATCAAACCAGTCAATGATCCTTATAAAATCCTTTTCAGCTATTTGCTTCAGTGTGCTCCAGTCATCAGCTTTATATAATACGAGGGTGTCATCTGCAAAACATATAATCTTTCCAGAACTGTTAATTTTGAATAAGTCATTTAAGTAGAGACTAAATAATAGTGGGCCTAGTACTGTTCCTTGAGGCACACCACACTTGATGTACATTTTTTTACTGTAAGTGTTAGTGATTTTGACAGTCTGTGCCCGACTTGAAAGGTAATTTTTTAAAAGGATTTGTGACGCTCCCCTAAATCCCAATCTTTCCATAACTTTCAGAAGCTCGACATGGTTAACCGTATCAAAGGCATTTTTTAGATCAACAAAGATACCAATAGTAGGTATCTTTTTGTTGACATTAGAGTTAATTTCATCCATTGCAGCCAAAATTGCATCTGTAGTAGATTTTCCTTTTCTAAATCCATATTGGTCAGAACATATAATTTTGTTTTTGTCCAAAAATTGTAATATCCTTTTTTGTAGTAATTTTTCGATAATTTTGGCTATATTCGATAGTACTGATATGGGTCTATAATTTGATGTTTCCATTCTGTCACCGCCTTTATAAACAGGAGTAATAACAGTTGTTTTAAATGCATCAGGACAAATTCCAGATTGCAAACACCAATTAATGACGTAAGAAAGTGGTTCGGCTAAGTCGTAGGCTATTATTTTTAAATGCTCAGCTTTGATACCATCTACACCAGGACTTTTTTTGGTTTTAAGTGATAGGACAGCTTCTTGTACTTCAATCGGACTAACGCTTTCTAAAAAGAATGAATTGGGAAGTTGGGTTTTTGTGAACTTTTCGTTCGAAACCATTTTTTTAATACTGGATGCTAAATTTTCTCCAACATTAGTGAAAAAAATTAAGAATGCATCGGATATTTGTCGTTTATCTGTTAATATTGTTCCATCATGATTCTTAATTTCATCAATATTTGGTTTTTCTTGAACGTCTTTGTTAGTTAAGTGATCGACAACTGACCACAGTTTTCTTGGATCAGATTTGGCATCTTGTAATTTTTTAGATAGAATTGGCGTTTTGCTTCTCTAACTAGATTGATAAAAATATTTTTATACTCTTTATATTTATGGAAGGTATCTGCACATGGCGATGCTTTCATTATTTTGTATAGTTCCTCTTTTTTGTTGGCAGACTTTATCAAACCTTTAGTTATCCAGGGATTCCTGCTTCTGTCAAAATGTTTAATTTTAACTCTGTTTGTACTACATTCAATTAAATATTTTATGCGTTCAATGAGTGTGTTTGCAGCATCATTAACATTCGTTGCACAGTACACTGCTGTCCACGATTCTAATTTGATATTTGCAAGTAGTTTTTTATTATCGACAAAACACCTAAATTTCACTGTTTCATTATTGGAGATGGATCTACTTTTATTTTTTTCTGGTGATGATATAAGTATAACAGTGGGTAAATGATCGGTAATATGGTTTTCAACAATTAACGGTATGTACCGAAAGAAAGTTGAAAAATTTTTGATGAAACAATGATCAATGCAAGAACTGGAACTATTATTGACTACTCTTGTTGGTAAATTTATATTTGATATGAATCCATTGCTCTGCATTACAGTGAGGTATTTGTTTACTAATTTGGTATGTTGGAGTATATTAATATTCATATCTCCTATTATGATGTGGTGTGACTGTATGGCATTTTTGTTATCTAACAAAAATTTTTCAAGATTCTCTACAAATGTATAAGGGTTTGATGATGGTGGTCGAAAGACAGATGTGACTTTTACACTTTTGTTATTAATTCTCAATATCAAATCCAACACTGTGATACCGTCATCAAATTTAACAAAATCACATCTGTAGTTGATATCATTTCTTACATATACTACCACCCCATCATTCTGGTTGTACGTACCATTATTGTAAAGCGTATCATAACCTTCCAAACAGAACAAAGATACATCATTAATTTTCCAAGTTTCTGTTAATATTATTATATCAAATTTGTGATTAATTGTAGTTAGGAAGATATTAAAACAGTCAAAATTTTGGTTTAGGCTTCGTATATTCATGTGATATAAGCTAACATTGAAATTAGAATATTCTACCATTTATTAATTAGGCCTAGTGAATATAAAATAACCCTTCAATTGTCATACACTCACTTTGTTATCACCAGAATAACACAGCCGGTCACCATTGGTAGTATAAATGAAAATATTGACGTGATGGTGTCTGCCTAATGAAGAAGTTCCTGTAGTTGTACTCTCTTTTCCCCTATTGCCAAATCACACAATTTGAACAGGAAATAGTAGTAATAGTAGTATTTTTATTTGTAAATGAAGTTATGAATTAATATGACAATGCATGCAATCAGGCTATAAATAAACATACAGTATCCGCTGAAGCCAAACATTTTTAAGAACTGTGCTGCAAACAGTCTAGGCAAATCAAGTAAGTTTGCAGAGTAACTGGCAAAAGCTAGGGGAGTGGTTTTTTTATATTCACTGTCAGTATTTTGTTATTGAAATAATCTAATCCTGTTGGCAATATTATTTATATTTTATATTTGGGATCAGTCCAGTGATTAGCTTTTACAACATCCACTGTTTTAATTTGTGCGCCTGTCAGCTTTAGCTCTTGGTCGTTGTATTAATATAATATGTTGTTGAAATCAAGTAAGTTTGCAGAGTAACTGGCAAAAGCTAGGGGAGTGGTTTTTTTATATTCACTGTCAGTATTTTGTTATTGAAATAATCTAATCCTGTTGGCAATATTATTTATATTTTATGTTTGGGATCAGTCCAGTGATTAGCTTTTACAACAAAACTGAATCATCAGCGGAGTTGAAAGTTGCTGCGGGAACAGATAGGCGAAGTAGGGAGCTTATAAATATATATATATATATATATATATATATATTTGTCGTAGATTGTTAGAAATTGGCTTATTTGGCTTCTTAGCGCTACTTAATGACTTTGAAGGTGCACGCCCCTTTTTTCTATAAAGCTGCTTTAAAAAAAATTGTCTATAAAGCTGAAATCTCCAGTTACTTAGACTAAAGACGTTCTATGGACCCGCCCATCTTGTGGCTGAGGTGAGCCCAGTTTGTTAGAAAATGCAATCTGTTTTTCTACAAGACTGAAAAAACCAGTTACTTAGCTAAAAAGCCAGGAGGAATCAGTCAATAAGAGAACAATCAGGTGAACAATGTATAATATAAAATCAAATCTATATCTAATATAATATGTACAGTCTGTGAAAATCTAAGTCCGCCTCTTGTTAGCCTTCCAAGCTAGGATAATCTGCTAAACCTAAAATACTTTTTTGTGTTTTGTAAGGTAAGGTTGCATCTTCAGTTTAAGCACTTCGAAACCTTGAGTTAACTACGATAAAAGGAGATGGAACTAATCTACGGCTCAGGAATTGCCAAGCTGCAAATATCGTCTCCGCACAATTGCATTGTTGACAGTCTAGGCAAAATTCACGTATGAGCCTACTGGACTAGTTTGTACTGGATATTGAATTATTAAGACAATTAATATATTACAGTCTAATTAAGAAAAACGTGGAAATGTTTCTAAATATAAAGTACATACAAAAAGAGCAATACAAATACGTGAGAGTGGTAACAAGTGTCTTTCATTTTCTTTGTAGTCTCGAAATTTCGTTGTGACACGCCAGAATATCCCTTTGATGAATTTGCAATATTTGTGTGTTAATTTGGCTAAGAATGTCTTATTGACAGTCTTGACTAATCTTGTTATATATTTTCATTCGTTAGTCCACCTGATGAAGCTCCGATTTTACCATACACTAAGAATCATGAAGTACACCTCTTCAATGTTACTCTTATTGCATACATTATGTTCTTTTGCACGTTTGTTTCAAGCTCCACTGATCTGGGAAAGTGATGACAGGTTAGTCTGAAAAAGGAGATAGATGCGGAAAAACAGCCTTTCCGAGTCACAGTACTGATTCTCGCGCACTCATGTCTTTTTTGAAGCATGTTCCGTTTACTGTAAAACAAAGAAATTATGAAAAAACTAAATCCGGCACTGGGTTTTTGAGTTACCAAATCACTTTCATATTAGTACAATTCAAGTACTATTTCGATTTAATCAGCTTAGTCAACTTACTCATCGTCTGGAATTTTGAGTTTTGTTTCAGATAAAATGAAATATGTTTAATTAAAAAAATAAGATAAACACTGTATATATTTTGCTTATTAATCAGCCCCGTTCACGGCCCTTATTCAAGTGGTGAAAAAATTCAATATCCAGTTTAAGAGGCGTTGACTGTGATGAAACACAGAAAAATGCTTTTTTATCGTCCGACTAGTTTAAGGTAATTTCTAGGTAACTTTAGCATCGTGCAAAATTTCGTTAAAATTGGTTCAACGGTGCCTAAGATATTGACTATTTGGCCAGTTCTTATAGATCCATAAAAAAACTACAATCTTGTGTTTTCAAATATGAACAGGCGTCCGTTGTCCTATACTACATACGTTTTTCTCGTGGAGCACGAGTTTAAAAAAATGATTTGGTTTTATATTATCCGTTGTTATCTTAGTTGCTCTCTTCTTCTCAAGTTGTTCAATCATGTTATTTTTTTATTAGTAAACGTAACTAAAGCTGCAGTTATCCATGGGCTTCCTATAACCTCTTTACATTTGATTTTTACCGAATTTGAGGCATTTATATTTGTTACTGTAAATATATAACAAACCTCTCAGAAATCTGTACCGACATTGTTTCCGTGATAGACATCCAACCATGACTCTGGTCTTAACTGCGCCTCTAGCCTTTTGTGATCGATGAAATTCCTGACTAGGTTTCATTAACGTACATCTCAGCAAGAGCACCAATCTTGTACTGATACCATACTAAATACTATAGTGGTCTATTAAGCCATTTACACTCCGTATGATGCCCCAGCTGTGTAACACTCTAATATACTGTATTATTATGTATGCTTGTTATGCTGGACATCCTTTTTCTAGGAAACTAGCGAGCACTCATACTATACTAATATAATGTATGGCAACAATGAACGTTCATATTGTTTTTGAACTAAGCTTATATCATACAAGATAAAAATGAATTATGATGTCATTGTTAGCTTCAGAATTAATGAGTAGCTAAAATTTCACATTTACACCAGCTGAGCTATCTTAGCGATTATCGTTCCGCCGCCGATAGAAAGGCTGAATCATAGACAACCAGCAAATTTCGTGGTATCGTTAAACTTTAGGTACCATCAATTGATTACGAGTTGGCGATCATCCCAGTAACCTGAAAAGGCTAAAAGCTTTTCTTACTTGCAAATGATTTCCTATCACTGTATTAAACAATTATTCAGGCGACTGCCCCTCTGGTCCAAATACCATCTTGCATAATGGTTAGGTAGTTCCGAAAATATCGAAATGAATAGCTATTATCAATTGTCGAATCTCATACCACTCCAAGATAAAAAACCTAATCATCCGTTTGCCAAATAACCGTCCTCAAAAACAATTCCGTATGCTACGGGCAACCTAACCGGTACTTATAGGATGCAAGCCCAGAAATTAATGAGAAAAAAACCGTACCGTCGTACCGTCGGCGGGCCAGCCATTTCGCTTCGAGCGGTTCCAGTTCTCTGACTCCCCCTCCGCCCCCTCACAGCACGTTTTCCTTCCTTCCTAGGAAGCTGCGCGGCATTCCAAACGAGTACTGACATAGTTGCCATATCTCTTTTTGGATGTGGGCACCTGGAGTGGTAATACTTTTTACATTTACGTTCGGAGTTGATTTTATTTACACCGAAACGCAGCCGCGCAGGCAGAAGACAGCAGAAGCCTAAAGAAACTTTGTTAATCCTATTTTTTAACTGCCTAAAGTTAGTACTCGTAGAACTGGAAAAAGCCTTCCCATGTAGATTGTCCGACAATCTCGATGTTTTAGAGTTGCAGCGAAGCCACAGAATGTCCTTCCGACCTGATTCCAAAGAAATGTCTCTGGATGAGAAAATACTTCTGCGGAGAAAAGCCACAACTCTAACGTTCCTCATCAGAGTGGAATGTACCTCGTAATTTGAGAAGCTAAGGTGACTAATTGGTGCAGCATCGGAGATTTTCGTCACTGCCAAGAAAAGTATGGTAGAACGATTAGCATGCAGGCAGGGATCCATCATGATTAATTTTTGTATGTGAAGGGAAAGGGAAGATAATCGACTGCATAGCTTAGATGTGGAAACATGCGGACATTAAGTCATGGAAAAAGCTCTCGGGTGGTACCGCCTCGGTCGACTGATCCTTGGATACCACCTTCTTTTTACATGTTAATGATGTTAAGTAGACTGCGACCCGGCAATCGGTAGTGAGGAATTCCTTGATATATATTTTATGAGTTTATAGAGTTTATATGGTTAGTGGTAACAATAAATCATACCTGCAATATATACTGAGCTGTCCCACTTTTCTGAAGCTAGATAATTCAATCTATCGAGGATATCAAATTTGGGATTAATTTAAGCGGTCGGAAATAAATGAAGCCAACATCAACATCAACATCTGTTACTATTCCAAATCTATTTTTTAACTGTAAAAGTTAAACTTTTTTGCATATTTTTTCTTATGTCGTCATTTTTGAGTTAAACCTCATTAAATATTTTATTATTAATTACGATTAGCGCTACGCTCGGGGATAAAGAACTATTATCTGTCTCTCTCTCTCTCTCTCTCTCTCTCATGCACTATTCCTATTAGAGGCGCTATTTATACTCGCACTGCCCACGCCTACTGGCGGGGAAGTATTGTAATCGCGAAAAAAATCGATATTGAGATGTTATGTTTTTTAGATGTTAAATAATATATAAACAAACTACTCATTGATCTTAAATCACTACCGATGACATTATTTAAACAAGGAATCAGGCAAAGTTTACTGGATAAAGCTTTCTACTCTATAGAAGAGCTTTTAATGTGTGATATTCTTTTTAACACGCTTTTATTAGCTTGGCCTGTATATATTTAAGTAACGGAATCTTTGGGCACAATTTTCACCAATTTCCAGAAGATTGATTAATTTGAAACTTCGCACACGTATCAAAGACCGATGACAATTCAATAATTTGATAAAAGTTTTCCATTATCCTTATTAGGACCGCCAGGATTGATAAATTCTTTTATAGATCCTCTGTAGGGCAGTAAGAGAGATAGAGCTAGCGCGCGATCTGCGCATGCGTGCAATTTCGGACTTACTCTTTGTTGATTCGGGCACTCGGCACAGCACAACAGAGGCAGATACTTTTTCGAAGTAGTGCATTCTCACCTTGTCCATTGCGAATATTGCCATTAACCATAAGTTGGGCTTCGCCAGTCCACAAGATGCAAGGTTGTACAGTCGATCATGCAGTCATTCATCTAGGCTCGCGTCTACTTGCTGCTGGACAAGCTTGTGTGGCACTTAGTCGTGTAAGATCTTTAGACGGTATTCGGATTGAAAAACTTGGTTGCTCTAAGTTAAAAGGAAAAACCCCATGCAACAGTGAGCTTCAAATGAAATGAGATTACGAAATGATTCGTAAAACATTTCAATACCACATGTCCACAGAAACTAATTGATAAATCGAATTAAAAAATGAAAAATAAATGATAGTTTGAAAAGACTAAAAAACACAATTTTATAGCTAACCGAACTGAAAAGTAAAAAATAACTTTTAATTACAAAGAGTTTATATTACAGTAGTAGATGGTCGAACAATCAATCATAATTAATGGCATAAAAATAAAATTATAATAAAAATGAGTTATTAACAGAATAATTCAATTCAGAGTAAAAAGCATGGGGTGGTGCTTGATAGATGTTACAATCATTCTATTGGCAACTATCTTTGAGAGAAGAGTTATGAAAATGTAGTAAAATGCACACCATGCATCATCTACTACTGTACTATAAACTCTTTATAATTTGAAATTATTTTCTTTTCTACTTTTTAGTTCGGTTAGCTATAAAAGCGTGTCTTTTTAGTCTTTTAAGGCCCGATTTCACCAGAATTAATATTTAACGATCACTTGGACCTTATCGAAATGCAATTTGACGGTAGCTGTCAAAGTTCTCTGAATTTCAGTGATTTCTATTGAATTATTGAATAAAATCGTGAAAGAGCGATTGTGTTATAAACAAGAGCACTTTTTGGTTTCAACATAATGCTTTTGTACAGAGAAAACATGTATTTTTATTTTTATTATGAATGTACATATAATACATCGGTTATCCCTTCAGCCAGTGGGAATGCAAGAAATAATAGGTCGATTTTCTAGCTATTAAATTTAATAGCAGGTTTGGATGTTTGTTAATGCATGGCAATCTCAAATTTGTTAAGCTCAATATACTGAGTGTTTATATGTTATCATTATAGCTACATACCTGTTGAAAATGCGGATTTGTCTTTTGCATAAACAAAGAATATAAAATGTATTCCGACCAATTCCTCATATTTCGTTACATCATAGTAATAATCATTTATTATCAATTTATGGGTTAATGAATTTCTTCCAAGCAATCAAAACAGTATGTACTCTCCATCCTAAAACACCTGTTTCTGTAAAACGTGTCAACCCCTACATCTCCGTGGTGCATAATGGAATTACTATAGACATAGACCGAAAATTATTAGTAATTACAGAAAAATAAGAGCTAAAAAAATCATAATAATAATAAAATATTGGTGGTCAAGTTTTTTGACTGATGGGAACACAATGACACAAAACGCATATACTGAAGAAGTTTAATTCCACGGTCCACGCTATTCAAGGGCAACTCGCCTGACTTATGCCATGTCAGCGGCCATTTATAATGGATAATGATTGTAGAAGGAAGATAAACCAAAATATGTGTGTAAAAATAAAAAAAAATTAAAAAAAAATGTTACCTTGTTTTATAAAGTATCCTCCCGACAAGTATTTCAGTGCGGACCTGTATTTGATCGTGCGGTCTTGGAGCACCGGCATGCTCTCTCCTGTGAGGTCTTAAGTCACCTGATTCACGAGCCCTTTGTACTACATTAACAAAGGAACGAGGGGTTGGTTGCACTCGATCGGGAAACCGATCCTCATAAATCCGTGATGCCGCGGCAGCATTTTGTAAAGACTCCCCCCCCGTAAATAAGAATCATGTCCACAAGTTCAGCATTTTCGTAAACATGTGCCATTTTTTATTTCGTTTGAGCCACGCAACAAACACCACTATTCACTCACGCGTTACCGACTGACACATTGACTGAATACGACTGAATAAAATTGAGTAAAAACATCGTGATAAATGTTTCTTTCGCTTTTTTGTTTCCGATGCGATGAACCGATGAGGCGGATTAAATCCGTTGTTGCCAAACACGGGCACATAATATTATTATTGAGACAGGGCGGTACTCAAACTTCTAAAGGGCTATAACTTTGTTACTTTAATTTTACCAGAAAAATGTTATAGGAAAAAAACATTTCTTTTGATCAGATCTACTCACTGTTAAAATAAATGACTCAACTTCGAAGTCACCCTGTATATGTATACAGAAATTTGTTGGGATATGAGAGATATAATAGAATGTGTCATTAACAATTTGCGCTATCATGAGGCGGCCGCAATAGTAGACTCTTCGATCTCCTGATCAGTCACCGTGCGCTGTGCGGGTTCGAATCCCGTCCCAAGAAAGTCTCTGACTGTCGAATGCACACGTGTTCCCTCGCCAGAGTCTGTGTGGCGTTCCCCCTTTCCCCTGTATCCCCCTATAGCCACACGGTACCCCATGGGCGTTTAGGCCTTCGTGGTGGTTGGAGTATATAAAAAAGTGCTTTTTTGAATGTTAAAATAGCAATGTCAATAACAAAGCTGTTATAAGATCACTCATACGACAGTGATGGGACATTTCATGCATACTGATCGGTGGACGAAAATAACTGAACACTCACCGCACTGCAAGTGGGGAAAGTGATTTTTCTCAGGCACCAAAAGGAAAGGTTAAATAAGAATTCCATCTGTCACGCTTTGAACACTTTTAGAAGTCAGATTTAGGTATTCACGACCTGAAGCAACTCCTGCTGGTATTTTATACTGTCTTGTGCTTTGAATTTTATCTTTGAATGCTATTTGCTCGTGATTTACAATTGTTTTTCGATAATTCACTATAATAACACAGAAATGAACAAAGAAGCAAAAAAATTATTTCATTGACAGATTACTGCACGAGACACGACATGGGAGTTGTTTAATGTTGTTTTGTGAGCAAATTTAGGATCAACGGGATTAGCTAAGGAAGTGTATTTTAAACACAAAACTGCGCCAGTTTTATCAGAAGAAAATACTATATCTCCATTATCATTAGCTCTAAAACTTGAAAAAAATATTCTCGGCAGACGGATCGCGTACCTACCGAGTGTTCTGTTATTCTGGCAGAGTCAACCTTCTTGATGCCATGAAACGATTTACAAGCAAATACGATAAATAGATATTTGAACTGTGAGAGTGGGGAACCTATGACTGCTCTTGTTGCTCGTTATGGTGTTAGATTCTTGCAGAGTGATGTTAAAAATGTGTATTATGTTATCTACACATATAATAGGTATTATAGTGACTTGTTGTTTTGTATAGCAAAAAGAGGAATTCCTAAACTCAGAAAATTTCGACATGTAAATAGGGAAAACCATGTCACTTATCTCCATCGGTCTGTCGTTCGGTCGGCCCGTTCGCTAATCTTTGGAGCCGCCATAGTTTGGAAACTTTCACAAGGTTACTACAAGATCAGTCCAGTGGAGGTGCAGCTGGGGACAAAAAACAGAAAAAAAAAGGATTGCTCAAACTTCGCTTTTTAACGGTTCAGATACTCCTAATCATTTTCAAAAATTTTTTTGTAGGGTTTGAAATTTGGGTTGAAGTTGTATCTTTGGTATCAGAAATTGTGAGCGCGGGAGTATTACCCACCTGTTAGACACAGTATAACACACATTTCGTATAATATTTAGGTTTTGACTTCAGCTACAGGTAGGTATCCAGGAAAAAGCTGTCCTTTACCTACGGAGGGTCTGTTTAAGCTTTAGTAACGAGGTCGTTGATCATGCGCGACGATGACATCAGGGAGCATGAAAGTTGTCCAAATATTATATTCTTTTTAAAGCATCGCTAGCTGTAAGGGCTTCCATGTGCCGGCGAATACAAGGCCGTACAAAAGTTGATTCAGACACTATAGCTGTGTATAGTGCGCATTCCTTGACTCCATTATGTAATTTTTTTAAAAATCAGCAATTCTGCTTTCCGCTGATATTCGTTCTAGTCTAGGGTACAACGATTTTCATAGCCGTCGAATAGTAACGATACCCGAGTGTGCAAAAGTTTACTTGGATGCTATCCATAAGTATGGCAAATAATCTATATTTGGAATTAGACATACAACATTTCCACCGAAAATTTACAGGATGATCCATTTAAAAAATATAGCTTTTTTCGGTAGAACTTATAAAAAAAAATATTGCCAGTAAATCAGTACACCTTTTATAGAATTGCTTTTTTTCACTCTATGGCATACAAATAAGTTTGAGGGAGGCATTTTGTAGCGAAACATCTTGTACATCACAAAAAAAACATATACTCGTACAGTGAAATCGCCTTTGGACGGACACCAACGCGACCGAGTGAAAAAGAGGGGTGTCCGTATATATATTATGTAGTAACACAAAACAATGGAATAAAAAGTCACTTTAAGGAAGCAAAAATTCATATATTTCGTTTGTCTCCTCTTTTTCTCTAAATAACGTCTTGAAATCGTATTTCTAATTTAGGAAGAAGCTCCAAAGACTCTGTATCTCACTGATTTCGACAAAACTTTGGATCTGCTTGGTCAGGGAAATAGCTTTACTATAATTTGGAATAGCTTCTGCTGATGCTAGAATCTCATCGACATCAGAATTTTTGGATAGTTCTTGTATTTCAACTGGATTTTCAATTTCTTGGCCTGAATCTGGATCTTCAACATACAAACTTTCGTCTAGGTTCAAAAAATCATAAAGGTTTTGAGGATATCTGAAAGTACATTAAGTGGTAAGTCACCTTCTGGGTCAAGTCTATCAGCCTCATTTAGCTGGTCTTCACTTTGCATATTTTGATGCTTAAATCCTGCTTTGCGGTAGCAATTTATTGCGTTCTTTTCACCATATAAACTACATCCAATTACGTCAAAAAGCCTCTTTTTTCGTTCAAATTGCTGTTTAACCTTCATTTCTTTAGAAGCATTTCTTTATGTTCAATTATATCTGCAGCTTGTGTTTTACCAAAATTAAAGTGCTTGATAAGTTCCTTACACTATCCTCTTCTTATTGTCAACTTCAACAATTTCAATTTTGTTAAAACTACAGAATTGTGTCTTTTTCGCATAGACTTCAGACACTGAATGGAAATTTAATCGAAAGCGTGTATCCAAAAAATAAGAACGGTAAATCCCCGACCAACTCGAGGAAGTCCCTAATTCACGCCGAGCAGAACTGCACCACACAGGCTGCGCTTGTAGAGAATCATTACAGTGCAAATTATATGAGAATCGGTCGGGACCATGAGAAACTGTCAGTTTACAGGTGTCCGAGTAAAAAGGGTGTCCGCGAAGGGGAATTTCACTGTATCGCATTTCAGGTGGTATTTCTAGTGTCTATTGTCTAAAGTTTTTCCTGTAATTGTTAAACCCTCCCTAATGCTGAAAGTACTGCACATACACTAGTTTAATTTTGACACAAATCTGTTATTACACTCCAGTGACATCACGACAACGACAGAGCATTGTATTTTTTGAAAATTGGTCTAGCAGGGGTGGAGATATGGACGCAAAAATAAAATTTGATCATCTCCATTGTTATATTACTTGTTTTGCCTATTGTTTCTTCCCTGCTCTGTAATTGGATCTGTTGAGCATTTTCCTAAATAGATGCACTACGCCAGTGGTCGGCAATCTTTTCACGTCAAGTTGCGGCTCTCCATAGTAAATTCTCTTAATACAAATATAAATGAGATCAACATTGAGTCATTTGGAATTGATGCTGGTTCGTTTCAAATGCAATTGCTGGATTTGTGGAGTAGTAAGTTCATAGAACTCAAGAGCAAATTAGAAGATTTGGAGGTCCAGAAAAGTATGCACGTTACGCTGCACAAGTTGACAGCTCTAAAAGAAATGCCGCGAGTTGAGGTACTCATATTTGATGCATGGAGTAGTCTTCCAGAATGCTCCAGTAAGGTGAAGAAGTTGACATTTGGAGTGCTGACGATCTTCGGGTCAACATATTCGTGCGAGCAAGCGTTCTCTTGCATGAATATAATAAAAAGTAAAATAAGAGGCCAGTTTACAGATAAAAATTCAGAGGCGTGCATGGAACTAAAAACAACAAGTTATGCGAAAGATTTAACAAAACTTTCAAAAGGCATGCAGGACCAATGCTCCAATTAATGTAACACTTTTAAATATTATACAATAATTTATTATAGTTATATTATTTGATTATTAATTTGATTATTCTTCCAGAGCTACCATAACTCTTTAATATGTTTTGAGTGAATCATTTGTATGCTTTTATGCGAAGAAATATTATTTCATATTTAAAGCTATTTATTTTAAATCAAAAATCAAATTTTGTAAAATGTTAGTGACTCTTTAAAAACTGTGAAATTTTGTAAATTGTAACTTTTTTCTGTCGCAGTTTCTGTTTTTTGAAATCCCAAAATAGAGTTTTTCCATGCTTAAAAGTTAAGCCAGTTAACGGATTCCAAAAATTACTCACATTTCAATTGAAGACATAAGCGGATAAAGGTATCATGTCACATTTCTTACCAAGTCACCTTTTTCGATTTTTGGCCCCCTCACATACCTATGTAACCTGTTACAGGTGATATACCATATATTGATAATCCTTTGTAAAAAGATAATTTCAGTTGATAAAGGTGGCATGTCGAGTGAATTTGCGATTACATATTTCTGTTTGATAATTGAGCTATATCCTAATATGTGACATAAAACCACTATTAACTAAATAAGTATCGACAGATAAGTTAGTTGCTGGTGACATACCACCTCTGAGTTAATAACAATACACGGTTTTACCTCTTCATCCTACAATCTCAACTCGGGTGTTCTCCAAGGATCGGTCTTGGCTCCAAAATTGTTACTCTCACATATCAACGACCTCCTTTCCTGTACGATCAATCCGATCCACAGCTTTGCTGATGACATGCAGGGATCCAGAGTGACAAGCCGACCTCTGCCGGTGAGCTTGAGAAAGGAAAACTAGCAGCGACTTGCTTTCTGGCGAGAGACCTGGAGGTTATCACTGCTTGAAGACGTAACAATGTTGTACTGTTTGATGCTTCCAAAACAAAGTACTGTATCTTGACCAACAAGAATCGTCCTAGTGCTCATCAGGTTTCGATGGATGGGCGAGTTCTACCAAATAGTCGCTTATTTCGGCTGGTCGGAGTCCACATCTCCGAGGACTTGAGTTAGCATGAACACATCTCGTTAATACCGGCAACTGCTGGGAAAAGCTAGGCTATTTGTTCAGGACTAAGAAGTGCTTTTCTCTGCATGACCTCCTCACTCTGTACAAAGCGCAGATAAGACCTAGCTTCGAGTACTACATTATCCATGCTCGACGCTATTCAGCAGAAGGCAGTCGATCATTGAATCGATGACTCTTCTCTAGCAGACAGTCTCGGAACCGGATTTGCTCCGGAGAGCTCTCCTCTATGATGCCGTCGCGCGATGTGCCTACCAGACAGACCCGCTTGACTTTGACCTCCCATCCTAAACCATGACGATCTTCGTACGATCGCTCTTTCATCCCTAGGAGCTGAATTTGCTACTCCTAGCCTAAGGTATCGATATTGTGGAACAAAATAAAATAATACACGCCATCCCTTGAAGTTGATTTAAGAAAGAAAAATGCAAAAAACCGGGACCGCCCCGAATGTCAGCCAACAAGGATAACAGAAAGGTTTGGAGGTTTAACTATAAAACACTACAAAACCTCAAAGATGAAATAAAGCTTGTAGATGCAGAATACGAATTGTATTACGAAAGTATAATACAGGAGGACTAACCACATCCATTGAATAAAAGAATGACACTTTAAACCTGTGTCTTCTGATATTGTACACTTTATTAATCTTATCTGTTTTAATTAATAAAGTACACTTATTTCCACGTATCTTGTTATTATGCCACAGTTTAATTTTCAATGGATAAAGGAAGTTATGCATTGTTTGCAATGTCCTTAATCTAATACAATAAAAATACAGTACTACAACATATCGAACAAGTGATTTTAGTCAGAATCGTAAAGTAATGGAAAAAGTTCCAAATCAAATCAAGTTTTCCTAAATAACTCTGAACTTGTATTTTGTGACGGGTTAATAGTGCTTGATAAGCTACTAAATAATTGGACGAAGGTAAAGGATAGCACTTTAGCAGACCCATCAACAGATGATATCAAATGCGAGAATTTTTCTATATTGGATAGAGTTTGGTTGTTATGAATTAAGGCATCGAAAACATCAATAAATGACATGAAGGATTTAATATCACCATTAAACCTCATCAGTTTCAGTTCAGGTAGTTTCACTCACTTGGAACATCGGATATTTCAGGCCGAGTGTTAGACTTCAACTCTTTATCAACCTCAAACAAATCATAATAAATGGATTTAATGGAATAGTAATTGTTATCAACATCAATGCGTACTTTATCCTCATCAAGAAACTCCTCATCTTGTTCAGGATCTAACAAACCAATTATTGTGGTATGGCGTTTATTGAAACTTTCATATGACAACTCTATAGTTTTATATCTTTGAGTGAACTGCGAATGAAAATTACGGTCAGTTTGAGCCATTTTAACAATGTCAATGCACTCGGAAATCTTATTTATTTCCATATTGCGGAAATTCTTTTCCCTTTTAATTTTGTCAGCCATGGTTGTGAAACACGGCAAAATGAACCTGAGTACTGTCCTGTAGTTACCTACAGACGCAAAAAGTGAATCTAATGAATTAATGAAATTACTGAATATGAATCAAAATTGACAAAATGCTCCAGAAAAGGGTGATGAAAGGCGAATCCGTTGAGAAGGATCAGAAATATTAATATTCGAGTGGACTGTATTGCGGCTGGTTCAAGAATGAAATGTGGTTGTCGCCTATCTTTGATCCGGTATTCTGTATAATTTTGGTTCGTATTCCTGGCATAGCGGTGATGCAGGAGCGTGAAGATTGCGGGTGTGGGAGCGGTTCTAACTCTATGCGTTTGCTGCGTATATGCGGTTTCTGACTATATGCGTTTGCTGCGTAGACACGTGGTCTCACTGTATGCGGTTGCGGGTATATATGTTCTCACTGTATGCGGGTTGCGGCGTATCTGCGTGGTCTCACTGTGAGCTAGTATCTATCTTCCTTTTATTGTCCTAGCAGCGCACTCCCGCGGGGTAGGCAAGCGACAACTCAGACTCGCCTTAAAATATAGTCACCCAAATATCCCTAACAACTCCTTTATCCACTTATGTCTTCAATTATTTTTATTATGTTACTACTATGTCAAGGACGTAAAAGCTTTGTTGTTTTTGGGAATTGGTCTAGTGGCGGCAGAAAAAATAAAAAAACACAAACTTCGTTTTTTGATGTTTCAGACGATTCTGACCATTTCGGATTTTTTTTGTAGGGGTTAAAAATTAGTTATTAGGGTTTACAGGTGGTGCGGGAGAGTTAACCTCAATTTTTTGTTATATGTATATGCCTACAGCCCCAGTAATTCTACGCGCAGATTAGGCATATTTCACCCATCATAGATGTTCCCGTACATTGAGCCTTAAAACTTCGTCATCGTCGGTGGTCGTACGCCTCAGTCGGCAGTCGGTGCTGTGTTCTGGGCTGTGTGCACTGTGCATGGTGAAGGCCAATATCGTCATTCACGCGAGATTGGTCATCGCCACAGTCATGTGCGTCTTCAGCAATTCCTCTCAGGGAGAGGAGGACGGTCATTCATTTTTTTATTATACTCGTACACGTTTGTAGCTAACTTTTTTCTCAGATGTGCCAAACCATCCTTTACGAACTGATGACAGCGTAGCGTGGGAAGTCCAGAGTCAACTTACTTGACGCAATTTTCTTACTTACTCCCAATATTAATGTTATTGTAGTGGGTGATCCAAACATTCATAATCTCCGTATAAAATGGATGGAATATTAAACATTATAACATTTACAGAACTTCTAGATTATTTGACCAGCATGGAATTAGGTGATCATGGAAATCATGGAACAGAAATGAGAAGGCGAAGCCACAAAGTCTCGTTAAAAGCTACGCATCAGTTGTTCCGTTCTGCGGTGGTCCGCATACCATAATAGACAGACGCACATTTGGTGGTAGCACAGCTGAGAGGAGAATGTAATCCAAAACTTCCGAGCTGCACACCGGTTGCACTATGTGGAGCTTCTGATTCCCGGCAGGTTTCTGTTTGTCCATCCGATGTGACATGCTTCGATGGGCACGATGAAACCGTAAAACTACCTACTCGACCCGACTCAGATGCTTGGAAAGAATGAAAATAAAAACATCACTGCATTAGAAGGAAGGGCCTTGAAGGCTGATATCCGAGAATTGAGGACACTGGTGAGCCAGCTGTATCATATGTGTTACAATAAAAGTCTAAATTAACCCCAGATCATTGTTGTTTGTATTAAAACATTATCATTTCGATCGACCTTGAAGCGCCGTTACATGCTATTCAGATGAATTAGTTAAGGTAAAAGGTTGCATCCCTGATTTGGACAGTGTCATCTTAGGGGTAATAAACTCAATTATGCTAAATGGTGCCTCTATCTATGACAATTCTCTGAGGAAGGAGTATAGGCAGCTAATGTTCAGAAGCCAGAATAGGTAGTACTGAGTATGATCTGCGCTTATAGAATGGTATCGTGGTTTCGTTGCAAGTCGTCGCTGGAGTTCCGCTGATTGACTTGTTGTCCAAGGTTAATACAGTGAAAGCTCTCATAAGCGGGCAGCTATGTTCCAGCTTTTTTGTCCGCTTATTGGAGGTGACCGCTTAAAAGAAAACTAACAAATATAGGAATTGCACAGTTTTTTATTTATAAGTGACATGATAACATATACTCGTATGTATCTACATACATACATATATGAATTTATAAAGTTTAATGTGATAGTTACATATATTAAATTAAATCTTATTATAAGACATGTATGTACACATTGTACATAAAATTATAATTTATAATTACATATAAGTATGTATAATGAAATACGTAAATACATATGTATTGATGACATGCGAAAACAAATTTTTTAAATAACAACAAAAGGACAGTAAACTTATTTAGAGACAGTTTGAAAAAATGTTAGAATAGTCGACTGCTTACGTTTTTTTTGCTTTTCATCATCACGACATTTCTGAAAATGACATTCCAAATTTTTTATTTGTTCAAAGGCAACATAGTAATCTTTTGCGAAGTTTTTTAGTTCTTTTACATAAATTAAGGCTTATATATACGTAGTCGTGCCATAAGTTCTGTCCCATGATAATCTCATGATAAAAATGAAACAAGATAAGATATATTTATATGAAAGATATTATTTATTCGACAACATTTTTAGAATTCATAATCAAACAGTTTTATTCAAAATGTCCCCCCTTGGCCTTCACACACTGCTTCAATCTCGCGGGCCACTCATTTATCACTGCACGCACAGCTTCCAAAGGAATAGCTGCCGCTGATCGGATCAAATCCGCTTTCAGGGACTCGATATTACGGTGGGCTTTGGAGCAGGCCAACTGCTCTAGCAGGTCCCACAACTTGTAGTCTAAAGGATTGAGGTCCGGACTCCCTGAGGGCCAATCTTCCGCAGCAATGAACTCTGGCACATTGCTTTCCAGCCAGCGCTGCGTACTCTTAGCCTTGTGAGCGGGGGCGGAATCCTGCTGGTAGACCCAGTGTTGGTTGGCAAACAATGTACCACTTAAAGGCTTGACGATAGGATCCAGTATGTCGCTCTGATAGTTTGCCGCTTTTGTTTTCACGCCCTGTTTACAGAAATGAAGCTGAGTGACCCCTTCGTAGGACACCCCCCACCAAACCATGACTGACGCAGGGTGGTGGCCTCTCTCAACTCTCGGAATGATCTCCGAAGCTTCCTGTGAACTCCTTGCATACACTTTGTCATTTTGTCGGTTGAATTTTTCTTCTATGGTGAAGATTTTCTCATTCGTGAACAAAATCTTTCGGAATCCCCCAGCTGCGTACCTCTCCAAGAGCTTCTTGGATCTTGTCGCCCTGATGTGTCGCAAGGTGGCCGTAAGTCGCTGGCCCGTACGTCTCCGGTAAGCCCCTAGCCCTAGGTCTTGTTTAATGATGCGCGACATCGTCCGGACAGGAATCTTCATTTCCCTGGATAGGATCTTCTGCTTCCGGAGTGGATTCCTTTGAATCCTGGCTTTTACGGCTTTGATGGCTGCTGGAGTCCTTACTTGACGAGGTCTTCCGCTTCTTGGCCTGTCATCAACAGAGGACGTCTCATTGTACCGCTGAATGGTCCTAGACACAAATTTACGCGATATTTGAAGGCCGCGTAAGAGTTCAAAAATCTGACTAGCACTGTGATTACACTTATGTAAAGCTATCACTGCAATACGGTTCTCTGCCTTGCCCCACTCCATCGTTATGCTTCGAGAGATCAATACAAACTGAGGTATATGTAATTACCCGAAAAGCGTTTAATCAACTGACACCACAATGTAAACAATCGGACAAGTATTAACAGGTCTACACTTGTTTGAAAACGAGGGACAGAACTTATGGCATGACTACGTATATATATATAATTGGGTTATATATATAGTATATATATAACTCAAGCTTTCGACGGTCTATACCATCGTCAGGAGCTAAAAACATAATTTTGGAAAATAACAACAATAAACAATTAATAAAGGGTATAATTACTTACTAAGTCGGCGAGATTGTTGCTGAAATTGTTCTTAGACGAAGTAGAAGAGAACACAGTCAACGAACAAAAAACTGGATTGTTGAGGTTATATTAGGAAGAATTTTTATATATTACATATTGGTAAACCATATCCATGTTTTTTTTTCTAGAAACCACTAACGGATTTAGAAGAATTAGAAAGTCTATTAACCATTGAAAATTTTGTCGAACAAACATCTTTTCTGGAAACCTCTTCATCTTTACCCCGTGCTGAAGCCGACTGAGAATGACTTAGTAACGTGTGAGATGGGCGTTATTGACACACTGTCAATCAAGGGGAAAATCATTTTTGGTGTGTGTTGCCTGCCTTGTAGGGAAGTGTTAAGGTGATGTTGCGTTTTAGTACAAAATGAATTTCAACATTTATTTTCAAGATGGCCATCATTATGGAAGGAACGTGTTTTTTGATGTTATACTCCAACCTTGTTAGGTAATGCGAAAGCAATTCAAAACTTGAGTACATATGATTGGGATTATTGAGAAAGATCAATGTAGGGAGAGATGTCTTTCCAATTTTTCGCAGTTCAACAAATATGCATAAATGACGCTAAGTTGCTTGACATCTGTTTTTTTTTTTTGTTCTTACACTTGTCAGTGATAAAGATGTGAGACATTTCTAGGAGCTAACGTTTAGATAGACGGTTTTCTCTGTCACAATGTCCCATTGAATGCCCTGTAGTGTTAACATATGAGGTCAAAGCACATCTTTCTGGATGAAGTCTGGAATCACTTTTATACCTATGAGGTAACTCTACCTTTAAGCGATCTAGAAGTTTGACCTCTATATGTGAGATTGCAGTTATTGCAGTTGATGGAATAGACAATATTAGATAAGCTAAGAAGAGGAACTCATTTTGTAGAAGACATTGTTGATTGTGACGACAATTTAAAGTGTTGCACAGTCCAGAAAGTTTCGGTGTTAGGTCCTTGGTATACGGCAGGACTGCAAAATTAATTCTGGAATTGGAGGGAACATTTGTATTGTTGTTATTGTTGGAAAGATTGTCATTATTTTTATTGGAAATGGTGGGATTATTGTTATCACTAATGTTTGACAGCGGGGTAGCAGTAGGAGAGCTGAACAAAATTTTGTTAATCAGGTATCTGGGATAACCATTATTGATAAATAGTGTTGTTTTCGTGAATTTGAAAGATGAAAAGTAATGTCGGAAACGCCAATAAACCTAGTCTTCTTTTGTTTCACCAAATTTATCTTTATCTTAAGTTTATGGTAAGGCCTGAAATTCAGGGACCTGCCTGATGCCATGGGCTTTCTGTAATTCTGTACCAGTCTACCAAAAAGATATTATTGTTTCGGGTGATTTTGGAGTCCAGGAATGGAACTGATTGGTTATCATCCTCTTTTTTCTATGGTGAATTGAATAAAGGGATCATAGCTGTTTAAATAGTCCACAATACTGTCCAAACCGTCAGTGGGGAGACAAACAATGATTTCGTCGCCGTTATAGGTCAATACCTGAATAACAATATCAAGCAGGTCATCCATTACGGATTCTGCTAGGATTGGTGATAACACTGATCCCATTGGACACCCATGTGTTTGTGAATTGGTTTTGTTGTTAAAGATAAAACAATTGTTGCCAAAAAGATATTCTAAGACGGTGATAAAGGATTCCAGAGTTGATTGCAGTGCTGACATATTTGATACCAATGCTTTTAAATGGATCTGATGCAAGCTTCTAAGTAGACATTGCTGGAAAGTAACAGAACATCTAGACTTGCAATAGCATGTGGTATCTGCATCCTATTAAATTGTCGAGATACATCAATGGAATCTTTAATGTAGTATTCACCTTTGATGTGGGCTGACCTTAATATACCTGAGATTAATGAGGATGGAGCCTGCGTAGCTGGACTGGATGACACTATAGGTCTTACTGAATGTATTGGTTTGTGTATTTTAGGGAGGACATAAAATTTGGGTGAGAATGAGTTGTAATAAATTAAAGATTTCTTTTGGTCCTGATTTATTTGTCCAGTTTTTTCAGTATTTTACTTATTTGTTCGCCATCACCGATGAACGCACATAAAAAGTTACTTTATCACTGCCATAGTTGAAGCTTTGTGTCAGGATCCATACAGTAATTTCCAAACTATATGAATACAGAGCCTCGTATCTTTTCAGAAGAAATCAGTTTAAAGAACGCTGCTCTGACTCAAAACGGTGGTCCACAGTCAGAACCCAATTGATCTACGATATAATAATTAAACATTTGAATGCTGAAGAATGCACACACCGCTAAAAGGTCCTGTACCGCTACCACTGGTTCTGCATATAGCGTCAACAACTCCCGTTATAGGTGCTCGGTGTGCTAAGAATTTGCTGCAATGCGATACTCGTCAAATCCATTCGGCTGTCAAAAATTAGCGAGTGATTTTACTGTCCTGTAGGTATACATGTATACTGATGTATAATAGATCACCTGATAATTAGCGAATTTGTCCACTATTTCAACGTATGTTACGTATTGTATGACCGACAATAATGCAATATGTGTCATCATCAAGAGGTATACTTTTGTTAATGAAATTTGTAGTTCTTGGAAATCGGTCCAGTAGTGGCAGAGATGAAGGCATAAAACTAAAAAACAAAAATTGATCAATCTTCGTTTCTTAACGTTTCTCAGAAAAGGTTTTCAACTGTTAACAATTGGGGGTTGGGGTTATGGGGGCGGGAGTGGATATATCTAGCCTCTCTGACTGACTTGATCCATTAATTTTTTGTTATACATGTGCGTAGCTAACCTTTTTTCTCAGGGGGCCTCACTTGTGCCGAACGTAATCCTTTATAAACTAATGACAGAGTCAACCTACTTGATCCCATTCTTTGAGCTATCTGATTATACCACCGTCCCTCTTTAGAGTTTTTCTTTTACTTGTAATAAAGATATTCTCAGATCGTCTAAGTTTACAAGAAAGAAAACATTATAACTGCATCTTTATAAGTTGACCTTTAGATACATAGTGTTATGTAAGTATTATTCATTTATAATATCCTAGCTGTGTTGAACATTTCATCGTTATGCAACAGTTACCTTTAGAATGAACAAAGGTATGAATAATGATAACTTCGCGTGAGTTAACGAAACTTTTGAATCATTGAATGTGGTCCATCCTACTAATACATACTTAGTTTCTACTTTCAGATAATCTGTTGTTAAAAAGACATACGTGAGACAAAAAGTTATTTCTCTACCAGCATCTCAGATTCCTTTAGACCCAAACAATATTAGAATGAAGTAGGTTATGCAAGCAATTTTGGACTCTTGATTAAGGTGAGAAGTACGCCTACACAATGCTCCAAACATATTAAGTAGTATATTCAACTATCAAAGTCCTGCATCTTTAAAGTGGACCTCCCAAATTAGATGTTCTTAAGGTGATGAACGAGTACAGTAAAATGTATAAGATTGTGTCAGGTAACATATCCCCAGATACTACTACTGGAAGTCGGTAATTTCCTGTGTGAACGCTACAGGTTGAGTCCACCCTGTATGAATGCAAGTTAGTAATTACCGGTTTCTCATAGATCTTTTCATTATGTTTTGATTTTGAACATGGAAAGTATTGCATAATATCGTTTAGCGCAAACAAATATGCGTAGAAGATTTTGGACCAACATTTTGATGAAAGCTGTATACCGGGTGTAGCAAAAGTAACGGGGTGGCTCTGTACTTTTTCAAGTAACATATCTTTAAAAAACGTCAAGATCAAGTCTTCACTAGCGTCAATTAAGAAGTTAAATAGTGACCATGAGTTCAACCTTATGGCTCGCCTTTAAGGTTATTTCAAGCTCAGTTTTATTTTTTAACCCGGAAAGCCCTCTCACCTTCAATCATAAGAACTGAACATCCTAGGTCCGAATATACATTAAAATCTATGGACGATGTCACCCCCAAAGTCCAAAAGGAGGTTAAATGTGTGAGGCTAGGGGAAATTCCTAGAAGCCTTATCAAGATTACTGGCAGGATATATCTTTAGTAACTTTTCAATGGATCAAAGATCAACCTTGAACCTCATCTCAAAATAATTTCTAGGTCAACCTTTTTAACTGGGAACTAAGAAAAATTCGCACAAAGACAGTTATAGATAATAAGTACTCTTCCTGTTTGAATAAACTTTCCGGTGTTCCACAAGGTTCAGTCTTGGGTCCACTCCTTTTCAGCTTATACACAAGTGACTTTCATCAATTTGTTAATTATTCTCAGATATATATATATATATATAACTTGAGACGTGGTCATTGTCGTCTAGACCAGTTAGGTGAAAAATTAAAGCTTCCGCCTTTTGTTGGGTACTTCGATAAAATTTAAGCAAAGAGGACTCTTTATACTTTTTTAATTCTCTCTAGCTTTCAATGGACTTTGCCATCATCATCAGGAGCTACAATTACATTGATAACAGTTGCAACAATAGTGTAAAATGAATTTAAATTGACTTAACTTACAGTTACACATACTACTGTAAGTTAAGTCAATTTAAATTCATTTTACACTATTGTTGCTACTGTTATCAATGTAATTGCAGCTCCTGATGATGATGGCAAAGTCCATTGAAAGCTAGAGAGAATTAAAAAAGTATAAAGAGTCCTCTTATCAAAGGTTACTGAAGGTCTTACCTTGATTTTTTCATCAATTGCTCTCTAAGTATCTAGATGACCTTGATCTCAGATAATAATACATATTCTGGTATCCATTTTAAAAACACAGATGACCTTGAAATCACCTTCAAGGTGGGGCTCAAGGTCAAATCCAGGGTTATCGTTGAACCCCTTGTTCAAAGTAAACATCTGAACTTGATATTTTTCAAAGATATCTCACCAGTATAAATACAGATCCATTCCGTAATTTTTTTACACCAGGTTTTGACGTAACCGGTTGAATCTGGCATTTTGTGGTAGACAAATCTCTAATAAATATGAAAGTGTGATATTGTAACTAGTTCACCTTGTATACACTCTTGACAGTGCGATCGAATATCTGTTATGGGAACGAATCTCAATAAATCGGTGTAAAGCTCCATCTCACATGTCTATATGCAATGTTAATGTGGTACCGCTCACATCCGTACCCTCCAGCTATACCAACACTCACAGATGTGCAGCGGTACAAACGACATAAGCTAACACTGTGTGTTTACTATAGGTGCCAGTTCTACGAAAACAGTTCATGCTTCAAGTGTTTGGCTACCAAACGGGTCAAATAAAGATACAAACTAGTAACAAGAAAAACGGATATTTTGAATGTAATTTTAAAAATTGGCGCAAAGTAGATTGACTCTGGACTTCCCACGCAACACAGTCATCATTTCAAACAGGATTATATTCTCCACAAGTTAACCCCCTGAAAAGAGTACGAGCATGTGTAACATAAAAAATAAATAGATCAGGTGAGCCAAACAGGTCCATACAGTATAGGTACATTTCGAAGAATTGTGTCCCTACGACGGCCTGCCGGTGAATTCCTGTCATAACTTTAGCTCAGAAAGTGCCTATTTTGCAAAGATTGACGAAATGTCAACTTGAGCTAATAAACTTTGTAGTTTGTACGTTTTAAAAATCGATCTAATATCTAAAGTCTATGTTTTTCGTTTTTTTGTTGTTAGACATATACAATATTTTCTTAGATGAATTAAGGTTTTGTTGTCAAGTTGTTCGGCAAATTTCAACTCTGCACACTTTAGAGCGTAGTCAAGGAATTTTGCAAGTATCTTAAAAATGTTAATCCTCTGTAAGTCCCCAACTTAAAGCTACAGATATCTAACTTGAAATTTTGGTCTACCCACAATTATCAAACATTCTAATCTTTTAACGTCTCTCTAATCAGGTAGTCATACTGACGCTTTAAAAACACTTGTTATGATAATAACTTCTTATGTGCGTTATTCGAAGATATTCTTTACTATAGTTTATATTTATTCAACCTCTGATATCTTGCGCTTTAACAACTCCGTCCAGAGCAGAGTTGAAAATCGCTTTTTTAAAAGGACGATTTCTTTTCGTTTCGCCTTGGCAAAAATTCTTGCGGTACGCCAATGCTTCGTCCTAACAAAGATCATCCACCCCCTGGAGTGTCGCCCATTTATACACACAGATGTACAACCTGTAGAAACGGAAAACAACACACTTGCTGCATCGTTGCCATTGGGCTGCGCTCCCTGTCGTCCCGATGCAGTGGATTCGAGGATTTAACTACCCTGCCGCTAAGAGGTACCACACACCTCACAAATTTGTTTCCGTACCTCACCCGTTTTCGTTCGTTGGAGACTTTAAAATTATATTGCAATATACTTACTTAGTTACGATAATTTGCATACACTTTCTCTGTATGGGAGATATGTTCCTGCATCCCAACGTGGATAACTTCAGTTGTTGATAAACAGACAGACGATGTATTCAAGTCAGCGAAACAAACATGCCAACTTTTGCAGTCTGGGCGAGTTTCTGTTGTCACAACCGACTCTGCCTGAGACTCGACCTCTACAACACCGTTATCTGAGTTACCCAGGATAGACGGGACAGAAGGGCTGTGAGAAACAATATTTGAACAGAAAGAGATCCAGTAGATAACTTGCATATGACGAAACGCTGGGAAAACAAGGACTCGTCACCATCTAGACACTGTTGGTTTTGTATTCTGCATAATATATTAGATCGAAATTGGAATATGTTTCGTTAATTTGGAACACAATTTACTACTGCTACATTGATTTTTATCTTTCAAAGTTGAGGGTGCATATCCTGAGCACGGATATCTGAAAGTTTGTTATTGTCTAGGTTTCAGATGCAGTCTTTAGAGCTGAGAAGGAACTGTGCGTCAATTATTTTTTTGCATAAACAGCTGCACAATCAAATTGATGCTAATGAGATTGTAGCTCAACAACCAAAAAGCGATTATGTGAATCAATAATTATTTCCAAAATTTTATATGGAATCAGAACGTATTATCCTTGCTTAGAATGTTTTCCTACAGACTACAAAAATTTAAAATTCTTGTTACCGCTTGACTAATAATATGATCACGTAACTGGCCCAATCTAAGATTTAGGATGGCTTAAAATTAATAACCTGTTAAAATATTTATTTTTATCATTTATAAAATTTATTATAACCACTCATTATGGAACAAGCTAAATTTTAGAACAAACATTCATGATTAAAATTTAAGGTATATGAGTACATTATCCTTACCAAAACATAGCACAGCCATGCTTCCGCGTTCTTACTCATATAACGCCGCCAAATATTATAATGCCTCATCATACATCAATATTCTTCTTATAGCACTCGCAGTACCTTGGTGGTACTTAGGCGTCTGCATAGTAATAAAAAAACCTCTTTTCCAAGGTGCATGGTCTACTTTAGTCCCGTCACGGCTCCGTGCTCTCCCTCGAAAAATCTGGTGCACATAATGCCGGTTTTTTCGCCCCATTGCCCTTCTAAACCGTAAAGGGGACGCTAAAAAAGTGTTTACGAACTGAAAATGTAGGGCTGTGCATTAGATGCACCTTTCTGTCAACCGTGAATTGAGCAAAACTAAATAATTATTGGCTACGTCACAGACAAAACAAAAATTTAAGATAGATTGTGTAATAATGTCCAGTCTAAACATAAAAGCGCGTGTCACTGAAATTGATGACCAATTTAGAAGAATCGTTGGTTTTGAGTTCAGCGTTAAAATGAGGAAGCAGAAGTACTGTGTCGTAAGAAAGTTCTTATTTTGATGAGACTTTTGATTAAACGTTTGGAGAGTGTATATTAATTTGAGTAATTCCATTCGGACAAGTTTGAATAAGATATGAGCAAAGTGGATCAATTAAAATTTGGAATCTCAATCTGCTATAAAAAAAGGAAACTAACGAGCATTTGTTAATTTTTTCGTTTATTCGAAAATTTGAACCTAGGCATTCAAAATGAAACACAATATCACCCAAATGACGGCCACGGCTGGCCCGAAATTATCTCATCCCATTAACTCAATTCTCGAGTACTTCTTCAATTATTTAGGCTTGGACCTTTCAGATTTCAGGGCCTCATTGTCTTTGGATGGTTAGAGTAACACTCATCCTCAACGGATTCACACAGAAAGCAGTCCAACGGGTTCAAAACTCAGCTTCAAGGGACGAGTCTAGAAGGTATTTTTAGGGGAGTCCATTATGACGAATTTCGTATACAAATTGAAAACCACGCCTGTTTTCAGGGATGGATGTACAGAATCTCAGTACATGCCCTGAATCTGCCCCTGTCCAAGGTGACGAATTAATATGCTCTGCTTTCTAAAACGGTTGCAAAAAGTTTAATTGTTACGAATAACGTCAATGTCATTCTCCTTAACTTGTATCATAAATCTGTTAAGCCTAACGCGTAACGCATGTCATTGACTGAAACAGCAGCTCCTCACTCATTTTCTAAGAAAAATGGCTCACTGATCCCTCTGTGGATTTTCTGATCTACAAATGTATCAATTTAACATAGTGTCATAGTCATAGACCGAAAAGTAACTTCACCGAAAAGATTTTCGATAAAAATGTTCATCCTCAGTGATTTTCAGCCCATTGGGAGAACTGAACACGCATCGCTTGCTCCCATTTCATAAATGTCAAGCACAAAACTAATTTTCTGACACATTATAAGTGAGACTTCAGCTTTTGATCTCAGCAAATTGTAAACACTATGACCCACCCTTAATATAATGAATAAAATTAAAGGTGGTGCATTAAGACTTCACTGACGTTGTGGCTGCAATGTCAGAGAAAAGTAAGTTTTTCGAAGATTTTTCAATCATACATAAAGAAAATCTATGCCAAAAATCTCGCCAATTTATCTGTCGATCTGTTTAACACCACTATATTTTTGTTGTATTTTTGAAAAAGTGATATATTGATCATTGAAAAATTCTAGACTATATATTTCCGAAAACTTTTGGACGTGATTAAAATGTATATTTAGATGGCTTAAATACATTTTGTGGAACATCATTTCTGAGCATTCTTCCTTGTAGACCTCCTGAGCCATTTTTTAACAATTTCTGTATATACAAGAGTCTCCAAAACTTTCCTCCTGAATTCGAAAAATGGATACTAATGCGATCCACTCTTCAAAGTTCAAAAATAAAGAAAAGCAAACTTCGAGTTCAAAAGGTTGGTATTTATGTATATTAAACGTCAGGCGCCACTTTATATATTACAGAATATGTTATTAGCTCCGGAAATATATCTACTTCATTCACATTCCACAAGTCTGTACTGTAAGTACACATAAAATCTTAAAACTACAAAATTGCTCACCTGGCCAATGTGTCGTTAAATTTTAATAGCCAAAGCTTCCAAGAATTTTAATATACAGGGAACAGCATAACGCGACCTAGTAGTCCGAGATCCCGCAGTCCACTTCAATTTTACGAATATCGTATCTTCTTACAGTACAATCATATTTATATCGCCCTGTATAGGGCACTGATAGCAGCTGTCCCGTAATTTCGATCCGGAAAACTTTTTAGACGAAAAGCGAGATAACCGAGGTATTTACTATGGAAACTGACCCAGGGGGGTCAGGAAATGGCGCTTCCACCATGGCAATGGAGATGGAGTCGAAGGAGCAGACCATAGAGGAGCTGAGAGCCGAATTGGAGATGGTTCGACAGGAGCTGTCAAAAAAGGACGATGATAGGAAGACCAATGAAAGATTGATGATGATCATCGAAGCCCAGCAGCGGACAATTACCGACCTAACAGTTAAATTAGACCTTCTACTGAAAACCCAGGTACCTTCCCATCTAAATATTACAAATTCTTCCCAAACACTTCTAAAAAATCCCAGTAAAGACAAAGCTGTCAATCTTAAGAGACCGTTAAATAATTCAAGCGATCTTTCCACAGACGACGATACACTCCCTGACGGTTTTACCAAGGTTAAGTCCCGTAAAACGCGACGAAACAAGACCGACACGACAGGCTTTCCTCCTCTCCCTCCACCAAAATCGCAGTCTGAAACGTCTCATTCAACTGCAAGCGACTCGAATAAACAGCCTGTGCCTAATCTATCGGTTACTTCCACGCCTTCGACATCTCAGGTACCAGAAGACACGACTGCACAGCCCCCATGCAAGGTACGTGTTACCCCCATCGTTCTTCGCGATGCTTCGAGATGGCGAGGCGTAAATCAAAAGTTTATTTCTTTGGGCATCAAATTCGAACGCGCGGTTGCCGTCGATGCAGGAATCAGGATAATTCCCAAATCCGAGGATGATTACCGCAGGATTATTCGTCTCTTCAGGGAGGAAGAGGTGCCCCATCACACTTTCCCTCTACCCTCCGAGAGGAACATTCATGCTGTAATCAGAGGAGTACATCCGACACTTTCGGAAATTGAGATCAAGGAAGAGTTGCAACAGAGCGGATATTCCCCCCTGCACATAATTCGCCTGAAACGCGGTGGCGGCATGCCCATGCCTTTGGTGGTAGTCATACTGCCCAAGATAGAAAAATCTCAGCAACTGTTCAACGAACACGAGCTGTTAGGTTTGGCTATCCGAGTCGAAGTTCAAAAGAACTCAAGACTCATCGGGCAGTGTCACCGCTGCCAAAAATATGGGCATGCGCAATCTTACTGCACTGCACCACCTAAATGTCTAAAATGTGCTTCTGACCACATGACCCACTTATGCCCTCAAACAGAACAAGAGGAACTAAAGTGCGCGAACTGTGGAGGGGGGCATCCAGCGAATAGCCGAACTTGCAGATTTGCCCCTAAGAAAAATCTGCAAGTGATAGCGCAAAGGCGCAATGTAAGTTACGCGGATGCAGCTAGGGATGCAACCCGGGCTGTTGGATCTTCTGCGAACACGCAAAATGTGGACCTGGCAACCGCGCTAAGGTCCTTACAGCAGATCATAGGTCCTCTGATTAGCGCAACATAGACTTTGCAGGCAATCTTTCCTGCAAATGGCTAGGTACAACCGACGACAGCCTGCATTTATCAAAATTCTTTTTTGGAATTGTTTGGGTCTAAGGGACATTCCCAAAAGACGGGAATTTCATCAAGCTCTTGTGGACGAAAGTATAGATGTGGCCTTGCTGCAGGAAACATTACTTAATCCGGGAGATCGTCTAGCTTTCCCGAACTACGATGTTATCCGGGCTGATAGATTGACTGGACGGGGTGGCGGCTTGGCAGTGCTAGTGAAACGCGGTATTGACTACCACAGAAGCACAAACGCTGACATGCAGAGCATCGAAGCGGCTTCCGTGGTGGTCAATATGACGGGAGGTGTGCCGTTAAAAATCACATCGGTGTATGTCAGGTGTGGTAACAGGCTGCAAGAGGCGGATCTGGAAGTCCTTTTAGACTACTCGGGTCCACTTATTGTGGCAGGGGACTTCAACTGCAAACATCGAGCATGGCATTCCAGGTTGAATTCCACCAGTGGGATCCGACTGTACAACCATGTGATACGAAATGGCTACCTCATACATAGTACTGAGGAGCCGACGCACCACCCATTTAATCACCTTCAGGCACCTGATGTTCTTGATTTGGCATTATCCAAAAACTGTAGCTACAGTATCACTTCTCGAATCATGTATGACATCTCAAGCGATCATCTTCCCGTCGTTTTGGAAGTGGCTAATGGGCAGATCTTGGGGGATGAAATCCCTCCAAGGAAACGCATTGATTGGGAGCTATACAAGTCGCTCCTCAAAGAGTTCCCCAATATACCGATCATAGATGATGAGAACGGTATAGATGCGGCTCAAGCAGAGTGGACAAGTTTTGTTCAGCAAACTCTGCAGCGTGCAGCTGTACTTCCCGTGCAGCGACACGGCAGACCTTTTCTGCCAGCAGACATTCGTCAGAAAATTTCTGATAAAAGAGCTGCAATTAAGCAAGCGAAAAGGTCTTGTCATCCTGATGACATTCACAGAGCGACGAATCTTGTTCATGAAGTAAGACATGCTCTTCATGAATTCCGTAATGAGCAATGGAACGACTTTCTGGCGGGGATACTTGACTCAAGCATTCCTCTCTGGAAGGTGGCGAAGTCGCTCAAAAACGGAAAGTGTGAACAAATCCCTCACATTCACGGTCTTGGAGGCATTGTCTTCAGGACAGAGGAGAAGGTTGAGGTTTTCGCCAATGCCATGGAAAGACAGTTCTCTCCCAACTATGATCTTGATAATGACCTCGACGAGGAGCAACACATCGTAAGATCTGTCAGGAGATATTTTAGGGCCAAAGGCGTCAGTGACAGTCGCGCATTCGTTGGTGATTTTTCTTCATCAGAAGATTCTTTTTCAGAAGCTTCGTCAACCGAAGATTTGCTTAGCACATCAGCGGTATCTCCTGAGATCCTGCATTGCACACCAGCAGAGATTCAAGGTCATATTAAAGACCTTAAAGTGCGTAAAGCACCTGGAGAGGATCAAATCACTAATAAGGCGCTGAAGCTGCTTTCGCGGAAGTCCTTAACTTATCTCGTGGCAATAGTCAATGCCATGCTAAGGATCCAGTACTTCCCATCCGCGTGGAAGACCGCTGAAGTTATAATGATTCCAAAGAAGGTGGGTTCGATATTTCCCCAGGATTATCGTCCCATTAGCCTGCTGTCAGCTGCGTCTAAGCTCGCTGAAAAGGTGATTCTACGTCACCTTGAGAATTTCTCGTCAGATCACCATGTGATTCCTGACGTGCAATTGGGTTTTCGGTCTGAACATAGTACGGAGCTACAGGCGGTTAGGCTGGTGGAACGTGTAACCAGAGGATGCACCCTTAACGAAAGTACTGGCATCTTGCTTTTGGATGTCTCAAAAGCATTTGACAAGGTGTGGCACGCGGGCCTCTTGTATAAACTAATCCAAAAGGGCTTCACTTTTTGGCTTCTAAAACTACTGAAATCCTTCCTTGAAGGTAGGAAATTTCGGATCAAAATTGACAATATGATGTCGACAACACGGCTGATTACAGCCGGCGTCCCTCAGGGTTCGGTCCTTGGACCTATCCTTTACTCACTGTACATCCATGACGTCCCTAGTCCCAGCAACTGTAAAGTCTATCTCTATGCTGACGATACTGCATTGGTGGCTCAGTCGTGGTCTGGTGACCTAGTCCATGACAGGCTGCAAAGTGCGGTGGAAGAAGTATTAGATTGGGCGGATCGGTGGCTAATTAAAATAAACCATTCCAAAACGCAGGCAATCTACTGTACAAAAAGACGTCGCGGCGTTCCGTCTGAAGTTTCAATGAATGGACTTTATACCATGGGAATCCTCCGCTAAGTATCTCGGTGTCATTCTGGACAAAGGGATGACTTGGCGGAACCATATGGAAGCGCTAAAAACTAAATTCCAAATTACGTTTCGGCAGCTTTACCCATTATTATGTAAACGGTCAAAATTATTTTGATTAACAAGATTCGACTCTATAAGGTGGTCATAAGACCAGCAATGACTTACGCATGTGCGGCTTGGTGTTTTATTGCTAAAACACACATGCGAAGTCTGCAGGTTCTGCAAAGCAGGACGTTGCGCACTATTGCTGATGCCCCATGGTATGTCTCTAACGAAACTCTACATAGAGACCTCGATGTCCCTTACCTAAAGGACTACATTAAGCAACAGGCGCAGCGGCGCTATAGCCTAGCGGAATCGCACAGCAACCCTCTGTTGCGTGAGTCAGTGGACTACACAGTCGAGCAAGTTCGCAAGCACAAAAGGCCGCGGCTCGCACTATAATCAAAATTAACTCGTGAACTTAGAACAACCAAAATTGGAGCATTTTTACACAATCTTTAGAAAAAATCAAATATTTTTAGACCATATCAAAATCTGTGAAGCGATTTTAACAAAACCTAAACGCTGCCTATCCTAAAAGATTCTCTTCTTCCCCTTTGCGCTCGTTCTTCCTTCTCTCCTTTCCTTCCCCGTTTTTCTTTAAAATTGTCTGGTTTCTCTGTTACCAGACCTGACAGAGTTACAAACTGACACTGTGACTCAAGAGCTAAGGTCCCACGGACCGCTCTGACAACCAACGATGACTTGCCTGATCATATTTATTGTCTTAGACTGTTTGGGGATAAGGATGGGTTTTTATACGGGGCTTGAACTGATTAAGGATAATAGTATATGGTTATACTCAGTAGAAATACCAGAAATATTTTGAATTCGACCCTGGGTGCAATTTCCTTGGTTACATAAATTTACAAATTAGATTTGAAACACCCGCTATACACGATCGAATTGTAACGTGAAAAGTATCATATCCATCGCCTACACTTCGCAGATAAAAAGGCTGCCTCGTATATTTTTTAATCACTTCACTCGTTGGATAAATAAATAGATACTTTATTGATCCTTTTGTTCATTTAAAAAATGCTGTAGAATAAATAGGTCATGGCTGATTCATACCTACAGGTACAAACAATTTACACTCCACTAATCATAGGAAAACGAACCCTTGCTATATTTGTCGTATAGAAAAATGACAGATTTCCCAGTGTGACTAAAATATATTCGGGCGACTCAAGATAATATTGCGATTCAATTTTTAAAAAAGTAGTTATTTTCTGCCACTACATTAGTAAGAACATTAAAAAAAGAGTCAATCATAAATCGAGACGCTTTAGGCCTCTTGCACACGACCGATCATTCCGCCGACCGGTTGTTTCTCCGCCCGGCAAAGAAATCGGGATTATCTTACACATGATAAGCGATCGGCCGGTTACGTGCCGTTTACCTTGCCTTCTGCATGAAGGTCAGTGCTGTACTGTCATCCGACGTAGAAAGAGCTTGGCTATTTTCGTTTCGTGCATTGTCAAAAATGAAACGTGAAAAGAAGATCGCGCTTGTGTGTTTATTGTATAGACGAAGAAAATACAAGAACGCTTTAGCAAGAAAATTATGGATTCATCCACTGGTAGCTGAAAGAAGTGCAGTAGGAGCATTTTATACCTTGTTTACAAGACTACGAGAGCATGAAGCAAAATTTTTCAATTACTTTAGGATGTCTGTTGCAACATTTGACACAGCAACAACGTGTATTTAATTACCGTTTATCACGTGCCAGGCGTTATGTTGAATGTGGATTCGGTATTTTTAGCAACAAATGGAGAATCTTTCATCGACCTATAAACGTACATCCCGAATTCGCCATTGACATTGTTGTATCTTGCATAATTTAGTACGAATGCGAGATGATTTTAATATCGGCGATGTCTTAGAAATCATAAACCTCGAAGACATACCAAGAGAGCGAAATTTGCGAGGATCAAGAACCGGGAAAGATATACGGGACCATTTCACAAAATATTTCAATAGTAATGAAGGATCTGTACCGTGGCAATTAAGGAAAATATAGTTCATATTGTTTCTTATCTTAAATAGTTACATACCTATTTCGGCTTTTTCTGCTTCGTTCAGGTTTTCATAAATAAATGTATCGATGATTTCTTACAGGCGGCTTTAGTTTTATTCCTATCCTTAAAATCCTCTCTTGTCTTGTCCCATATCACGGGCCTTTCTTCCACCATAGAAATAAATGCCTCAATATCCAAATTTTCCATTTCGCACCTCATGACTACACTGTCTAAACGGAAATGAAACTACGACTCTGTACCACGGCGACAGTAGAATCCCCGTTCGTGTGTCAACAGGCATAAACTTGCATGCATTGAAATGAACGCGCCGGTTAATTTATCGACCGGCAGCCGTGTGTTCGCCGTCCAAATTTTAATATGAACGGCGGCCCGTCGGCAGAATAGCCGGTACCGGAAAGTGTGTTAAGTTGTATTCGAATGTGGGTAAAATAACATCTTCCGATTTTCTTGCCGGTCGGTGGAACAGCCGGTCGGCGGATTGCACGTTCGTGTGCAAGAGCCCTTAACAATCACATTTAAACCGCAGTATAGAAAACATCTCATAAAATAAATTGGTATACAATTTTAGGATACAAAATAGTCATCTAGAGAGTAAGGGACTTGTCAACAAGATGTCTTTTCACAAATATCTTTTTTTTTTTTGGCTTTAGGACCTAATCCATGCAGCCAGAAACTAAGTTGTTATATTTTACATTTCTAATTATGGACAAACACACGACGTCACAACATCCATGGCCAAGGCGAGATTCGAACTCGCGGCCCGGCCGACCGGCTGGTCAGTAGCACGACACTCTGATCCACGCGGCCAACCGAGGTCCCTTCACAAATATCTTGAGAAGGTCAATGTTGGTAGTTCTCCTGAACTGAGGTAAATGATTGTAAATCTTGATGCAGTGGAGATGTTCCAAATAGGAGTGCTTTGTGCAGGAACAGACAAATCAGATCAGCAGATCAGTAGAATTGTTGTCATCAAGCAAGAGCCATGTAGTCGGGGCAGCCAATCCCTCGACGTGAGAGGACTTGTCCATGCAAGGCCTTATACAAGGTGTCCCGGTAGTCCACGTCAAGCCGGAAACGGGGGATAGGCCAAGTCATAATAGTTAACAGAAAAATAGAACTGAATCCTGTACTTTTCAAATTATAAGCTTCAAAAAAAATGGGAAAAGTCTACACTCTGTGATGAACTTTGAATTCCCCTTAGTACAAATTTCAATGTTTTCTTACACGGAGTGATAGAGAGTGTCATTCTAGACAGTGACAGCAAGACAAAAGATAACGCCACTTATATTAATTCGTTATCAGACGGGTTAAACGCCCGTCATTAACAAATTCAGCTGCTTCCGTCATTCTGCCCCGTAGCTCAGCTAAATTTTCGATTGCGTTGAGTAAACTTTTACTTTCACCGCTCCCCACTAAAAAAGATCTAGTGCACTCAAGTCAGGTGGAAGGGTTGGCCACGAAATCATACCAGACCTCCCTATCCATCTGCTCGGGTATTCCGCATCAAGATATTCTCTAACTGAACGGGCCATAGTGCGTCGGGCAGCCGTCGTGCTGGTACGACATGTCTCTCTAAGTGCGTAGTGGCACGTCTACCAAGAAATTTGCTAAAAAGCCTAAATGAATTTCGCCATTCAAAAACTCTGGCAGCTAAAATGATTCTCCCATTTAGAATCCCTGTCAACATGTTTACTTTAAAACGATACTGTGATCAATCTTGCCTCATCAAATGTGGATTTCCTGCATGCCGCTAGTGTAAGTTGTGTAGATTCATGTAGCAATCTTTTTCCAATGTCAACTGATCAGTCCATCAAATTTTAAATTAAAATCGCGCATCTTCCTGGTGTCTCTGTAACATTGTTTGACAAAACTCATCGCTTGGAAGACAATCCAGGGGTTGTAGACATAGTACTCGCTGTACGTGGTACGAGTGGAGCTGGTCCTATCGCAATATTCGTTGGGCTGTACTTTTGGGCATCCCTTCGCCATGTGCTTGATTTGGGAATCGTTCATTTGAGAGTAAACGGTGCACATTCACAAAAAGTCGGTGATCGGGATGATGAGAAGCCTAGTTGCAGCACTAGCATCATATACAGGGTGTCCCGAAAAAAGTGTGCAATATTCTACCAGTGGTTTCTAGAGCTTAAAATAGGAAGAAAAGTTTATATAAACATAGGTCGACAAACGTCCCCTAAGGGCGCTACGGTTTTTTAAAGGGGCTCCCCTGAAGATGGTTATTCCTTTATTTCCGAAACGTGTTGAGATAATGACATAAAATTTGGTATTCTAGCCTAGTTTTTTAAGCTGGATTTAAAAATATTAACAATTTTAGATAGTTTTGTTTGGAAGCGTATGTAACAGGGACGGACTCAGGTTATTTTAGCCCCAACATTTTTGTGTGATTCTATTTTTTGAATTAAACTTTAGAATTTTAAAAATTTAGGGTTTTCTATATAAAAAAGGTACTCTTATTGAATATCGATAATTTGTGCCATTTTTGAATAAAATCAAACTAAAAAAATTGTCACATGATAGGAAATGTACTGCGAATTTAAATAAATTGTTGATTATACATAATTAGCCATGACTGCAAAGAAAAGTTGTTTTGATTTGTTATGACTTATTTTGACGTTAAGCTGACATTGTTAACAGTGTAAAATTACTAGATTAAAATCAAAATTTTTATTAAATCGATTTAAAATGCCAAGATTTACAGACAGAGAACTGACATGCATTTTGTGTACGGGTTTTGCAATGGCAGTTCATTGGCAGCCGTAAAAGAAGATCAAAGAAGATTTCCCAATCGCATAGTATCTGGACGTCGAATGTTTACTGGAATTTGTCAAGCTATGGAAGTTTTCAGTGCATGCATGGCTCAGGAAGGCCACTGGGAAATCATCGTATGGATCTTGCTTTAAATATGTTTGAAAATAATCCGCAAATAAGCATACGAAATGATTCAGAAATTATGGATATACCTCGATCAATAGTAAGAAAAATTTATGAATACCTATTTGATAGTTATCCTGAAAATAATAATTTTAGATAGGAAGAATGACAAGAATGCAAGGATTACATCATTTTAAACGGGTGCAGCATGTAACGGAGGCAGATTTTTTACCACGAATCGAGTTTTGCCAGTGGATATTAGCAATGAAAACACTATTCCTAGAATATTATGGTCGGATGAGTCAATATTTACTAGGAATGGTGCTTTTAATTTCCATAACATGCATCACTGGTCAGATGAAAATCCAAAAGTTGTTCGCCGTACAAATTTCCAACATAGATTTTCATTGAACTTATGGGCAGGAGTAATTGAGGATCAAGTAATTGGGCCTTGTACTTCCCAATCGTCTTAATTTAGAGGTGTATCTGAACTTTCTTCAGAATGAGCTCATGGATATAATACCATTGGATGTGCTCCAGCAGTTTCAAGAAAATGTTTTTTCAACATGATGGCGCCCCTGTACAATGTTTGAAATTGGTTGAATGTCAATTTTCTAGACAGGTGGTTAGGCCGAGGAGGTCCTATAGCGTGGCCGCCACGTTCACCTGACCTCAATCCATTGGATTTCTATTTTTGGGGGTCATTAAAAAACCTAGTTTACTCGACTGAAGTAAATACTCAAGAAGATTTACTTCAGATAATCCATCAGGCTACAAATGAAATAAGAAGAAAAAGGTTTTCCACTTTTCGGGCTACTCAATCATTAGTTCGTCGAGCGAGACTCTGTATCCAACAAAATTGTAATTTCTTTGAACACTTATTGTAAAGCTAGTAGTATAAGTATATCCAACTGTCTCCTTTTTTAAACAAATTTCAATTTCGTTCGTAGAAAAAATGTATTTCTTTTGTTTTTGCCTAAATGTTAGCTATGTTGCAATAATAATATGTATCCATGTAATATTTACCATTTATTAAATTAGTTTTTTCATTGCCATGGCTAATTATTCAACAATTCATTTAAATTCGCAGTACATTTCCTATCATGTGACAAATTTTTTAGTTTGATTTTATTCAAAAATGGCATAATTTATCGATATTCAATAAGAGTACTTTTTTATGTAGAAAACCCTAAATCTTCAAATTCTAAAATTGAATTTCAAAAATATAATGACATAAAAATTTTGGGGCTAAAGCAGCCTGAGTCCGTCCCTGTTACATACGCTTCCAAACAAAACTGTCTAAAATTGTTCATATTTTTGAATCCAGCATAAAAAACTAGGCTAGAATACGAAATGTTATGTCATTATCTCAACACGTTTTGGAAATATGAAGGAAAAAACATCTTCAGAGGAGCCCCTTTAAAAGACCGTAGCGCCCTTAGGGCACGTTTGTCGACCTATGTTTATATAATCTGTTCTTCCTATTCTAAGCTCTAGAAACCGCTGGTAGAATATTGCACACTTTTTTCTGGACACCCTGTATACTTTCCTGCATTTTGGCGTATTCCTATACGATGTACACAGACCTGGTGGAACTACACAATCATGAAATAATAAGTAAACGTGGGGTTGTTATCTGACTTGCTGACACTACATAGAATGACACTGCCCGTCACTCCGTCTAAGAAAAAATTGAAATTTGTGATAATGGCAACTAGAAGATCATCACATGGTATAGATTTTTCAGATTTTTTTAAAGCTTATGATTTGAGAAGTACACGACTTAGATTTTTTATATTTTTCTAATAACGGCTGAACTATACCTTACTGTATATCGCAAATATTTCATTTCTTATTGTAAAATGGTAGATTAGGATGTAACTTGCAGGAAAATATCATTTTGGGTGATAATTCTGTGGTATAGAATACTGCTCTATAAGCTGTTTTTTTCTTGTTTACACAAAAGATTGTCTTATCCTAATGACTATTATGACTTTGACTATCCCCCAATGAGTGCAGCCATCATAGCCAATCAAGAAGACACCGCATCTATAATCACCAGCCAGGAGGAAGCCATAGCAAAATTGAAGTCGGACCTCCAAGGTAGCCAGGAACAAGCTTCAGCAAGCAAGCGATAGCAGAAGCAGTTGCCGATCTGAAACTCAGCCAAAAGGAGCGGTTGCGGGATTGAAACGGCCAAGACGAGGCAGTGGCAGGACTTAAAGAGGACGTAGCAGACTTGAGAAGTGGGTTTGAGTAACACATGCAAATCATTTACCAAGCTATAATAGATTCAGAAATGTGAATACGCTCAGTACAAGAGCACGAAGAACAGCAATCACAACTGTCACAACAACACGGTGGAGAGCAGCTACAGCAGGTTGAGGAGCACGTAAAAGGATTTATTGACAAAAGACTACGAAGTGTTAATGCAGATGAAGGTGATTGAACATTTCTGGTACCAATCCCAGTCGATAGACTGGAGGCGTGCTGGCAAAACCATATCCAAACAATGGTAAAATATCCTGGGATGTTAATCATATTCAGTTTGGAAGCACCGCAAAGCTCAATAACTGGTTAGACGAAGAAAAGGCTTGTGTAGAAACCTTCAAGCTACGGAGTTCTGCTTCAAGTATTTAAAAGAACCGCCCTCCGTCGATTCTGTGCTATTACAGTAAGCTCGTATCTGCCTTGAAACTACGTTTTGGAGATGCCGATTTAATTGAGATGTTTCATAGTCAGCTGAATAGTAGAATGTATCTGCCGAAGACTTGGTGACGTTTGCCTATGGAGGTCAAAGCTTGAGCAGTCCGACAGACACACAAGAATTCGATGAAGCCGGCCATTTTTTGATAGAATAGCTGGCCCTGATATACGTGTTGTCAGGTTGTCAAGCCCAATGATGATCTGACAAAGACGATTGGAGTAGAATCTGCAACTAAGGCCACAATGATGACAAGAGAAGTGGAGCAGTATAATGTGTCAGAGGTGTGCAAGGCTAGTTACAGATTAGGACCTAGAGGAAATATCCAGAGAGCTCCAACAGGTCGTTGCTTGCGGAAATTCGGAAAAATCTACATGCTGGAAGTGTGGACATAGGAGGGTCATGCGAGTGGACAGCCGCATGCGGGTGGAAAGGCGATTCAAAGAAACAGGAACCAGTACTGAGCTTGGAGATAACCAAATTCGGCGACAAATCCTCTTACGTCTGTCACAAGGGTGAGCTAGTTCATAGCGACGAAAACCTTTGTCTTTCGCACTACGTGTAATCCACCCATTTTGGTTTCTTTCTCTATAGCATAATCAGTTCCCTTTTACGCCCCTATTGGCCAGAAATGCCTGGGCGCGGTAGCGATACGCGGGCAGAAGCAGCGATCGAATGCTTATGTTTGTTTTGACGTGGAATAAATGAGGTTTGAATACATTTAAGTGTATATTCTCCAGTATACTACTACTACACTACTTTTTCGTGGCCATGCAACTGTGGTATGTCAACGTTTAGGGTCGGGCTTCGCGGTTTCAATATAAAAAGTTATCATGAATTTTAGTTTCTTGTAATTAATTGGATCAACAACAAGCAATTTATGAAAAAGGGGTCATTAGAAGAATAATTTTATCGAATGAACGTTAGTTAGTCTCTTCGTACTGGGCTAGCTGAGTAGGGTTACCATTAGCGGCCATTACTGATCCAGTCTTTCGTTGGACCGACGCGGCGGCATGTGAACCGTCATCAATCGTGGCGTGTCTCGTTCGAGATGAATAATGATCAACCGGAACAGAGAAAAGGTACGGCAAGGAGAGCGTTGTTCCACACTCGCTGGATTCTCGGAACTCTCCAAAGATACTACTATCCGACGTACTACAACAGGTAGACGGCTGGCCAGGCTGCGGTCGCACAGCCCCCGCCTACACTATAAGCACCGCATCAACGTTTGTATCACAGAACTACCGTCTCTACTAGATACCTATTTTTCTGTAATTTGGAAAAGGGGACCACTAAAGATTGCGTAAGTATGCACTGTTGAATGTCATCCATACCCTATTTCACCAGTATCCATCATGCTTTGACGCCTACTAAGGTTATGAACTGATCAACAAGTGACATTGGCAATAATGAATTGTGCGTAAATCTAGTAAAACTTGTTTGTAGCGTTTTGTTTTTTGTATGCAAATGAACTTTTCTAAATAAAGAGCTGTTAGCAGTTACAGAAGGAATCTGTAGCGTACAAAAAAAAAACGAAATACGACTCTGTCTACCTGACGCTGACGGATCCGTCAGAATTATGTGTCCTGTACCGATATGGGGAATTTTGAGATATTACTAGATAATCAGCTGTAATTCTACTGTGACGGATACTCGTGAAATAGGGTATAAATATGAGCTGAGAATCACTGACAATGAACATAACCTGCTAAACTATACTCCAGACAGCGCTCAGATCCAGATGCTGAGAGCTAGTGAACGCAGCCATTCATTTCTTCTGTTATGAAGGAAATTACTTCTCAGTGATGTTAGAAGGTACCACAGTTCGAAGCTTTTTCTAGGCTGTGTTTGCGCAAGAAGACTGGAAACAGAAGGGTACCCTCATGGTGCGACGCTGAAGCCAAAACTGTAAAGAATAAGCTACTCTACCTATTGGCTCAGATATACAGGGTGGCCAATCTATGTGTGGACGGAATATTACTCATAAACAAATACATTTTGGGAAAATCTATTTACGGCATGTTATACATAACATTTGAGGGCACATTTCTAAAATTGGCATTTATACAGGGTGTCCCAATTTTGACCTACATTTCATAGATGTGATTCTTTAAATGGAATGTCTCAAATTTTATTGCATATTTGGATAAACCCATTCAAAAGTAGAAGATTGATATAACATACTGTGGGGTTTTGGTAATTAGCTACTGAGATGTAATATGTTTTGTCCAGAAAAACCATCCACTTCGGCAACCCCTCAATCCGCCATTTTAAAATTTGCAGTGTACGATGGTCAAAAACGCGAATTGTACTTATTATATTTGTGCAAGTTTGGATTCAATATTTTATAAGCTTTTTTTGGTATCAGGTTTTAATGGATGGAATCACTAGATTTTGAGTTATTAAGCTTTTAATAGAACAACGCACCAAAATTAACGGAAAAAATCACATCATCCATGGAAACAAAAGACAAACAGTGGGCTAGTTACATATTGCCACTAATTACATAATACAGATTTGACGTAAAAACTAATAACAATCAGAACAGTATAAATCAGCTTCAAGCGTAATAGAGAAAAACAACTATAACAACAACATAAAGAAACAACTATCATTACTCAAGACCTACTCTACAAAAAATCCTCGAAAATATCTCCACCATGTTGAATTCACAGCCGTAGTCTTTGGATAAATGACCGTTGCACATCCCTCAGCATGTGTTCCCTTATGTTCAGAAAAGCACCATTAATCCTTTCTTTCGTATTTCCCAGGGTAGATGGTGGATATCTATAAACCTCTTAATTAACGTAGCCCCATAGAAAGAAGTCCATCGGAGTCATATCTGGTGATCCAGGAGGCCAAGATATAGGCACATCACGACAGATCCAACGATTGTTACTCCAGGTGTATAAATAGTTACGCACACGATTATGATAATGCGCAGGTGCGCCGTCATGTTGGAAGCACATATGCATCCGAGTTTGTGCCAATAGCGCCTCCCCAAACATTCAAGCTACATTTATTTTGGAAATCTATTTGCCTAACTCAGTAAAGGTTTTCTGTCGCATTATAGTGCATGTTATGCCTGTTGACAACACCTATGCTGTTAAAAGCTCATCGCTAAAAAGAACCTTATCCAAGAAAGTAGTGTCTTCACTCATTTTATTTAGTATTATTCTACTAAACTCCATTCAAACTGCGAAATCCTGAGGAGGAAGGCCTTGATGCATCCATCCATATGGATGGAACCTATGTTTGTGAATAATCCTTTGGACAGAAGTTCTGCATATATCCAGTTTCTGCTCCAATTTGCCGTGCACTTAAATGGGGATTTTCCTGCAACTTTAATAGAACCTCCAACTGATTCACCTCATTGGTGACACTTGGATTATTTATACATTATTTACTATGTAACTAATCAACAATTTATTTTTTTCCAGGGATGATTCGATATTTTAAGGAATTAAGCCGTTCCATAAACGACGTGCTAATAACCGAAAAAATAGCCGTAAAAACCCTCATGTGTCTAGTATAAAAAAAAGATTAAAAAAATCAAATCCAAACTTGCACAAATATACAGGGTGATACATTTGAAATTTTTGAGAAAAACTACAATTTGCGTTTTTGACCACCCTGTATGAGCAAAAATTAAAATTCGAAAAGGTAACAAAAAAGATAAAAGCAGTCAGCAGTCCAAATTTTAAGATGGTGGACTGAGGGGTTGCCGAAGCGGGGGGTTTTTATAGACAAAACACCCTATATCTCAGTAACTAATTACCAAAGCCCCATAGTATGTTATATCAATGTTCTTCTTTTGAATTGGTTTATCCAAATTTGCAATAAAATTTGAGGCATTATTTGTAAAATCACAACTTTGATATGTATGTCGAAATTGGGACACCCTCAAAAATGGCCAATATTTTAGGAATGTGCCCTCAAATGTCGTGTATAACATCCCATAAATAGATTTTTTCAAAATGTATTTGTTTATGAGTAATATTCCGTCCACAAATGGATGGGCCACCCTGTATATATTTCAGATTCTGTACACGTGGCATCTTTTTTATGTTTGCATCTTTCTGTTGCTTTCGTCATGAACGTTAAACGTAAACAACTCCAATTCTGACAGTTCAGACGAGCTGCAAAATTGTTCGTTAATAATAATATACCAACAAAGCATGGCAAATAACGGAAGAAGAAACATTATGTAAGTAGATCAAAATGAAGCATGCAACTATGTTGACAGTTTTAACGTGCATGTGTATACACGCGCACTACATTACCGACAGTATTGGTTTCATATAAATACGTGCCTTGCCTTAGGCAGTTTATACTCCTGTTTCTACTCTTTTTATACTCGCATCAGGCTTCTCATTACCGTACCGCAGGGGACAAAATGTCATCTTGCAGACTAGGTAGTTTTTAGTGTGCAAATAGTTCATTCCACATTTGCCCGTTATGATAGCTGTGGGCGCCATCAAAAGCGTCCATCTATAAAGAAATGACTCAACGACACGGCATGCATTGTTGGTTGCAGAAAGCCGAGTAGTCTGTATCTGTAGTGTTTATCTCTTAGAAGATGTGAAAGAAATAAAGTTGGTTGAGTAGCAAGAAGTCATCTGGATGATTATGTGTATTGGTCTGCATGTGTATAAAATCAGTGATATTTGCTATATGAGAAAACTGTGACTCAATATGTTGCCAATATATATTAGCTGTGCCCGAAGGGTTATTTACATGTTGTCCTTTTTGGAGAGAGGTTGGTCCGAGTAAAGAAAGAAAGTGAAATATACTCTTCTAGGCTCTAAAAGACTATCCGTAGCAACTGTTTTCCCGAAATCGTTGCACAACACTTAAAAAGATGCAAATAAAAATGGAAAAATTGACGCTTTGACATTTGAAATGGCCCCGTCGGTACCCCAGGCACCTATGAAATGCCGTATTCTTCCAGCTATAGTATACAATTTACAGCTTAGAACTCCAATAATGCCATCTCTGAGGCAGATGTTGCATCACGTCAGAGCCAAATATTGATAGCTAGGCAACACGTACAACTGCTACGAGTTCACAACAGGTCTACAACAGCTAGTTCTAAGGCGACATCTTGCAGAAAAACCTACGTGATGTGACAAAAAACCTACAAAATGTTGCAAAAAAACGACAGATACGTAAAACTCGTGCAATACACAGCCGCTGTTTCAGAACTGTCAAAAGTATTACAGATGGGACAGTGACTGGCGATCTCTATGATCTTGTCGCCATCAACTCTTTGGCAATTCTCTTTCCCAGGAGAGCTACTTATACTCTGATATCGAAAAGGAAGCGAGCAGCAATACATATCGCGCACCCATGATAGAGCGGCATCCCGAATGAATTGACAAAGTGGGCACGCGGGTATCCAGCCATATTCAAAAAGATGCCGCATAAGCATGGGCGTGCGATTTAGTTTGCTCTCTTCCTTTTTAGTAAGCAAGTATACAAACATACGAATGTGCTCTCGAAATTCTTTAAAAAGTTGAAAAGCTGCGACAGAAGTCTCCAAAACCTTTTAAAGAGCAGGAGGCAAATTTCCCTGAGGTTGCGAAATCTTCAGAAATCTACTCTAGTTGCTCCAATGAAACATTGAAGAGTGGGTAGTGGCAGCGACTTGGCTTCATCAGGAGGCTATGACCACCATGACACCTCTGGATAAGCCCATCTACTAAGAGTTTTATGATTTACATTAAATGTGCTTTCTCATATTAGTTATACGTTATATTAAATGATGCTGACTTCATCCGATGATTCCTTGAAGAACAAATAGCTCTGGAAGACACAACACATAAATTTTTATTGCTTGATATACTTTTTAAATGACTGTTATCACGTTGACAGTGAAGAAAATCCTGCTAACCTGAACATACCCGATTTTCAACAGACTCGGATAGTACTCTATAGATGTAGAGGATGTTCGAAAAATAGACCGAGTTATTTTGGAGGGTGATTCCTTGTTAAAAAATATGAAAAAAGTTTTTATAAGCATGTAAATTTAATTTCTAAAATTATATTTAAAATTATAATCTAAAAAAATATTTACTCGATTCTGTTTAAATTTGGCAATATTATTTGTTGAATTAAGAGGCTAATCTATCCCTAACCAGATTAAAATTATTAGGACCAGTGGCGTCCCGGGGGCACCTTATCGAACATTATTGGCAAAAAAACACTGCCTTTTTTGTAACTTTAATATTTGTTGTTTGATTAAGCATCTGAAAATACAACTTCTTTGCCTCGTGTATTTTTTCGTATCTCACTTCCTTTTTGAGTAAAAAAATAAAAACCGTTTAAGTGCATGTCACTGGAGAAAATTGGTTTATTAATTTTTACTAAAAAACTCGCAAGTGCCTTGGAAAACAAGAAATCAAAAACATTTCTAGGAAAGAGTATTATTGCAACTTTTCCAATAGGTACCATGGCATAAAGCACACTACAACAAATGTTGGAAATATCCACCATCTATTTCTGTACACCTTTTCGCTCGACGAATCATTGAACGACGAACCCGAGCTAAAAATCGAGGTCTATTTCTTATTTCTTCGCAAGCATTTACAATTTTATTTCTTAATCCTTCTATTGTTTCTATGGGAGTAGGATAAACCATCGTCTTATGGTGTCCCCATAAATAAAAATCTATTGGATTTAAGTCAGTGGGGAGCGAGGTGGCCAGTGAATTTTTCCACCTCTTTCAACCCAATTTCCACCAAAGGTGTTATTCAGACGAGATCTGACAGATATACTAAAATGAGGAGGAGCTTCATCGTGCATAAAAGTTATTTAGTTAAGTACATTTAGAGGACTTTCTTCTAGCAGCACGGGCAATTCTTGTTGAAGAAAGTAAGATTCGCTGTTTAATCTTAAGGGTAAAAAGAAAGGACGAATTAAACTGTCACCAACTATACTCATCCACATATTCAAAGAAAATTGTTAATGGTGGCGATATTGTACGTAAGCTTGAGGATTTTTGTCACTCCATACGTGAGTGTTATGGTATGATAAATACCGTCTCGCCGAAATTCCTATTATTATTAGCCTTTTGGTAATACCATTGGTAAAACTGTAAACGAGGTAAAACATCTCTTAGTAATAATGCTCGCACACATTGGATATGATAGGGATACAAAAGTTGCTGGGAGAGAACCTGCAACACCCCCTGATCTAGATGCTATAATCCTGGTACTGATACTAGGATTTTGTTCCACGGCACGTAAAACTGCCTCATCAAACTTACCGACCTCGGCCAGCCTCTATCATTGGTGGGAATAGCAAAACTTCCTAAATAACATTATTGTCAAAAACATCACGGAAAAGAAATAATAAAATTTACCTCTTTCCCGTAATCTTTGGTCTACGCTTTCAAAGGTTTTACTCTCTGGCATTTGTCGATGGAGAAACGTTTCTGCATACAGGCGCCTCGCTGCATAACAGTTACGAAAAGAATACAAGTGGCTAAGAAGTTGTATTTTTGGATACTTAATCAAATAATATCAAAGTTACAAAAAAGACAGTGGCGTACATATTTTGCCAATAATCTTCGCTCAGTTGCCCCCGGGACGCCACTGGATCTAATAATTTTAATTTTAATCTATTTAGGGCTACATTAGCCTTTTAATACAACAAATAATATTGCCGAACATCAACAGAATCGAGTAAATAATTTTTGATATATTAAAACAAAGTTTTCTTAATTTATCACCCTGTATCTTGAAAACATTTCCGGACCCATGTTTATAGAAACATTTTGCCATATTTTTCAACAAGGAATCACCCTCTGAAATATCTCCGTCTACTTTTAGAACACCCTGTATACAATAGAACTAATGTATGCCTCAGAACTCCGTTCTGTATTCTGTATTTATTTCAACAATCCGTCTGCAATTAGCTGTGCGCGACACGCAATCAGTGCATTTAGATTGGTGAATATGTGATGTTCTCTTCTAATTTTCAGTTGAATTGAGCTTCATCAGTTGTTTCAGCAAGTGGAGAAAATCGCTTGTGAGAATAACAAATATTTAGATATTTTGCAAAGAGGGCGGTTAAAAATTGAATGCTCTTCAATTTAATTGACATTTGAGGTGTTCCTAGAGTTTTTTGATGACAGAAATGAACATTTTCGAAAGCTTGTCTTGAACAAATAATCACGTTCTTTCTGGCTTGATTTCATTTGCGTTTGGTTGTATGCCCGAAACTAGTTTTTTGCATCTAGATTTTTCTGGACAGTGCAAGTGACGTTGAGTATGTAGATACTAAAATTTTTATAAAATCAAAATGGTGAATTTTGATGAAAAATTTCAACCATTTTACGGGTTCCAACTTAAACAGCTTGATGGATTTTAGCATTTGGGCTGCTCTTAGATTCGTCTTGATAGAACAATTGATTCCACATTCTTACTGCAGTCGGAGTGTTTGAATTTCTCAAAAATGTACAAGTCTTATTCTTTATGGGCATGAGCGTATGGGGCGAGGGGGCGGCACATATCTACAATTCAGATCTAGTAACTTAATTTTCGCGAATTTTTTGAAAATCAAAGGAAAACACGCTGAAGATATCTGAAGGTATGTCCCCCTTCCCCACTTAATGTTCGCCCATGATGCCAGCTCTCGAACCAATTCACTTCTACTCATACACCCTTGTTGAAAATAAAAGTATGTCAATGCTTCAAACTTAAGTGTACGCAATGTACGATTAATAAGTACAGATGATGGTTAGCATTGTCACCAACACTATCAATTGGGGTTTCATTCTCGCTAGAAGATATACCCCTCCAACAGTATCTAGTCAGCCACAAGGTCTTTGGACCGCTCTCTTTTTCTCTCAATCTCGGCAGTCCTTTCAGGTGGACAATGAAGTGGATGTTACACGGCATACCAAGTTTTTCTTTGGAATATACTGTTCCAAACAGTGGTTACTTTGTGAAGCACTCCAAAATTTATTGCATTGCACTGTAGCGCGGCACAAAGTCAGGTCCTCGTGCTTTGTGTCCCTCCAATAATGGGAAACAGGAAACAAGGTATTTTTACATTTTGGCTCCCATTCTACCTGCACTTACGAGAATAAAACATCAATCATTATTTTCTTCAGTGTTAGTGATGTAACATATTGTAGTGGAGCCGAGTGGTATTTGGTTTCAGATAAAATACTCTAGGTTTATGTAAAGGCATTTCCTGCTTTTTGTATGGAGATAGATTGCGATTTTGGCGGTCGTATTAAATGCATTGGTCTATCTGGTATACATTATAAATGTAGAGCATAGATCATTGATGCATATTTGTTAATTCAAGATGAAGGTTGGATGAATACTCAGAACACACAATCTGCAGTTCAAGTGGGTAGCATGTTCATAAATCAGATCAATCAACAACATAGCTGTAGCGAAATACACTGCGTCGAGAGCAGTGATGCACTTTGAGATCAGAGTTCAGCTCTGTGGCAAGTGTAGGTAACGCAGCTCCCATTTGTCATATTTTTTTTAAACCCATAGAAATAAGACAAGATTGTCACCACTTCGAAAATGCTCACTTTTCCAAAAATAGAGATTTTATGAAATAAATCATTTTGGCTTTTGATGTTTCGGAGAGTCCGTTATTTTTTTTCATATGTAGTCCACCACGTAGACAAAAATATTTACTATTTTTATTTGATGACGTTCACATTCCAAACCTGGTTTCGCTGGTGGCGACACAATTCTCAAAAATTTTACAGAAATTTTTTGTTGACATTCCGTTACAGGCAAGGGAGGCATTATCCCGAAAAAAAATCGACCGAATATTAATATCTAGACTCTGAAAGAGTTCCGAGGGTTTCCACCGTTTATATGGAGAAGAAGTGGCAAAACCTGCACGTTGCTCTGTCCATAGAATGTGACTCATTTTTTTTCAGGCAAGGTGTTTTGCCTTCCATCAGTTTCGGGAAATAGCACTTACTCTCTGACGTTTGACGTGAAATGTCACATTTTATCGGCACGGGTATTACGAATCTTGAAAAATGACATTTCGTCGGTTTTCTGACATTTTGTAAGTTTTTTGTGACAAAAAGTAGGTTTTTTTGTAGCTGTACGTGTTGCTTAAACGTCAGCGTACAGCAATCATAGCGAGTAAACGAAGAATGAGCTACTTGCACACTAAAAACTACCTAGTCTCCAAGATGACATTCCTTCTGTCTTTTTGACGTTTTTTAGGTTTTTTACGTAATACCCCTATGGAATCCAAGATGAAAGTCAGATTCTATTGGCCGATTCCTTTGTCCGAAAATACAGAGGATAAATAAGTGCTTTTTAAATGTACGAATTTCATATCTGTATTTTTCCAACACGAGGACAAACTACATCTTCTAATGATCTGTTCTGTGAGAAACTCCTCCGAGGTGGCCGAAACTTTAGTAAGAAGTCTACCTTGCATACCTATGTAGTTTGACTTAATGGTCAGAAAACATGGAGAATTATCAGTTCCGGAAGTTGCAATAAACTACGTCATCCTTAAAAAAAATTGCATCAAGACACTTTACTTCCCACGCAAAAAATTGACCTAACCAATAGCATATGAGAAATAGAGTCAGCCTGCTTGGAACAGAACACTCTGACAAAGTATAATCACCATATTTTGTTCATTTTGGAACATGGACCAATCTGCTGTAGTAGTAGCTTACTGTACTAACTAGCTTTCTAAAACTTTTGCTGCTGCTTTTTATATACCTTTTAAGTAGTTTAATGTGTCTTTATTTTAATAAATTTTATTCCATTTATTGTTGCTATGTCTGCATTAGTCTTGAGTCTTTTTCCTGACAATTTTATAATGAATCTTAACGATCCATATAACATAGGACCTTTTCAATGTCTATACACAGTTCTCTAAAATAAAGTTGTTATATAAATATCTCCTAAGACAAAAGTGGATCAAATTTAAACCGCTTGTGAAAAGATAGCTACTCATATATATATAAAACTATGTTTTGTATCATCAGTTAATAATCTTCTAAGACGCAAAAGCTTCATTAAATTCACTTATACCACTGGTATTTCCTCCAACCCGTGGTGAAATCTACGCCGCACGTCTATGTGTTTGCCAATGTTTTTAGAAAACATAACCTGCACGCAGGTACGCCTACATTTTCCGTCGAGTACAATCATTTTACTGGTTTCATCAGGCGGTCGCTCGCAGTGAACATAACAAGCAATGCCAGCGTTTTAATTTAACATATATTCTCGCATGACTACTATATCTAACCGATGGGTAGTGCTACCGGCATCAAAAGCTTCTTAACATATTTCACAGTTACACCTACATATATAAAATTCCCTACCTCCAAATCTTAACTACAGACAAAAAAAAACTGAAAATGAAATGTGCCTCCGAAACGTCAAAAACAGATTTTCAATTCGTAGTCCATTTACGGCCAGACAAAACACAACATGCCCGAAAGCGAGATTGTACAGGTCCGTACTCTCCCCAATGGTCTTGGAATAACCTCACAAAATAAATGATTATTTTTATAGAAAGAAGTGCACATATTTTTCACAATTCCTTATTCGCTTGGAAGTAGTTTTTTTATACTCTGAGAATGTTGAAAATTGACCAAGGACATAAGCCTGTTTTGTTCGCCACACGTCTTTCAATATCATGAATTTTCATTTCAGGATGCTCTAAAATTTCGCTCTCATATATGTTAAGGACAATTTCTTCTGCCTGAATATTCAAATATCCCTTCCTGTCACGTTTTCGGGGAGGAGACATCACTGAAGAGGAATATGGCCGAAGGAAGAATTGGGAGAAATATTCTCAGTTTGATCTGCTGTATCCGTAGATGACATGCTAACGTATAAACGCATGTTATGTATGCACCGAATATGGACAGCAACTGCTGGCATCGGCGTGTCGGCGATATCCCGAGCTTGAGTTCTATCCTGTAGAATCCTGCACTTGTTGGTAGTTTTATGGTCTAATAGCTATTGCAACGCTTAGGCGACTGTTTTGCCGCGCTGCATCTTATTAGGGCCTTATCGACAGTCGTTCCTACAATTGTAGAACGCCTTTATGGCCTCCTTGATTTTCATAAGTTTTCTACTCTTACGCGTCAGCGCTCGATTTTGAGGTTATGTTACAAATCTATTTACATCGAATTGTTCATGCTTTTGATTTATATAATCTGTTATATAGCCTGAAATTTAATACAATTCAAGAAGAAAACATAGCTTGACAATAGGAGAGCGCTGACGCTGACACGTAACAGTAGAAATCTAGAAATATCCCAGACTTTCTGAAGGAGACGAAAGGCTATCAAAATCAAAGAGGCCATAAAGGCGTCCTACAATTGTAGGAACGACTGACGATACGGCCTTTTGTTGTGCCGGGGCGTAAATAGACTACGATTAGGGTATAGTAATAAACAGCAAAATCCGACCGGTACTTCCTAAGTTATAGAGGTGCCAAAGATTAGCCAACAGACAAACTGACAGACACAAATCGACCTACTGAGATAAGAGACATGGTTTTTTTCCTTGTTACAATTCTTCCTCGCCCATTGGCGGTGGGTGTAAAATGAATAAATACTATACGAGTATATTAGATGCACCTCATTAAATTTGATGGAGTTAATACGATTTAAAGCGCTAGACTCAACATGGTACAAATCCATATTCAAAAAGATGCAGATGCATCCAAACTGGAAAATACGCTGCATAAACATACTCTTAGGTATCGTAAGCGTCAGAAAAAATGAAGTATTAGGTCACGTCTGCTGAACACATGTGTCGTGGACGGTGATTCTTGGAAATAAATAAGACGACTACTAGGAGACTGCTTGATTCATCTACGTTTTTGTGTGTGTATGCGCTTCTGGTTTAAGATAGAAAAAAATAAGAATAACATTGACGGCTGGTAAACAGGTTGGAATTTTACGAGGTGGCTTGTAAGCAAGTGTGTGCTTTTCACCTCACACGTGGCCTGCTATAGATCGCATAGTTAAGTTTTAGCCCAAAATTTACATATTTATATAGTCAGGGCATGGAAATCTTTCACTAGTGGGAAATATTTTTCAACTCGACCCTTTTTCATAATTACGTTTCACGATAACACGGTGCAAATTCATTTATACAATTTTAAAGTAGAGTAACTTTTTTCCAAAGTTGAGCTTTCTCGACTTATAAGCAGTTTAAGGTCTGAAAAACTAGTTAAGTTCAAACCTTTTTCTGCAATATTTATAGACTATTCCAAAATTCATTTTATTGTAAAGCATTGTTATTCAATTGTTAATAAATTCAAAAATAACTTTATTCGAAGAGAAAATATAAATTTTTTGTGATTGGTTCAAAACTTGTTAAAGAAAATTTGCACCCATCCAGCATATCTAATAAAGGATCAGAAAACCTCTTAGTAAAGAGAAAATGGAAAAGGAAATACTTATTGTCGTCATTGAAACCAGCCTGTTCTGGTGCCGGAGGTTCGTGAGGAATCCTCCACGGTGGCGTTTTCTTGCCATCTCGCAAGTGATCCCCAAACATAAGATTTTCTGACCGAGACTACAAATGTGCCGATAAGCTCTTACAGCTAGCTTCTGCCATCTTTACTCAAGTATCGACTGAGTTTTAGCCGTACGAAGACAAAAACCAACCAAAGAACCACGAATATGTACGCAAGTTCTTACGACCATTCTGAAGCATTAGTTTGGCTGAATTTAAAAAAACACTTATATAGAGTGCTCCAGAGAGGATTTAGCATTTCCAAATTGAATGAAACAATACGCATACTCATGATATCAGTTCATGCATGGCAATATTTCGCTTGCATCACGATGTATATTTTCTTTCAGGTTAGCGACATTCCTTGGAATATTGGTGTAATTTTTCCCTGGACTATGTTTATAGGAAAAAGTCCATGGGTGTTAAATCTGGTGATCACAGTAAACATACAATAACACCAAAGCGTGACATCACCTTTTGTGGAAAAATAATTTGAAATTTTTTCAGACATGCATCACCAGTAAAACATCTTCAAAGCTCTCGCATTTTCAAAGAACTGATTATACGCGTCTTGGTGATATTGCATGAAACATCTCATCTCATGGACCTTCTCCTGCAATAGCAAAGTTTACTTCAACACGTCAAGGAATATCACTCACTTGAGGAAAGTATTCATCGCGAAGAAATCAAAATCAACTAGCTATGCTTCAGCCTTATGCAAGATGGTATAGTTATATAGCGAGAGCCCCTCGTATATCTTCCTAATAGCTGTAATTATATCTTATCTTATTAAACAACCCTATGTTATATATTGATGGTTGTGCCCTTCAGGCATCAGTTTAATCCTATTACTCTTAAATTGAACTCACTTAGGTTAGGTTTGCTAACATATCGTTGTTAGTCGAAACATTATATTTATATTAGAATAAAGTATCAAATCGCTTGTAAGTCGTTTTTAAAAACGCGATTCCGCGACGCGATACCATCATTGGCGCAGCCAGTAGGATCAGAAGACTGGACCAGAACTCAGCAGAGGACTTCCAGGCTGATTTCAATCACTAACTTCTGGAACCGACGAGACCAGGAAGATCAGGAGAAGCCCAAGGACGAAGATTGACGCCAGAGTGCAGTGTCTTCAAGTCTGAAGGTAATTCAAGTCGAATTTTCCTTGTCTTTCCTCTCACCTTTTTTTTAATTTAAGATTTTTGGTGCAGTTTTGTAAAATTTAATTTTGCTGAAGATTGCTCAAAACATTAGTATTAAGTTAGTTCTTGTTCAAGAGCTACATTTTTGAAGAGAACTTAATTTTAGTAAATTTGTCGAGAGCTACATTTTCGATTTAGATGAGTTACTATTTTTTAAATTTTTGCCGGTTGCAAAATTATTAAATTTAAGGAAATTTTCACATTAAAATAAGGCTTAGGTAGAATCTCATTAAATTTTATTACATTCGTATTCACTTGGTATTTTCACATTTTTCATACTTTTACATTTTTATAGACCATAACTTTATGCAAGATTCTAATTCGGCTCTAGATACTATAACAAATTTATTAGAAAACATGTCTCTTAATAACAGTACAATCACCGTTCCAAGCATGCACGCCGCAAAAGCTATTGCAGATTTTCTGCCATATTTCGATGGTGATACCCAACAACTGGAATCATTCATCTTTAGATGCGAAAAATTTTATAATACTTATGGTAGATCAAACGATGCCAGTTTGAACGATTTCGTCTTTAATGTAATTTGTTCAAAACTAAAAAGTAACGTTTACAACTTTTTAATGTGTAGACCAGATCTCATTTCTTGGGTTCTAATTAAAAATGCACTCAGAGAGCATTTCGGTTACAAAATTGACAGACAAACCCTTACGAGAGAATTTCTGCAATTTTCAAAATATAGAAATGAAACCATTATGGAATTTTTAGGAAGATTAAAATTAATTAAATCAAGAGTTGAAGTTAAAATCCAGACAGATCCTTCACTCACCCCTGATCAGAAAGTTTTACTTATCAGCCAAAATGAATTAAATGCACTAGACGTATTGACCGCAAATTGTGACGATAGACTTAGACTTTTGTTAGACATTCAACAGCCCTCCGACTTATCAGATGCGACCAACGTTGTTACTAAACATTTCTACAATGAGATGAGAATAGATGCACTGACATCCTAGCCACTTTCAATCACATTCACACAAACCTAGACGTTACAATTATAATAACTCATCACGCCAAAATTATTACCCATCTCAAAGACACAACCCTACATACACTCAACCTAATACCACACATATTAATTATCAACAACCACCAGCCATACATGAACAATTTTCTTCTCAGGAGTTTCACGCTCAATATTCACCACAAAATCATTTTACTCAGACACATCAACCTTCCTTCAATGAAAGTAGACAATTTCCATCTCAACCTATTCCTAAACCAAAAATTAAAGTTCTCCAAAATATTCCTATCCGTCCCTCAGGAAAAGTCCGCTCAGACAGTGAGACAGTTCATAGTTCTTTTGAAAATCCGATAATAGAAATCCCATATACAGACAAAGTATTAAACATCCACCAAAACCAAGTTATTTTAGGCATATCACCCTGTAAATTATTTCAATGCCACTTTGAAAAAATTTTCAAAAAGAAAAGGCATACATTTTTAGTTAGGAAAGACTTATTAGATGTAAGTAAAATAAATGAACTAGAAGAAATTTTCGCTAAGCTAATTAAGAAGAATTTTTATTGGCCTAATTTAGATGTAGACGTTAGAAATTACGTAAATTCCTGCGATATATGTCAGAAATCGAAATACGAAAGGCATCCCAATAGGTTAACCTTTAAACCAACTCCCATAGGATCTAAACCATTTGAACATTTATATATAGATTCTTTTAAAATTTCAAATCAATATTTTGTAACAGTTACAGATAGTTTTTCAAAGTTTTCACAGGCATTCCCAGTTAGTTCATTAAATGCAATCGAGACAACTAGTGCTATGATCCAATTCTTTTCATTTTTTGGCATTCCTCATAAAATCACATGCGATAATGGTACCGAATGGAAAAATAATATTTTCCAAGATCTTTGTAGTATGTACGACATCTCTCTTCATTATACAACAGCATATAATCCCAATAGTAATAGTCCAGTTGAGAGATTTCATTCCACTATTATAGAAACAATAAGAACCTTAAGAGAGGGAAAACCTCACCAAAATATTAGAGATCTCATGCATTATGCAATTTTATCATACAACAATAGCATTCATTCTTCAACTGACTTTACCCCTTTTCAAATTGCTAAAGGACAGCTAGATTTAAGAAATCCCTTCGAGACAACGACGAACGAACAGATTTCCACATATGTGACAGAGCATTCCCAAATCCTTAAACTTTTGTCTCAACAACTAACAGAAAAGTTAGAACGTAAACAAAGACAAAATTTAGAAAGAGAAAATAGACTTCGAAATCGTTCTCTTTCGCTTGATGTAAAGCAACCACTTTTTTCATTAAATAATTCCAAAACAAAGAAAGACCAACCACTTTACAAAAAACTGACCGACCCTACAGTTACTGGTGACAATAAAGTTATTTCAAAAAATAAAGTTACGCATCAAAGACAGCTCAAACCACAACGAAAAATCATTGTTACAGGTAGACATGACAGGAACAAGGCTGCTACACCTACTCCTGATGATAGCTCTGACGATGACATTCCCCTTTCCCAATTATTCAGTCAAAATCACAAGATTAACAAACCCGATCATTCCACTTCAGCTAGGTAAAGCATATATCTTAGAAAATCAGCACACATTCTTATATCATATTAACATTAGTACTCCCGTATATATTTTAGATAGCATAGGGCAACATATTTTAAGAACGCAAGTATTTTTGAAACAAAATTCCAATCACTTTTCAATTCATCTTTTACAAAAATTGGAACATGCTATTTCATTGAAAAATAAAATCGACAATAAATTTGGCATTTTACATAATAAACGCATTAAAAGAGGTTTATTTAATGGTGTTGGTACACTTTCGAAATATTTGTTCGGAACGATGGACTCCGCAGATAAAGAAATCATTAACAATTATTTGGATACTACTGGATATTAAATCTAATGAGTTGAACTTACAATCTCGCATAAACAAACAACAAACAATATTAAGGGATATTACCACTCATTATGAGATTACTTTTCAGACCATTAGGGATAACGAGAAAATTATTGTTAGTCATCTAAATGACTTGATCAGCAACAATAAAATTTTAAGGGAACAAGATAATGTATTATCACTCAGCCTCACTATAGATAAAATTATTTTGGAATTACAAGCTTTATATGAAATAACTAGCAATTTACAAACAGCCTTATCGTTTGCAAGAATACATATTTTACATTCTGCAATTCTAGACACAAATAGTATTTCCTCAATTTTAAATTATTTATCCAAAGATTATAGTAGCGAAAGAATTCCGAAATTTGATCACGTAATTGACTATTATTCATTATTTACAACCGATGTAACTATTTTCGATAATATCATTTTATTTCAAATTTATGCACCATTAATCTCGAACTCCTTTCATTATTTTAGTGTTTTTCCTGTTTTCAATTTAACTATACCCTAATCCCAAAATCCCAATACCTTCTTTTCGACTTGAAAAACCACTGGAACACAGACCACCTTTGCACATAAGTCGCAAATAAATACTTCTGTAAACACGAAGACTTATTAGAAGCAGATCCACGCCTAGTAGAAATTATCAAAAATGGAAGAAATACTTGTCCCATAACAAGAATACAGCAATCAAGAACTCTGGTACAGCAGATATCTTCATCTAAAGTAATCATAAGTCCAAGAGAACCCACTACAGTGCATTCGTCATGTCCAGAAGTCGGCCTGATAGTTATTTCTCAACCAAGTCTCATAGAACTCCAGCGATGCAGCTTAGAAATTAATCTTGCGTTCTATCCCTCAGATCGCATCGACCATGAAACAATTTTCCCGTTACCAGCTATAAGCCTGACCAATTTCGCGAAGCAGAACCTTGTTGATGTAACAAAATTCAACTTGAAGACAATCCAGAATCTTCAAATATCCCAAGAACAAATCAACGAAGACAGTATCCAGTTCCCAGATCGACCCATAGAGAAGACAAATCTAATCATATTTTTACTTCTTCTATCAACTTTCATTGGATACATCATTTCCCAAATTTTAAAGAAGCTAGGAGAAGCAAGAAGACGTAGAGATGAAGAAGCAGTTCCGGATTCGCAAACTTTGGATCCCCCGTTTGCTCATCTTCGGCAGGGAGGAGTTATATAGCGAGAGCCCCTCGTATATCTTCCTAATAGCTGTAATTATATCTTATCTTAGTAAACAACCCTATGTTATATATTGATGGTTGTGCCCTTCAGGCATCAGTTTAATCCTATTACTCTTAAATTGAACTCACTTAGGTTAGGTTTGCTAACATATCGTTGTTAGTCGAAACATTATATTTATATTAGAATAAAGTATCAAATCGCTTGTAAGTCGTTTTTAAAAACGCGATTCCGTGACGCGATACCATCATTGTATGAACAGATTCCATAAGTGCGTGCGTCGGAATGCAGGAAATAAACATGAAATTATATGCAAAAAAATCAAATCCGTATTTATAATTATCTCTAGGACGACTTGTATGAGATGCAGTACCTTATTTCTTTTTGAACAAAGGCAATGTTGATGGTTCTGTGGGACTTTAGCATACCTACCAATCAGTATCTGTCGTCACTCTGTGAGAGCATCAGTATGTCAGAAGAAACTAGCGGGAAGAAGAAGTATAGAAAACAATTTTCTTCTATACTGTAAGAAAGAACCTTCGAAAATGTTTCAGTGTGATACGGCGTGTTATCTTTTTATCTCACGCCGCAGTTGATATAACGTTCATTTTGCTCTATAGATATGCACTGAAGTGCTTTCGAACCCTGATGAGTCACACTTCGCGCTCTGCAAAAACGATGATGATAAGGAATCCATTATTCACGAAGCGCATGATGAGGTGCCATGTGTCATCTAGACCTGAGAACCATTCGTCACCAACAAGATCCGGGTTCGGAGTCTTGCCCTAACGGCATGGCAGTACTAGATGGCAACCAGCGGGCGTACCAAGAAGCACCACATCGCGCATAATAAAACGTTTATCCATCATCCAGTAGTGGTCTGCGCGCGACAACCGAATCTGCATAACAAGAAGCTATGGTGCAAATTAATGAATATGATATTTGAAGTTCAGTATTCAGAGATTTTAACTACGTTATTACATGACATATCATTACGTAGATATGGAATGGATACCTTTGACTAGTAAGTATATTGCACTTATTATTCATTTTTTTTATAAAAAACGTCTGAACAGCTTTTCATGTTGAGTAAGTACTAAGTATTTTCTTTTATAGATTGACTTCCAACGGCATAATGCAGCCCTTCTAAGAAGGTTGTCTACAAACACTACTTACCATTCGAAAACGTTGTTGCTGTTCTGGTTGCGATGAGTTTTCTTGTCAGCTGGTGCGAATCCCAGTTATAGATGAAGGATTATCACAAAGAGAGACCGAACAAAAATAGTGACATAGTTTTTCGTATTACGGATGTCATGTAACATCCAAAAAAGAAATATCTCATTTTCGAACTTTCTAGCGATTACAATACGATAATAGGCCTAGGACGTAAGAAAGATACAACTCGAGATCTTTATCCTCGGTTGCTCCAGCGATAATGAAGAATAATGAACCAAATCAACAATATGCTGAGAATTTTGAAGACATTCAACTTTATATAGACGGATTTTAAATTCAAAGGATTAACCCGGTTTTGTTGACAGAAGCTTGAACAGGCTAAGATCTGCCTGAATAAAAGTGGTATCTGCTTGATCTGATGTATAGGGTATAATTGTGATGCTCATTTTTTTTTCCATTCAGTTTTTCCACCATGTTGGAATGTTTACACGGGGGCCTGCTTTGTGACTTTTTGTGAACAATTTTGCATTACAGATGACATGTAAATGAAAAAACGTATAGACGCTCTTCAAGCAATATTTTGCGGACATTATGCATTTTATGGTCTCTAGTAAGTCTTAATTAAGTATTCCGGTAACTGAACGGGAAGTGAAGTATTCCAATTGCCCATAGGTGCTACGAAACACGTGGGGATGTCGGTCTCTTTTTTTGGAGAATGTTACCGGTGATCTCCCACACACTCAGCTTCCTACAGATATCATTGACCCTCTACGAACCAAAGACCGTCTAATAGCCAAATGAAATATGGTAATATGCACATGTTGTTGCTCTAGTTGTCTCGGAATATGAATTTGTTGGTCTAAGCGCTTCTCAAGTGATTCGCCACTTTTGAGAGTAGGTAGTCCAAAACCTATAGAGAGATACTAAAAATAGTTGATTTTCTTATTTGTCTCCGTCCATAATTCTTAATTACGTTCCACAGGTCATCATTTTTGCAATTAATTTTTTTTTTGTAGTTCAGACATTCTATTGCTTTATATCTGCATGTCATTTTTGGCACAAGTTGAAACAAGCTTTCGGGACAACTCGTTAGTTCCCACCCTTGAGTAAAGTAGTCAGTAGCAAGCGGAGTATTATGATGGCGAAATTTTTCGAATTTTAGTTAACCAGTTTTTTGGTTGGTCTGACTGTTGGCATACTGTGGGGTCATAATAACTAACGCTGCTTTTGAAAATCGATGTACTGGTGGCGGAATTATGAGCGAACAGTCCTTTTTTGTACAAGTATGCACAATTTGCATTTGGCACCACACGTACATACAAGCATGCTTGTTAAAAATAGAGGTAGTTTAATAAAATATGTAGAGCTCGGACGACGATGCGCTCTTTTTGGACGTTGTTGTTCTTGTGAAGAAAAAAGACCCGGATAAAAAAGGGTGCGGTGTGGTGTAAAAAATGGTGGATGAAAAGGAAAACCTATTCTCACATTAACTTACTAAGTGAGCTGCAAATATATCCGCGTGATTAGCACAATTATCTTAGAATGGATGAAGAGACGTGTTTAAACCTTTTCTTTCTTGAATCACCCTTCATTCAAAAGCAGGATACAATCATCAACGGATGCTAACTTGTGCAAGCTTGAAAATCTTGGGTACACACATACCGTTTTGCTTGCGCAAAAAAAAGCATGCATAATTAAAATCAATTCAATCCTCAAGCTGCTTGTACAATTACAAAGCTTGCACCACATTTCCCTACAGACATTCAAGCGTGCTTGTACAAAGAGATTGAACAAGCTTCTGGACAAGGTTGCAGTTGTGTCTGTAGCTACCTGGCGTCATTCCAGTTGATATTTTGCTAAAGGAGAACCATATTTTTTTGCTTCGGATCTTCCGAGCCAATCAATTTGTCAACATTCCTTGTATTCACATAACAAAATATCATATGCCTAGGAGGTATCCAGACTGAAGATTGTTTTTCCTTCTTCTGAAAATTCTGGGGTTGCCTCTATTTATTCGTCACAATTGGACCGCGTATAACTTTAGTACCCCTCGGATTTGGATGAAGTTCTCAGACAAGGTCGATATTATGCCAAGAATGAATAAGCTTTGTAGTTTTTTAAAATCTGTCCAGTGGCGCCGGTGCTAGGGGCAAAAACATCAAAAAAAATAAAATCGCCAAAACTTCATTTTTAGCATTTCAGAGGTGCCTGATCGTTTTCAAACAAAAATTGTTGTAGATTGAGATTTGGGGTAGGGTTGCACGAGGTGGGAGAATATATTTTTTGATGTTATATACGCCCTCAACCCCAGTAATTATATGCACCTATTAGCCATATTTCACACATCATAGATTCCCCGAATATTTGCCTTCAAAACTTGAAGGTGGGTACTAACGGCAGATGTGGAAAGGGACAACGTTGCCAGATGTACAATAACTACCGGTAGGGCAGATAAAGTATGTCTATAGACTAATTCTACGGCGTTGCGAGAAAGAGCTGAGTCAACTTACTTGATGCTATATTTTGTCAATTCAAAACGGCGTCGTGGAGCGTTTATACTCTTTATACATCAGTAGAATTTTTGCAATCAAAAAAGCCTTAGTTTGGTCCTGCATACACTAACCTATGGAACGTTGTCTGACGATTTTTTGATATCCACAGCGGTTCACCTACAGCGCATCATCAAGGCTCAAGACACCATGTTTATTTGCACTAGCACACAAAATATTGATCTAAAAAGTATACCAAAAAAATATTTTTCGAAGAAACCAGCTAAATGGTGCAAAATATAAGCGCAAAACTTTGACAGATTACACGATAAAAATTTTAGCCTGACCCCGTTACCGAACACGCTTTGCCTTATCCCCTGAAGATTGTTTACCACTGCTTCCTCTCCTCTATCTTTAAACTCTGATCCGCTAGCTGACTGACTGACTGACTTGCCGTCTAGTCACAAATACGTCTGCAGATTTTACATCCATCTGGTATGTAATATTCAAGCAGCGCACCTCGGCACGGAAGAACGCTACCGATCCGTTTGATATTAGCGCCCGGAGCGAAAAGCTACGGTAAAGTATATCTCGTCCGGAATTGAAAAAGATAACAGTCGGTTGGTTGGTGTTCACGTCAGCGCAGCTTTGCCAACTACAGAGAGTGGGTCCGTTGTTCACACAAAAAGTGGACAGTTATAATCGCGCCATACTATCAGGAAATCCCACATAGAGTTGCTCCGGAGGAATATGCAAATCATCGATATCTATTAACGCGTGCATTCAAATAAGGTGATGATCTATTATATTATTTCGTATTAACTGAATCGGTCGCCTTTCACAAGGTATAATTGTATAAAATATGAGACAAACTAAAACTAACAAAGTCAGAACTTCATCCAAAGTTTATAGTGGTCATTTTATGTGGTAAAAACATGTTAATGCGAGTGACCCCTCGGATACCGTCTGGAATTAATCAGAATATTTATAACTTGCAACTAATTCAAAAATGGAGCTAAGGAGATTAATTAGCTCAGTACTTTCCATGGAAATAAATTAGTTCACATTCTACTACAAGAAGATTCCAACCGGTATTAGTGATAAGTGAAATAAACGAGCGATTTCAAAACTTTTTGGGCACACCATATACGAGCTCTGTAAATTAAGCAATGAGACTGGCAACGTAGCGTTCGATCTAGCAATACTGGAGGGAAGGCAGGGGAACATGTAATCCGCCTTCAATACAAGTTTGAACATGCTCAAGTCATTTGGTTGTCCGTAGCGATTTTGTTTTTGAAACAGTTTTTTCTGTTGTGTTAATAATGAATTATATCAGTTTCGAGCAACGATATGCTATTAGGTTTTACTTCAGACTTGGACACAGTACAATGGAAATTCTTGCTAAACTACAACAGGCCTACGGATAGGGTGTTGTGTATAGAGCCTAAGATTTTCGGTGGTTTAAGGAATTTTCATAATGAAGAGGATTGAGAATGAACGACGTAGCGCTTCTTCAAGAACCGATGAAAATATCGTCAGAATTCGGGATCTGGTGTGTTCAGATTGTCGGTTGACAGTCAAAATGATCGGAGAATTTGACTAGCGTATTGGGGATGAGAAAAAATCTGCGCAAAAATGCTTCCAACAAACATTTCCCTAGATCAAAAGGACATTAGGAAGGAAAGGTGCCTTGACTTTTTGGATTCGATTGAATAACCCCATTATCTGGAATATGTTATTACTGAGTCTTGCCCGTTTGAGTACGACCATAAACTAGGCGCCAGAGCATGGGGTGGCACACTTCAACCTCTCCAAAGCGCAAAAAAACAATAAAGACGAACTCCACGGAGTCGTCCACAAAGAGTTTCTACCTCAGCGCCAAACGGACAATCAACACTTTTACCAGGAAGTACTTGAAAATCTTCAAAAAAGAGTCATTCGAGAATAACTGGGTGTTGCATCACGATAATGCACCTTGTCACCCAGTAATGTCAATAAACGAGTTTTTGGCCAGTAAAAACATTCATGTGGCTCCTCAGTCTCATTATTCGCCTGACTTGAGCCCTTGTGACTTTTTTCTCTTCCGAAGTTGAAAAGTCACCTCGATTGAACTCATTTTGTGACATATCAAACATTCAAACGGACACAACCGACGAGCTGAGGGCTATTACAGTATCGTAGTTGCAACACTCCTATGAGGAGTGGAAAAACCGTCTCCAGCGTCGTGTGGCTTCAGAAGGAAGTTATTTTGAGAGTGACATTATAAAATTGCAATTATATTTGAATAGATAAATTAAAAAAATCTGTCCCATTACTGAATTTACAGACCTCATACAATGTTGTCTTACGGCTCTCTGAATGACAGCGTTTGCTTGTACGAAGCCAAACAAGAAACACCCATCACACCACGACACCTATTGACACTCGGGTGGTACCAAGTATGCACTCACCATGCTACTAGCATTGACGTTGTATGCAAAAGTTGCATAGACTAAACACCTGCTCAATAGGATCTGTTTGCTTTACGCCTCTGCGACCATAACCAACCATACACAATGTTTTTTATGATTCTTGGCAATCATCAGTGCGGCTTATGTGATGGAATGCAGACAAGAGGAATGGGTGGATTAAAAAACTCAATATTGCGATTTGCGAAAAATAAACCAAAGATGACACGCCACCTATGCGTCGTTTTGCCAATCGGTACTGCCAACTCTTACGTTGACAGCGAGAAACTACAGTACCCGGTATTTCTGAACGACAGACTAAAAACACCCATGACATAAGAAAAACACTGGTTTTCATCTTTTATCTGGAAATTTTTATCTTTCTCATTCAGCATTGGCGTAAGCGGCTTCATTGGAGGTGTTTCCCACCCAATAGATAATAGACGTCCTATTTGCATGGAGAGGATAATCCAAAAAAATATACAAGATCGAGTCGAAAGACATTTTTTATTGCGGGAAGCTAAAAATTCGCCAATGCTGATTGAGAAAGGTTCCAGATAAAAGATGTGTTGGCCAGCATATAGCATTTTGAAAAATAAAAATATTTAAGTTAATAGCACTTCTTGCCAAACCAACAAATGGTCTTACGCCACTGGAAAACACCCCTATATTAAGAGTCGTAACTTGGATTTGTCCATTAAGCTGTTTAATTGCATGGTGAAATTTATAAATTCGGTTTAAATTACATAATGACAAAGTAGCAGACTTTTACTGCACGCCACTGGACGCAATAACGTCCAATGGGTGCTCAAATCTTTTTTTGGGTGCAAGAAATTCCACTTTATGCAGCAGTATGACAAAAAAACCATTCACGAGAGAAACTCAAAAAAAATCGCTTTTTGAGGGATAAATGTAACACTTATTTAAAAATCGATAACTTGAGTTATAGCCAACTTTCGAAAAATTTGAGAAATCTTTTTTTTTTTTGTTAGGATAGTCCAAAGATCTAAAGCTGCATATAAAAATTTCCAAGATCAAATCTTGAGAATCTGACAGCCTCAAACTTTGCGGAAAAAACCTGACTCCCTTTGCTCATCCTGTATAAGTGGATAAATGAAAGAAATATACCGGTCGAACCCTGGACATGTTCTCAAAGAGTTGGTCAAGAACCTCCTAAATACCGCAACTCGATATCTCTTTCCGTTCCGAAAATATCTAGATTCGAATAAGGGTAAAATTTTCCATGTTTCAAATCAACTGTCCTCCAGTTTATATTGAGGAGCCCAGGACTATGAGACTGGAAATGACTTGATTTTTCATGATGTACATACCATGCAACATTCACAAAACTATAAGCCAAAAATTATTACATGTATAGTTTCCGAAATACTGAAATTTGAATTTCTGTTAATATAACATCCAAAACGTATCCTGTGGTTTGCTTGTCGAGAATCCCCCATGCTAGGCTTGTCTAGTCAATACAACCACATATATTGACAGAATCTTCTCTACTTAAACGTTTCAACCATAGAAGCAGCTGCGACCTTGTCCGTGTACCGTATTTTTATGTCAGTTTTAAAAATGTGTATTCGGTCAAGGGCGGATATCTTCAATTATCACAAGAGCAGCACTGATGCAGGGGCCCGATTACACCTTTTTCACTTTTTTGTATGTCATCAGAATCAACACCTCTTAACATGAATATTGAAATGTTATACTACGTACAAAAAAAGACAATTAATAGTGCTCATTGATTAGCAAACCAGATTGACTGTGCCTCAATGGTTTTTTATATAAAAATTTGTATTTATTTAAATATCTTATTTTTGGAGTTTGAGTGACACAAAACTAAACATAACAAGGGTTATCGACTTGGTTTCATCAACATATGACAAAATAATACTTAATATTGAACTAAAGATGTTTTGGGAACTGAAAATTCCAGGGTCGGATTTGGTGTTTTTTTTATTACCTTGTATTTTATCAAGTGCAGCGCCCTGTAAGTTATAGTCTAAATATATCATTTCGCAGAAAAAAGCGCAATACATGATATAAATAAAAGAAAAAATTAATGTTACGCACCCCATTTAGTTTATCTAGTACTTTTAGTAATAGTAATAATTGACTCAATTCTGCCAATTAAGTTATACAATATGGGTCCTGGTTCAAAAGGAAACGGCATTTAGAATGCAAAGGTACTGAATTTGACTCTCCAGACCAATTCAAGAGTATGATGAAAATTTAGAAAAACCTAGTATACAGGTCCGACGTCAACATTTTCAGCACATTCATGTCTGCGTGCTCTCAGCAGAACTCTACATTAGATTTAGTCACATAATGCACACATTACATGACAAAATTAATTGTCAAGTCCAGACTTGCATACTACGTTTTTGCGGATCTTTAACTTAATTTATAGTTGGTCTGGAAGGTCAAATTTAGTGGAATTGTATTAAATGCCGTTACCCTTCTAAGCAGAACTCATGTTTTATTATATCAGTTGGTAAAATTAAAATTGCCAAAAAAAGTAAGTAGGGTGCAAAAAATGTTCCCTGTTGATTTTGATGAAAAACAAAAAAGTGAACAACCGAGTCCGGTCCTGGGTGTTTTAACCGTCTGTCTAGTTTCACGTTACTCCTCTTTGTCATCGTGTAAAAGTCAGCTAAATCGATTCAATAGTGCCTGAGATATGATACTGAATATTTAGCGTGATCAGATAAACTATACTGTATATCCGTAAAATTTCTAACTTTTTATTTTTAGGTATGAAAGGGTCTTGGTCCATACTACCTACAATTTCACTATGTCCATTTAAGAACGGAACACCCTGTAAACAGAGTGTGAAACTTGAGGCACCAAACCTGAGTCTCTACTACCTCGATGGACATGGGCTTCCAACCTCATTCTAGCCTATTTCAGTTCTACGGCTGAAAGTAGCAACGCATGTTGTGTGCTAATGCACCGTCCTGGTCTTCTATCGCTCGTTAGAAGTGCTGTGAGCGGCGTGCTGCATCTATAGATAGAGCTGAACGCGGAAACGGGAAGCTGCGAGGAACCGCAACTTGACCTACACAGTCGCATAATTGCTGTCAGCCAGCCTGCATAGCCCGGAGATAAAACGGCATCAAAAGACTCACTCGCGTTTATTTTGCACAGACATTATGGGAGAATTATGTGAGACCGATTTAATGGTCAGAATTAAAGTTGCTGTGCTTAATTTACGGAGACCTTTAATGGTATTGAAGTTCTGAAGAGCTTGGGGCAACAAGGGACCTAAGTCACACTGAAGTAACTAAGTATGTTTTGTAACAAGATATATTTTTTTTGATGTAATATGACATGTAAACACACGTAAAACCATGTCACTAATTTCCGTCTGTCTGTCTGTGTGTCTGTCCGCTATTCTATAACCCCATAAAACCCGAGATGGTCCGCCCGGACTTTGATCAAATTTTTAGTGTTACTACCACTACAAAAAAGAAAATGTATAAAAGCCGCTCAAGCTTCGGTTTTTGACGTTTCAGAGGATCCTTATCAATTTTGAAAATAAATTTAGAGCTAAAAAACTTGTAGGTGGGGATTGTAGTGGGGTGGGGAGAGTTTGAATCAATTGATGTAAGTACATTTATTCACTCCAAACCTTGCTAATTTTACGCACCTATTAGACATATGGAATTTAGTTTGCGTATATTAGCTTTCTTGGCTTAAAAATGTGTGGGATATCGTGATCCTTCAAAAATTCACTTTATAAATTAACATATAACGGGATCTATTAGAGAATCGCCAAACAGATGCTCATACAGTTTTTTCACGGTTTTTGGCGGCTACGTCACAACGCCATACAAAATAAACAAACCGATTGACCTGTACCATGTTCGGAGTTTGACTCAATACTGTGCAAGCCAATCCTTAACGCAGCTGCTACTCGTGCATGCACACACACAGGACCTGTTGATAAAGGACCGACTATCAAAATTGTGGTTCTATATTCAGGCATTGCTTTGTTTTATATCAAAAATCTACAAAAGGTTAACTCAAATCGTACGCCCAAGCAAAGCAAGCGTCATACGGACAGGGCAAGCATAGATGTGGAAAACTCAAACGTTGCCGAGAACATTTTCAAGGTGGTGAGACATAACGAACAAACGTTCGCGCAAAACGGCCGATTTTATATGTATGTGTGAGGAAGATAGATGCATGAAGGTAACTGCTGTAGTTATACTTCGACCCGCCAAAAACCGTAAAAAGACCTTTAGATATATATACCTCGGTTGCGTTTATATGGAAATGCTCTCAAGTCTTAAATTTATCAAGATCTAGGACACTCTACATATATGTCGATAACTCGATGGAACCTGTCTCTAGCTGCTCAACATCTGTCAATGAATTTCATACAGTTATTCTAAGAGAGGCACCTTAATCAATCTTACTCCAAACGAAAATCAGTTAATGACAAATTAATTAAATTTATTTCAAGCTTTGTGAAATTGGCATTAAAATATGAACGATATACAATGTGTTTGGTCACGACATACCGATATTTTAGAGTGATATTTTTCAGCTATTTCTATTGACAAATCCACCCCCTACAATGTCCTACCTCACCCCCCCTTGAAATGGATCCATACCGCTGCGAACGAAATTAGGGCTGACACGGATATGGTCTGCCGCTCAGCACGACACATTGTTTTAAGAACAACAATGTGCATAACCGATAATGGAGGACATTTTGAACAGCTTCTGTAACATTAAACATGTCCAAACTCTCTATAAGAGATATTGATTTGTCATTTTTATCTATAAAAGGTTTGAAAACAATTTGCATTTTATTACACCCATTTTGACCCATTTTAGATAACATTTATTAACTATTAATACTTAGGATAACAAAAAGCTGTAGAATTAGCACAAAAAAGTACAACTTCACAGACTAGTTTTTGAATGATGTGCGGAAATGCACAAAATAATAAATTTTCTTTCATATTTTTTTCTGTTTTTGTCCGTTTTTAAGTATGTTTGACGGTTAGTATCAAAACAAATTTTTCAATAATCGCTAGGACAACATGTCATCCTGCAAATGACACCAAATTAATCATTCTCTCTTACGTACTCAGTTATTACAATTTTCATACATGCACTACCGTAATCGTAACGTAAAAATGAAAATGGCTGCCATTCCAAGTGGGATGAGGTAGGACATTGTAGGGGGGTGGATTTTTCGATAAAAATAGCTGAAAAATACCCCTCTTAAATATCGGTATGTCGTGACTAAACACATTGTATAAAGATTTTTGATAATACTAACAGTGCTATTTATTCCATAATCTAATTCAATTAACAAGCTGGGGATGATACTTGATTGTCGACTGTCGTGGGAGCATCACGTTGAGTCTTTGTGAACTAGATCGCGGAGTAGTTGTTATGGCTTGAAATTCTTAGCAAAGCACTGCAGTAAACGATTTTTTAATATATTTTTACTATGCTACTGGCTACTGTCATATCCGTTATTGAATTCTTAATTGAGGGAGTAGTTCACTAAGTGAAAAAGTTCTCCAGCTGCAAAAATATGGCATTAGAATTATCCTGCAGAGAATCATTTAGAAAACTAAAAATGATTACTGTTATAAGTATTTACATTCATGAGTTGGCTGTGTTTGTTTTCAAAAACAAGCCTGAATTTGAAGTTATCAGAAACCATTATAAATATCCAACTAGGTCTAAGATGCTTTTAATTCCGCCGAGACATCGAACTAAGATATCCTAAGAACCATATGGGAAATAGCTGTTTTCAAAAGAAAACTAAAACATATTTTGGTAACCAATTTTTTCTACACCTTTTGTTTAGATTTATGGTTCATACATTTTTAATCCGACACCACTGTTTTTGATGACCTTTTTATAGACATATTAATATTAATTATTAAATAAATTATTCTAATAATAAATTTCATTTCATTATAGCATCAAAAAATGCTTATTTTCTTAACACGTGTTTGAAGTATTGGGTACTTGCTGCATGATGGACCCATAAAGAACCACTGTTCACTCCCCTGACCCTGATCTCTCCGGGTACGCCCGCTAAAGACACTGCATTTTTCATTTGTACAGTGGTGCAAAAAGGGGAAGTAATCGGGCGATGCTAAGGGCTAAGGGGTGAGCAGCATGCACGCGCAAAAAACATAATGCGGACATCCGGTTCTGCGGATGACTCATTTCCCATCGATCATGCCGGAAAATCGGCGCAGATGTTCCACTGGAGGGCAAGGAGATGAAAGGGAGAGGGATTTTTTCCTGATGCACGCGCCGTAGTTTGTCGCGAGATTCAATCATAGGGTGGTTTTTTAGGGGGCCGTTGATAGGGATGCTGAAAAAAATAGATGAATGTTATCTGATAGCGGTCAAGCTGACAGTGGTTCTATATACTTACATGAAAACAATGGGTATAGTGGTTTAATTAGAGATCCGTGTGGGAACTCTTTGGTACATTATTTGACTTACACCATTCAAAAAACCAACTGCGCTCTAAAATGAACAATTGAAAAATAAACAAATCAAAACGCTTCAATGACTCGCTTAGGTTTATTCAAGCATCGTCACAGTTCATCTTAGTATTTTCATCGTGGAACTTGCTACAAAAATTGTACTACTCATCGACGAGCGCCATATCTACAACCTGAATATATTTGAGTTTTTTGATATTAAACCGATTTTATAATATGGTTTTCAGAAAGGTTCCCTCCCATTTTCATTCTTTGAACGGGTCAAGTTAGCATGGTGAAATTGATATAATGTCACTGTCTTGTGAATACTATATTTTAAGGCAAATATAAGAATTCAAACGGCTAGACGCCATCTTGGAACATTTTTAAAGTAGAACGGGGGCCATATTTGTGATACCTTGGATGCTCTTTATCAACACCTCATAACCCAAGGTCATAAAATCACTATCTTACAAAATGGCTGACTGGCAACCTGTTATAATTGAGTTTTTTGTACATTCAATTCAAATCGCTTATAACTTAGCAATTAACCATCAAAACGGTATAGTGTGTTATATCAATTTTCTTCCTTTGGAAGGGTATAACGGAATAAAGCTATGGGAGCTTCAGTTTAAAAAAATCGAAAACAAAAAGATCGATATAACATACTGTAACGTGTTGATGATTAAATTATGTAAGCGACTCAGTCTACAAGGTTATAAATTATAGGATATGCTTCAAAATGAAGTAAAACAGAACCCCCTTTCATTTAAAAAAATGTTCCAAAATAGCGCTAGGTCGCCGACTTGAAATTTCATGTGTCAATTTCATCACTCCAAATTCCAGCTTGCTAACTTGACTTGTTCACGAAATTAGTACCGGCGACAAGCTTTCTGAAAAGCACTGTATAAAATGGCTGTTACTAAGGTATTTTTGTAGCTAATTATAAAGGTTTCATACAGAAATCGCTTACTATACCTCATAAAAGTTATTTTGTTATTTACGACCAGTTTACATCGTCTCGGTTCCGCTGATATCACTATCGATTTAGTTTTCTCTGTTGGAATCATGTTGTATATGAGCGCCGTATCTTCGAATTCTTTGATTAACCTTTGTAGATCATCTTCATTTTCGGCTATTATTATGGCGTCAACGGTGTAGCATATTATCTGCATTTCCTTTTCTCCCATCCTATATCCTCTTCTTTTTTTAACTTTATGGAAAAGATTGTCAGACAACATCAATTGAGGCTAGAAACCGAAGTAAAACAGGCATGAGCCTATTAATAAAGTAGGAAGAAGAAGACCTCATAAAAATGGCATTATGCGTTTAGGCTAGTCCATCCCTGTGAAAGGGGTACACCCAACAAGTGACAATCTTCTTTAAGAAAACCGTTTTAAAGTAATGTTCATACAGGGAGCTACAGAATGTTCTAAGAAAAATTTAAGGCAGATTGAATACAACAAATCAGGGTGTCCTTTCCAGAAACAACTACAAAACTAGTGTGCGGTAAAACAACAGCGAATACGTAAAAATAATTCGAAAACAAGTACTGACTAATGAGGAATTTCAAATACTGCTCTGTAACTAGTTTTGCTCATAAATTCTGTTGGGTTTGTCGCTGTTTGATTCAAAATGACAATTTTGTTGACTTTCTCCTAAATTTGCAACATTTTAGGATATCTAAACCTTCTACTGTATACACCTCGATTGCCGTTGCACGATGTAAACAAACATACCCAGCCCGGCACGAAAACATCTGAACGATCTGATGACACTCGCGAAGTATCAGTAGGAACTTCAGGACACCCACAGTAAACTAACATAAAATCGATAACTTCATTTTTGTTATAGGAAGGTGCCAATTTCTGATTTTCGAATCCGATAAGCTAGGTTAACATGTACACCGCGCGGTCAATTATGGATTTTACCTCAAATAATCAAACCTAAATATCTCCAAAACGAGTGATCTGACAAAAAAAACCGCTGAGAGACAACATTTATGGAAAATTGGACGCTTTTTATAACACATAGTTTTTTTCTCAGAAAAGGCCCGTGACGTATGAATTATTTCCTATTAGAGGTCCAGGTACCCCAGTTTCTACGACGCTGGTTTAGTTTGGGTCAAGAAGCTCAGTATTATTGATGATGATGTGCTCACTGAACATCTAAAATACTAACTCAGTATCTTTACCCGCTCCGTAGATATACGAGTATTTTGTTTTTCAATTTCGCAAATAAGACTTCGTCGCCCTGTATTTCGGTAGGGGGGCATCTTTGGTCTCATGTTTATAGGAACTTTTGCTATTTCTCGATTTACTTTCTAAAACACCCTGTATACCTGCTGGTTTTGCAGGTGAGCTATAACGAAGACGATTCGCATTATATTTTGTACAAATTCCAACAAGAAAAGATACGAAGCGTGTAGAAGCTTACTGAAAGTGTTTAGTGAAAATGCAGTTTCTAACAGAACATGCAGATGATGCTTCGAAAAATTTCAAACGGGTGAATTTGAACATCCCGATAAATTATGCTGGGAGTGACATTCTTTGATCCACGACGATACTGCCAAAAACATTTTAAAGAAAATCAAAATTTTTACATCATCTTGAATCATAAAACGGCTCTATTCAGCTGAACAAATTATGTCGGGTCATTGTATATTATTATTAGCAGAAAGTATTTGAGACGTATGCCACACATAAAATAAGTGAAGAAGTGAATGACAGATTCTTGATATGCACATCTTTGCTTACCCGTAACAGAATCGAACCTTTCTTGGATAGGCTAATTGCAGGCGATGAATAATAGTGGATCACGTATGAAAATGTCGTGTCGAAAGAGGCATAGTGTGAACCGCGGGAAAACCTGCTTCCTCTTCCACCTTACCAAAATTGAGCCTCAGCAAGAAAATGTATGTACACCTGTGGATCAATACATTTCGAGCTGTTGAAACTAAATAAACATCTGAATTTCAAAAGCTATGAAATTAAATACCCGTTCAGATAGCATCACTTTGGCAAGAAGTCATAAATGACGATGTACCTTAGATTCTTCCTTAAAGTTATGAAAAAAAACTGATTTTGTTTTGACCTAAATACGGACAGAACTTTCTGTTAGATCTATAGACCTAACATTCCAAAAACCTATTTTGAACGAAGGCCCAATCTCAAAACAAATCATCCTGTTGGTACCTTACGAGCCACCACTGATCAAATACCAAATTAGGGATTATGCAGGGCATGTCACTGCAACTCAACTTGCACCCTCCAGGGACAGTTGCACAAGGGATATTATTTCAAAACGAACCGACCCAGACCCAGCCCAAGCATCATAATACAACATGTGTGTTTTGTGGTGACGCCGTCGACAACCGGAGAGAAAAAATGTTGTGGCATATGGGGATGCACCGTGTTTTTGACGTAGATGAGGAAACGCGGAAAGGCATGCATCGTTACATGTGAGCCGGGCTGCTGAATAAGGCAGGACATGGATTGTAGATTTGACTAACGAATTTGCAATGTATCATGAAACATTTTTTCTTACTTAACTGCGAATGGAACTTACTCCATCCATTTTTCTCGCATCCTAGCTTACCTCTTCTATCCTGCCAACCTTCTCGCATATTATGTCTATCCTGCATATGTTGGGATACTCGCCACTTTCGTGTAAGCAAAGATCTTTTTTTCTATTTTTCCAATAAAATATTTCAATAGCCATCGTGCATCCGACATTCTCCTCAGGTGACCATATCATTTCAATTTTCTCCTAACAGCGTTTTTTTGTAAAACTAGTTTTGCGCATATTTAACATTATTTTCAGAAAAACAGTGTCTGCCATATTCTACAGTTTTTAGTTGAGGTTTTGCATGCAACAATGCTTTTACAAAAAGTCTTTTTAAGGTTTTTTTCTTATCTTCTTTGTCAGCTGATGATATCAGCATGGAAGAAGAGAATACTTGAAATAAATTTTTTCGTTGGCAGATGACAGCACAAAACCCGAAGCTGGAATGGAAGCTCTATGCTCTTTTTGGGGCAAAAGGATGAACTGGGGCAGAGTGTTTCAAACACGGATACTAAGAAAACGCTATAATGTGTTTGAAGGAACTGGGTAGCCAGGTGTGTTACGGCATCGAGCTAACACATCGGTTCGAAGGCTCTGGGGTTCTGAAATTACATTTCGAGCCATGAATGTTGTCCTGGTCTGGTAGAACGGGGTCGGTAAAAAGCGTCAAAGGTGGCTTAGCTGCCAGGCTTTGCCTCCTCACTACCACTATCACTACTACTACGACTACTCCTAAATGTGTTCACTTCTTATTCTTTCTGTCTTTGTCACAGCTCAGATGCATCTCCAAAAGTCAACTTCCATTCGTCTTAACTCTTCTTTAGTTTTATTCGTCAATTCCCAAGCCTCCGACCTATGTATACAGGGTGACTTCGAAGTTGAGTCATTTATTTTAACAGTGAGTAGATCTGATCAAAAGTTTTTTCCTTTACCATTTTTCTGGTAAAATTAAAGTAACAAAGTTATAGCCCTTTGGAAGTTTGAGTACCGCCCTGTCTCAATGTGCTCGTGTTTGGCGACAACGGATATAATCCGTCGTATCGGTTCATCGCATCGGAAACAAAAAAGCGAAAGAATTTGGAACGACTTATTTCATTCATTTGTATACAGTCAGTGTCAGTGAATAGTTGTATCTGTTGCGTGGCTCAAACGAAATAAAAAATGGCACATGTTTATGCGGATCGGTTTCCCAATCGAGTGCAACCAACCCCTCGTGCCTTTGTTAATGTAGTACAACGGGCTCGTGAATCAGGTGACTTAAGACCTCACAGGGGACCTCACGATCAAATACAGGTCCGCACTGAAATACTTGTCGGGAGGATACTTTATAAAACAAGGTAAACATTTTTTTTTAATTTTTTTTTTATTTTTACACACATATTTTGGTTTATATTCCTTCTACAATCATTATCTGAAAATTAATGACTCAACTTCAAAGTCACCCTGTATAATTCCCCAATACTCTCAACCCTAGTTTTATAAATCGTTCTCTTTGTGTTTTATGATATATCCTGATTCGAGATATTTAAGTGTAGCTGAATGATAGCAAATCCGCCTTCACTAACCGATGCTTGATCTAATCTTCATTATCTCCTCTATTCGATACATTTGTCCCACAGTACTTGTATGTTTGTACAAAACTTTACTTCTGTCTTCCATTCTCATTTCAATTTTTATCTTCAAATATGGTCTGGTAAATGGCGAAACTTAAAGTATACAAAGTGGCATTGCCTATAGAAATTCCCTTGGTGTGACATTTTCTTCCCCTTGTTCTGAATGCTCATAAATGCTGTTAAAACGTGAGTGCTATTATAAAGGGTGGGCCATCCGTTGGTTTCTTTTTTAAATCGGTATTAAAATTACACTCTTCAATAATATGTAACACTCGATACTTTATTCAAAAGAATACACATTCCGATTATTTATGAAACACAATTTCAGTTTGGCCTGGCAGTAGTCCATCCTCTTAACCCAATTTTGAAGCACATTTTCGATAGTTTGTGGGTCTATTTTCCTTAAGAACGTCAATTGTTTGAGGATCGTTAGTGTAACAGCGGTCCTTAGCAGTACCCCATGAGAAGTAATCCATGGGCGTCAAATCACAGCTGCGGGCTGGCCAATGAACGTCTCCAAAACGGCTGATATGGCGATGACCGAACTTAGATCGATTGTTTCACAGCTGGTGTGGCATCATAGATTGTGTAAGTGCATGTCGTTTAATGGTGGCCACAAAAAACGCCTCAACATATCTCTATAACATTCCCCGTTTACCGTCACGCTGTTACCACCTTCATCTTGAAAAAAGTAGGGACCAATAATCCCACCACTCCAAAAGCAACACCATACAGTTACTCGATGCATTGGTTTGCTATGATGACCTGTGAATCTTCAGAGCCCCAAATCCTACATTTCTGCTTGTTAACGTAACCTCCTAGATGGAAATGAGCGACCAAAATTGACGCCCGTTTCCAATTGATTTAGAGCCCACACAGAGAAAGAACCGATATCGAAGCGGATGGTCATTTTGTTTCAACTCTTGCGCAAGTTACACCTTGTGAGGAAATAATCCAAGGTCGTCATTCAATATTCTCCGCACAGAAGTGCGACTGATGCCCACTTGTTGTGCTCTGTGACGAGTTGACATTCTTGCGTTTTCACGTACACTCTGGGAAACAGCAGCAATGCTTTCGGCTGTACGTACGGGTCGAACACGCTCATACCTCCTGTTATCCACAAGCAGGCCAGTTTCACGAACCTTCTTCCGACCAAATAGTCTCCTCAATTTTCGCAAAGTTTATTATTAAATATTTCCCACCTTTGTTCAAGATTAAAACGGTCCATTGCTCACAGCGGAGGTTTGACTCAATATATCTGTCAATATGTTGAGCATGGAAGTGCTACCAACTGTCAAAATAATACCAACTTAAAAAAAACAACTGATGGCTCACCCTTTGCGACACCCTTGCCTGAATCATTCAGTAAATGCCGCTGACTCAAGGTTTCTAACTTCAACTGTCTAACGCTTTCGCTGTTAATTGTAATCATTGAAAATTTTCCCTAATAGCCCATTGTGATTACACATTCGAATTCTCTCATAAAATATCACGCGCCCAAAACAATACCACATTTGGTAGTCGCTATCTGGTCTAAAAGTTGTTCAAAAATAAGGGTTTCAGTGAAAATCCCCTTTTTAGGAACTATCAACAGGAAGTCATCTTACCAAACAAAATCTGATCAATTAACTACCATGACGACGAAGAAATAAGCACAGATATTCGATCGCACTTACATTACGGGGCAGCAAGAATAAAAATCAACTTTGAATCCCCAGTTACCTATATAGCTACCAGTGTAAAAATGTTGGTGTTCTGGACATTTTTGTTTCACGTCTTGAGGCCTAGAACATACCATGTTAAAAATACTCGTATTTAGCATTTGTTGCTGCTAATGTTTTCGTCGCGGCGATTCATGCCTTCTATAATATTCTCAAAACTCTTGCAGTTTGTGCTTTTTTCATCCACCGCTGTATCATCAAACTGTGGTCTTCTCTGACAGCACCTATCAGTAATCTTTTCGGTCTTCCTTTTCTTCTCTTACAGCTCGAGCCACTTTCTATAATTCGTTTTCTGATTTAGGTATCAGTGATTCGGCAAACGTGTCCTAGACATTTGGCACACTATCGGAAGTTTGTGTTCTTTATAAAGCTATTTCAATTTTCTGTTGGCTCTTCTCCTTCAGTTATTCTTTTCCTCTACTTCCTCATATATTTTTCTCGGCATTTTCCAGTCACATATGCTAAATACGTCTTTATTATTTTTAACATGGCCCACATATGACATTCATTAAGTACTGTTGGATTATTGAACTTCGGATCTCTTGTTTTACAGTGCTTTCCAACAAGGACCCTCCCACTCACACGTTTGAACGGGTCAATTTGGCAATTTGAAATTCGGAGTGATGAAACTGATGCATGAATCCAATATTTTAACGTAAAAGTGACAATTGAAAATTTCAAGACAGGTAGGTTAATTGATTGTTGAGCTATATATACTCAATGTACAAAACGCTTAACGTTGACAACCCACCACTCCGACATTTTGAGTGATAATGATTTTATATTCTAGCTCTGTAAAGTACTCATACGGACCTTTAAAATCAGTTATTACATGAACCCCTCATTTCATTAAAAAAATGTTTCGAGATGACACGTAACCACCATCTACTGGCTCATTCGAAAAATACGTGATAGGAGATACATTTTTGAAAAGCACTGTATCTATATATTTATTCATACATATGCATCAGAGCTTCTACCTTCCAACTACTATTTGGTAAACTATTTGTAATCGTTCATATTGGTCTTAGTGCGTAAAACAACAACGTATTCAAATTTTTCAACCTTCCTAATTTCGTATATAACCATACACGTTTGTTTTAAAATGCTCCTCAATACACAAGACTTTACCTGATATTCGCATATATTTTGTTTTTCTTTCAGTTTTGCATCATCTGTATTGCTCCACATTTTTTAGCAAAATACAGTGTATACCTATAATTTTTTAATTTGGTTGGTAACAATATCTACATGTTACAGTGTCGTTTCTGTGTATGGTAAACTTTAAAGCTTTAAAGTTTGGGGTTGTTTACTAATTTACAGGTCGTATAAAAACAGGGAGTCAAACAGATGTATAAGTGTTTCATAGGATCGGATAACGCATATGAATTATGAAAGAAAAATGAAATGTGGAATGTAGCTCGAGAGGGACGAAGGGAGGTACCTAATAACCAGTTTTATGGGGAAATTCTGAGCGCCTTGAGAAACATTTATCTAGAAGTTTTGAAATATGCAGGAGGGCGCCTTTGACACATTTATGGGATCTAAGTGGATAAAAGGATAGTCCTTTAGTTGACATATGTAAGGTACATATAGGGTGTTCATTTGAAAACTTTATCAAAAACCAGTAACTAAAAAAAACGCCGAGACACGTCAAAAGATTTGTCAAGCGGGACAACTTTTTAACGAAAAACTAGTTCACCCCCTTCCACCCTCGGCCCCCAGGGTCATTCCCTTAAAAATTTTAAATAATAAGGAGTATCGAATAATAGCTTGTTTGAAAGGTCTTTCGAGGTCCTTTATTTTGACGTTTGATTTTTCAAAATCAGTCGAATCGTTTTTGAGAAAATTAGCAAAATCTTTATTTATCTTAATTTGTTGAGATAGAAAACAAAAACACGAAAATATCACTTTTATTTCAATAAGTGTTCGAAATGTTGCCCGTTAGGGTTTGCCAAATCTACAATTCGTCTAGAATTTAAAACGGAAACTACCAACATACACATCAATTCGGAAGATTAGACGTGACCACAACCAAATAACAACCCGAATTTTATTTCCGCATTCTCTTCATCAACACTGATATCATGGGCGAACTATATTTATTGTTATACCTGTTTAGTTTGTTGCTAAGAAAGAATTCAATCTTGGGATAGTGAAAATTCATTTATTGATTCAGATTTTACTTCCAAAATGGTTTACACTCTAGCGAAAGGAGTGTAAATGATTCTAATTTATGGTGCCCAAAATCAATGTGATCGGCAGACATCCGGCGAAGAGAACTTCGCATAGGTATGTTTTGGTCCTTGTTACTAAATTTACTGATTTACTGGATCTGTTGCAAATAACAAACGTAATCATCGGAGAGTTTTGGATGAAGCCGCTCAAGCTGAAGTTTTGGCTCATTTTGGAATAAATCCTAATATTTCATTACGCAAAATTGTTGCTGCGACTGGTATTTCATTAGACTTGGTATACACACTAAACTCCATACATTTTATGAACAATTGACTGCAGCGATTAATGATACCATTCATGTAAAGAATATCTGCTTCAGTGATGAATCCACATTTTACATACCTAAATCGATTTGTTAATAAGCCGGTATTGCAGGTATTGGAGCAATGAAAATCCTCATGCTTTTGTAGAAGGGCATACCCAGTACCCCCAAGAAATTAATGTATGATAGAGACATTGACTTGGATATGTTGGAAAATACCATCAATCCGCTTATCACTGAAACCATTGAAAACCAAGTCCAAGAGGATGGAAACCCTATTCTTGATGAGGCTCTAATATATTTCCAGCAAGACGGCGGTCCGCCTCACTACGTTTTTCTTTCTAGACGACGAGTTTCCAGATAAATGGATAGGGCGAAGAGGCCGTATAGAATGGCCTGCTAGATCTCCTGATTAGACGCCATTAGTCTTTTTTCTATGGGCCCATATGAAATCTATTGAGTTTACTCCCCAACCTAAAAGTTTGGATGAACTTCGTCAACGCATCATCGAAAGCTGTCATGATATCCCACATCATGTTTTTGAAAATGTCCGTCAGGAATTTGAACATCGCCTATATCATTATTCGGCCAATAACGGGCAACACTTTAAATGCTTATTAACATAAAAAGTGATATTCTCGTGTGTTTTTGTTTTCTATCTGAGCAAATTAAGATAAATATAGATTTTTATAATTTTCTTGAAAACGAATGGACCGATTTCAAAAAATCAAACATCAAAATGAAGTATTTCTAAAGGCCTTTCAAACAAGCTGTTATTTGATACCCCTTATTAATTAAAATTTGTGCAATGACTCTGGGGGGCCGAGGGTGAAAGGGGGTGAAGTAGTTTTTTTTTTTAAAAGTTGCCCCCCTTGACAAATCTTTTGACGTGTCTCGACGTTTTTTCGTTTAATTACTGGTTTTTGAAAAATCTGTGATGAAGTTTTCAAATGAACACCCTGTATGTAGGATGCAGAGTCAAAGAACAGCGAATATGAATGTAAAATCTACATCTATCGAACGTTTTTTGGAAACAGGGTAGTAAAATGAGAGCAAGCTTCGTTGTTATACAAAGACGACAATTCCTGTGAGATGTTAAATAGTAGTTATTTTCCAAATCTTACAAAGAAATTGATTCATTAGTTTAACGAAAGCTTTTCTCCAGTTCAGATTATCTTACCTTAAATTCAAAAGTAATTGAGTTATCTATTGATTGGCTATCATCTTTTTCGACGTTTTCCTGTTATTTTTCCTTGAATTCTGAATGAAACTATATTGATACTTTGCCCAGTTGCTTTGGGAATACACTGCTGTATATTGTATTATCTGTTATACATTTAGGCCAAAATTAATACCAAATGGTGTCTTTCAAGTGTAGATGTCATTTTATCAATTTTGGATTACATAGTATTCGCACGAAGGACCATCAGTAAATTACTAAATTGGTCAATCATGGACATGTCAAATAAAACTTCAATAAACAAACGGATAAGTTAACTTGAAATTGACTCGGCAAAAACTCTCAATGAGATTATCGTTACCTATTGATTGGCTATCATCTTTTTTTGAGGTTTTCCTGTTATTTTCCCTTGAATTCCGAATGAAAGTATATTGATACTTTGCCTACTTGCTTTGGAAATGCACTGTTGTATCTTGCATTATCTCTTATATGTATAGGCCAAAATTCATACAATTTTTCCATTTTGGATGTATTTTCATCGTATTTGCACAAAAGGCCATCAGTAAATTACTAAATTGGTCTGTCATGTTTATGTCAAATAAAATTTTAATAAAGAAGCGGACAAGTGGAACTTCTAAAAATTTTGAGATGTCAGTTAAGGTAAAGCTCCATCTAAAGAGACTTCAACATCAAAAAACAGTCTAGTATGCTGATTTTTTGTGGTCCACATTTCAAACTCGAAAACCTTGCCAACATCAAGTTTTCGTCTTTCCGTGGAGAATACTTACATTCAATTTTTATACATACTATGGACTATGAACGAATCAACCAAATGATCAATATCCAGGGTGTCCAAGAGACAGGATCATGTGCAAGGGAATTTCAATACCTGTGAGAGAAACAGCTTAGGTTAAAGTAGGAAAAAGATGCGTTCTTTAGGGAGTATTTACATTCCGTTGAGAAACATTTCTTGGCTTGCTGAGGTATTTTGGAAAAACTAAAATTTGGTCAGATCGTTTTTATATTTTTATGACTTTATTTTAAGAAGTATCAAAAAGGTAATGAAACTTTTACATTGGTACTTTTAAGGCACTAAATGATGGTGTTTTTAAATTTTGTACCCCCTAAATAAAGACGATTTATTATTATTTATTATTTGGTTTTTGATAAGCCATCATCAACTTCATTGTTTATATGGTCCGAAAAAATGTACACCCTGTATCTGACAGCATATGTTTCTACAAATTTAACGATATATCACATGTTACATCTTGTTTCTTAGTTATAAATAAAAATGTTTAATTTTTTTATTTTATTTAAGTAGCCGTTGCTTAGATGCATATTACATATTACATAATGATGTTGATTGTATAAAATGATGCTTAATCTAGTGATATTCAGAATAACGAATACATGTTTAACGTTATTTTTATTTTAGTCACAATAGGTGTTAAAATAGGTTGTCATTATTTTCTAAAAATAAAAATGACCTCTTAACAATAGGATTCAAACCATCACGTAAAATTTCTGGCGTAATCATACTAAATCTCCTATTACATATTCTCGTAACTGCTACTCAGTTTGCTGATAAACTTGATTTTTAATAAAACCCCAAACAAAAAAGTCCAGAGGAGTTACGGCCGGGGTTCGCGCTGATCAGAAGACTGTAGGTTCTAATCCACCTTCCCGAAAATTGCTGAGAAATATAAGCATGAACTTGCCCATAGTTATGTTCATGAGCACTGTCTTGTTGAAATCGGCAGCTATTAACCTCTGCCAAAAGTAAATTATCCAGGCAGTCCGCTAGGTCATGTTGCAACAATTGAAGCTCCCTTTCTGCAGTTAATGAGCTGTAAATAAATGAACCTAATATTTTGATCCCTAGAATTCTACACCACATATTAAAGCCAAAACGTTCTTGATGTCGGGATACTTTTTTAGCCCGCAGGCGATTAAAGATTAGTGACCATACTCTCGTCGGCCCATATTATTTTTGAAGCGAAATGAAAATCTTTTTCACATGTTCGTCTAAAGAAGATTTCTGGAGCCGTTCGCTATCCCCTGGTAACTACGTCCTTGACAAATTCTGAATTTATACGGGTGATATCTATTTTTACACAAAATAAATTGGGCTGTGGATTTGGCTACTCATTGTTACTACATTTTTAAAACACTATTGTGGGTTTACTCTAAATATTCCTTGTTTCAAGACGTAACAGGCTTTTAGAATGAACCATATTCATTCAATTTTCGAGCCAACTCTAAGAAAATGGACTTATTTGGTTGCCTTCTTTCGAGAAATTTTTCAAGATGCATTTCTGCAGTATTTTTAGTATTGTAGCACAAAATGTAGCACGTCAGCATGTCAAACGTTTCTTTATTGCTAAAATGGCAGCCTGGCATCTTAGACGATAATAAACCAAAATGAACAATACACAATAATAACAATACTTGGTGACCGACATTTACGTCAAGTCAAGCATTTGTTTGCAACGCCTACTTAAAAAAAATAAAAAAATCAGAAAAAAAACGCATTTTTCCTTATAACCAAGAAAATAAATGTAACGTGTTATAAATAAAATGTGTTGGCCAAACTTTCTGAAGTTTCTCATCGGCATATAAATACTCCCCACATAAAATAGCTTTTTCGTAATTTAACCTAAGCTATATTTCCCACAGGTATTGAGATCCCCATGCATAGGACCCTCATCTTGGACACCCTGTATAAATCTAGATGAATACAGCTTTGGTACAATATAGAATAGCAAAGATTTATTGCAGAAATAGTATGCTCCCAGTTTTTATCATTGTCGTGTCATATTTTGAAAATCCATATGCGTAAGCTATAAGAAGAAAAAGTGTGAACACCTTTAGAGAATAAAAAGAATAGGTGGAGAAAAAAGGAAACCACGTATTCGATTTAACAAAATTCTGCAGCTCAACATTATTCATCCACCGTGACATCCTAAATATTTCCAGTCTATCCCTTATTATTGTTGATATTTATATTCCTTTATAAGCCGTGGTCCTTTGGAACGAATAAAAGGAAATGAAATTAGGACGGGTGGCCCTTTTTCTCGGATGAAAAAAGTGGGTGGGCCTCTTGGTTCCGAATAATTTATCGTCATGGGAAGATTCTTGGTGGTGCAGGTACCCATTAGAGCCTAAGATTTTGAACTGGAATATATTATAGTTCAGGCAATAAGAACACTTCTTAGAATTTCTCATCTCAAAATCAGGCAAGGGTGGCTTCCGAAGTCATAATCAGGAGATGAAGCAAGGAATGAACATTATAATACTTCTGACACTACCTGCTAGTATGTGTGAGTAACTTTGAAATACAGATTTGTCTCGCAAAGATTGTAAATTTGCTTAATACATTTGTACTTTTGTTTTGTTCTTGTCACATTTGTGCGCTACACCGTCGATGTGAAAGGAAGTAAGAAATGTCAAACATGTGTAGCAGTATTGCTGGGTCTTACTAACAATATTGCCGTATGTTTCTGGCTACTTTGTTACAACTAGATAGTGCATTGAAAGTAATGTCCGTTTAGAGGCTCTATAAGAAGAAAACTTCATATAAAAAAAGGTTCGGTAGTTTGTAGTTTTTGAAAGTCGGTCCATTGGCGGTAGAGAAAAGGGCCAAAGACCAAAAAGATTAAAAATCGCTCGAACCTCGTTTTTTAACGTTTTAGAGGGTCCTGATCATTGTTAAAAACAATATTAGAGGTAAAAAAACATAGAGTGGAGGTTGTGGGGGGTGGGGAGGATATACCTACTACGTGTTTTACACATCATAAATTTATCCATACATAAGCTCTTAACATTTGGAAAAGTATTCTCGGCAAACCGATCACGTACCTATCGGCCCGGCCACAGAATAGTTCCTATGCTCAGACCGCGCTCCCACGTCCAACCGAGTTAAGTATCGGGGATATGCACTAGGAGTAGGGCAGAGAAATCATGTATATGAACTAATTGGACATGTTTGAATCACTTGTTTCTCAGAGGGTCTAGTTTCTGCTTATGAACTCACAATAGGCATTTCGTGGGAAGTGCAGAGTCAACCAACATTTTTTTCTTTCAAAATAGTTGAAAGATCATTTTTGCTATTTTTGTTAAAATTTGGGGATTTTAGCAGCAGTAAAATACGTCGAAAATTTGACCGAGATCCTCCAAGAAAATCATATAAGAAAACACAAATTGTCCTGGCCACTTAGATCGCCGGATTTAAATCCCTTATTCTATTTCCTTTTGAGGTTTAATTAAGCTTATTTCTTATTCAGCAAAATGTAGATTTTAAATTTTAAAAACATCGTCTGAAGGTTACTACAGTTTCAATCTTCATATTAAAAACATAGCGTTACTAGAACTATGTTTATAAAAAATGTTCTTAGAGTTTCCCAAGGAATAGCCGTTTGCAGGTTGATCAGGTACTTTATTAACACTCTTGTTAAAAATAACGTCCTGAGCCTCCTGTGACAATTTAGAACATCAATTCTAATTTCCTGGAAACTGAAATTTTATAGAAGATGCTAACAGAAATTCTACTGAAAGGCTTGGTGACATCCAGGAGCAAGATGTCATTACTTTTGTAAATTCGCTGATTATGCGCTCCAGCCCTCCAGCAGACCGAACAGCGAATTCAACTTTGAGAATCGCATACGAGTAGTGGTCCTCTATTACCAGAATCGTCACGGCGACTGTCTATTTGAAACTGTAAGCCTATCTCAGTTCACATCAACAGCGGAGTCATCACTACGCCGCCAATTCTGGCGATATAGTAGATAATGGTATAGCCGCCATTGAAAACTAATACAAGGAACGAGCTTTACGCACTTTAATATGACCTAGGAGCCTTGCTGGTATGTAATGCGGAACCTTGAAATAGTTCACTTATGTGATGCCTCTGATGAAGATGAGGAGGACTCATCACCAGTAGTAACATTTGTCGTTTCCCATCAAGGTCATTATCTATACCATACAATTTTCCATTGCATCAGCAAAAACTTTCAGTTTATTCTCGATCTTGAAGACCATCGCCACTGGGGGTTAATTCTTGAAATGAGGGAGTGTTATTGCTGAAAAAAGTGGGCGTGGTTCTCTTACCTTTCGGGGAACTGTATTCATGAATACTGGTAGAAGAGTCGTTTCAGGAGTCATTCTCGTTTGAAAAAGTTCAGAAGTCTCGCCGTCGTCCATCAGCCTCAACTTTAGAGACAAAATTAGTTTGTGATGAAACTTTTAGTGTTGTAGGATATTATTTTGCCAAAAAATGATGGATCCACGAACTTGTTGTCGACAGCTGTCAGAATTTGCATTCATTCTGCAGAGAAGAAAACTACTTACTGTTATATAGCGAGAGCGTCTCGTATATATAAAATTTTATCTTATCTTAATAAACAACACTGTATTGTATATTCACGTTTATGCCCTGCAGGCATCAGCTTGCATCTAAAAGCTTAGCAGTTACATTGCCGTTGTAGACGCACTTAGGCGTAAGCTTGGTAACATATCCTTGTCCGGGAGACCCAAGCCTAGACCATGTTGGCGAGTAGTCAAAAAGCACTAAACACAACCTATCCACGGTTGGCTGTCTTCGGTCGGACTGACAAAAGCAGAGCATATTTATCTTGTTCAATGGCAAGTAGACTACTACACAGCTAGAATCGTCGCCACCTAGCGCTCACGTAGTGACTGGGCCTCCATTCGCGAACTGAGATCTATACAGCCACAACCGGGTTGCTGAGATTCACGTTTCGCACTAGCGATACACAGCGCTTCGCGCTGTCGTATTTCGATAGATAACCCACTTTGTATAATATATAGTTGCTACGCTTTCGTTCGTTGTCCGAGGGACCTAAGCCTAGACCATGCTAAGGAAGTGAGGAGTAGCCAAAAAGTACAAAACAGCTGTCCATGGCACAGCATATTTATGTCGTTGTTACTCAAAACACATAATAGTAATTTTAAGTAATAAAAGGATCAAGTTGCTTGTAAAAAGACTAAGGGTCCTGAGAGTCAATTTGTGAGCACAACAGGATAGAGTGCTCCCTGGAGAACGATTATAGATTCTGAATTCTGTTGACGTTTATAAGTTTGTGAATACATCAATTTTCGGAAAAACATTTTTCTAGATTCTTCATATCAAAAACGTTCCATCACACAGTAGATTACGTCTTTAGAGATGAGACCAATGGACGATTTTGGGACTTCCGAACTTTCCATCTGTTGCTCTACTTCCTCATTTCAAGAATTCACCACAGGACTATCGACATTCGCTTTGAGTTTTAGAGCCGTTTTGCCACTTTCAGAGAATACTTTTGTTTACCACGAACTGGCTCAAAAGCAGAAGAGAGCAACTTAGAGCTTCCATGTGATTTTTCAAGAACGAGTATTTGTCCATTAATTTACTAGATTATTTCAGGGATTTTATGCTGGATCAAAATAGGGGGAAGGCAGAGGTTCGAAGCGAGAGTAGGAGGCAGGTAGGTGAAGAAAAGGGCCGAACGGAATGCGGTAATAGCCACGGCTATATGGCATTTTTGTGTACCTACAGCCACTCAAGGGCGCTCATATGGGGTCGAGTGACACGGAGATGGAATTCAAAGTGGATCTGGCGTGGATCAGAGTCGTACAGGAATGCACTAACGCTGCTGCGCGATTGGGGATATAAACGGTTCATCTTTTTCAAAGCTTTTACCCTGGGTAATAATTAGAACCACTGTTGCAAGGACTTTATAGACGTTTCGGTTGCCATTCAAGGACGCCAAGGGGTGCGAAGATAAAATCACAATGGCTCTGATTTTTACTAGTCCATTGCGAATAGTTAGCCTGTTTAAAGAATTCATCTACAAATGATAATAATTGAATCCAAAGATGCTAAATAAAGAACTTTTCTGGCGTTATGACTGCTAGTCACGGATGAATAGTTGATTTCATCAGAAAAAATTTGGACGTTATATGGCATGCCATTTGTAAATGTTCTTATGTACTTAAAATAATGTCGATTGAACTGCATTAAATTCAATTTACTGGTCATCACGAAAAAACACGTCACTCATTTCTGTCGGACTGTCCGCTTATCCTTGGCCCATCTATAACTTTGACAGTACTGCTCGGACTTGGATAAAATTTTTAATCGCAATTACTACCATTCCAAAGGCGAAAAGCTTTATAGTATTTGGAAATCGGTTCAGTACCAGCGGAGCAAAATTCCGAAAACGAAAAAAATTAAAATGTCTTGAGCTTTTGACGTTTTAGAGAATCCTGATCATTTTTGAAAAATTGTTCATAGGCAAAAAATTGGGGGAGGGAGGAGCTGTAAGAGAGTGGGGTTGGATATACTGCAATTTTTTGATGCTAGTATATCAATACGCTTCCAGCCCCGATAATTCTACGCACCTATTAGACTAAATATTTCCAGCAGACGGATAGCTTGCTGTGCGCCACGAGGTTGTAAATATTGCATCTTTGGTAGTGGATGGAAGGAGCCTATTCAAGCAGGTAGCAGACGGCGCGGTGTCGCGATATTGCACTACATAGAAAATTGTACTGGAAATTGTTTTGTCAATCTACTTGACACCATTTCTTCTGAGCATCAACTAAAGCCGCAGATGCGGAATAACGAACTATTTAGGCGTTTAGGGTGCCACTCAAGGGCACTCATATGAACTCGAGTGGTGGGCAGATAATGGCTAAGCGCCGAACATTTCTACTGCCACTCAACGACGCTTACATGGGCTGGACTGGCATAAGTCTGGTTTACATCAGCCTATGTGTAGAGAGTTGTACAGTGATTTAAATACAAAAATGCTGTATGAAATTTACTGACATTTCGCTTGCCACTCAAGGGCGCTCGTATGAACTCAAGAGGAACAGAGATGGAAGCTGGCGCGATAATTGGTTATTGGGTGAAAAACCATGTTAATGTTTCGATTATCTTTGTCAAAGTACAATAAAATATATTAATCGAAATATGTCAGCACGAAGTGCCATATATTTTCAGAATCAACCACTGCAAGACTGAAAACAGCATGTTGTCTGTTGGAACAGTATCCCTGTGCACATTTGACAACCAGACTAACACTGTGACCACTGATGCCGCCGATTCTGGTCGTATAGTAGATATTGTCTACCCGCCATTTAACAAACTAGTAATATCTATAGCTTTCGTCCCTGCGACCTGAGAAGCCCATCAAATTCCAACTAGGATACAGTTTCAACAGAGAGACTGGCTGTATTTTCTCTCTGTGGCCAATTCTGGGAATAAATGTGTTGTGTGTGCTGTGCTGTCTTACCTTATATACTGGATAGAGGATACTTGAGTTTTCGTTCGTTGTCCTACCTGAGACAATGTTGAGGAGTTGCCAAAAAGCACAAAACAGCTGTCCATGGTTGGCCAACTGTGGTCGGATTGGTGAAAGCTATACTACTAAGGATAATGTCAATTATATGGTGAACGTTAATGTCTAGCCGATTTTTGAAGATTGACAGAATTTTGAAATGGCACAGGGATCACAAATGTATATTTCTGTGTAAAGAATGTTCCATATACGTTCCATTAGTTCTTGCGAGCGATTCCATGTATTTTTAGGTTTAACCTTTGGTTGTACTCAGTGAAATCGATCATATTTATATATAAGTAAATAACTCGAGCTACCTCCTTCAATGTCACCTGGGTCGTGGGAAATATTGTCTCAACATCCGTCCTCAGCCACTCCAACCCTTCTCTCAAAGTAAAAACAAATGAAAAAACCAACACTAATCAGTATAACAACCCAAATCACTACGGATTTTAGCGTTTCCCACACCACGTGTAATGCCACCTGCACCTCATTACTCAACCTAGAGATATAGGGTGATCTTCCAAAATGCTAAACATGGAAAATCTCTTCTTGTACATATAATGGATAATAACAATGTTAAATTATTACTAAATCAGAGGCTGATACTGGAGTCTAATGCGAGTCGCGAGAATATGTTTACTTTTAATTAATAATAATTTATTGACATTACTCGTCAGCATCGTGAATAAATTTAAATCCACATAAGCGTGGAATAAAAAATACACAAATAAATTAAATAAAAACGTTTTTTTACACCGAAGTAGCCGACAGGCAGAAACCTAAACGCCAGGACACCGCGGCTGCTATGAGGATCTCAAAGACATTTTGCTAATCCGCTTTTTGAACTGCCTAAGGTTAGTAGAATTGCGAAAATATTCCTCTTGTAGACTGTTCCATAGTCCCAACACCCTCAGGACAAAGGAGCGGGCGTATCGGCCAGTTCTGGATGCACAAAGTTCGACACGGTTAGGATGGGAGGCCGAAATCAGGCGGGTATGTCTGGTAGGCACATCGCGCGGCTGCATCATGGAGGGGAGCTCTGAGGAGCAAAGCGCTTTGGTGTAGCGGTAAAACAGAGCTAGATCGGCAACGGCTCGCCGTTGCGAAAGTTTCCCGAGACTCTGTTAGAGATGAGTTATCGATCAGTCGGACAGCCTGCGGAAAGCATCGAGCATCGGGGCGGTAGCACCCCAAACGTGTGACTAATACTCGTGGCCAGGTCTTATCTAGGCCTTGTGTAGAGTAATAAGGAGGTCATGCGGAGAAAAGTACTTCTTAGCCCTTTTTCCCATCAGCTGCCGCTATTGACGAGATGTGTTCATTCCAGATCAAGTCCTAGTTGATCTGGACTCCGACCAGCCGAAATATACAACTCTTTGGCAGAACTCAGCCATCCATAGAAACCGGACTCTCTTTGTTCGTCAAGGTACAGAAATGTGTTTTTGAAGCATTAAACTGTACAAGATTGTTGCGCCCCAAGCAGTGATAACCTCCAGGTCTCTCGTCAGAGAGGAAGTCGCTGCTAGTTTTTTTCCTAGCTCACCGGCAGAGATCGGCTTGTCGCTCTGAATTTCTTCATGTAGAGTGCTGTCATCAGAAAAGCTGTTGATTTAGTCCATCATACAAGAAAAGAGGTCGTTGATATGTAAGAGAAACGGTGTCGGAGCCAAAACGGATCCCTGGGAACAACCGCGTTCACGGTGTGGGATGAAGAGGAGAACCCATCAATTACGACACATATCTTGCGGTCAGAGAAAAAGTCAGCCACCCATCTGCAAAATTCCTCTGGAAGTTTGCCTAAGAGGGTAGCGTGCCACAGCTTTCGTGATATCAAAAGCAACTACATGAGCCTCACCATAAAACTGGATGAGATTACTCCACAATCGCGTGATGTAACCTAGGTGGTCCCCTGTGGATCGCTGGTGCCGGAAATCATACTGCCTGTCGCTAATCAAGTCGTGACGTTCGAGGTACTCCAGAAGCTCCAGATTTTTGCACCTCTCCATCATATTACTTAAAAACAGAAAGCAGAACTACAGGCCTGTAATTGTAGGGATCAGTCTTAGATCCTTTTTTTGGGATGGGTTGGACATGAGCAAATTTCCATTTTTGTGGTAAGGTTCCAGATTCGTAAGAAATCTGGAAGAGACGGGAAAGAACTGGAGCAAGCTCTAAAATGTATAAAGTAACCTTGAGATTTAATACAGCTGGGGTTGTACGTCATGCATTTCAATGTTATTAACACTAGAATGTAGGTTGTTTTTCCCAACACAGGTGTATATTATGTGTCAGTTATATTTTGGACCAACCTTTCATTTCCTCTCTTAAATCTATTGTTATATTTTTCTAATTTTTACTTCCTGCCAGCCGTGTTTTCACTGAAAAAAACGTTGCCAGTTTTCCTGTGTTGCACCTTGCCAGGTCTCAGTTGACACCACATGATATCACTGCCGCGCCATAGCAAAATGTGTCACCGCGGTGCCTCGTATGACCAGCAGGAATATTATGTAAAAAACCTAAAAAAAGTCAAAAAAACCGACGAAATGTCATCTTGAAGACAAGGTAGTTTTTATTGTGCAAATAGTTCATTCCGCGTTTGCTCGCTATGATCGCTGTTCGCTGACGTTTAAGCAACACGCACAGCTACAAAACGAGTTCACAAGTGTACAACAGCTTGTGCTAAGTTAACATCTTGTATAAAAACCTACGTTGTGTCACGAATAACCTACGAAATGTCAAAAAACCCGACGAATGTCATTTTTCAAGATACCTAATACCCGTGCGATTAGGTTTCGGAGAGAGACAACTGTCGGTAGGATAGGGAAAGATTGTCTATGGACTAATCGTATGAACATATTTGACTGGCTTTTTTCTCAGAGGGTAAGTTTGTGCTTCACATATTCGTGGGAGTCAACCTATTTAACGCCATTTGTTATTTCTTGTTCACCTTTAAAATCAAACTTTATTATTCATTGTTATATATCTCAAACCTCACTTTTGAAAGTTGGCCAAATGCAGTGCTCAACTTTGAAACTCGTGTATTCTTGGTTCATGAGTTCAATGCCATTTGTGGCATAGACACAAAATCTTATGGTTATCCAAAGGCCCCGACAAGTGGTGCTGCCCATATATACTATTATTAAAATTGGCCTTGAAAAACTAGGTCTTAAAAAACAATAACCGTGTAAGAACGTTGTTTATTGCGTAACTGCGACCTGTGACTTGAGTAAATGGTCTTCTGCCATGTTCACCCAAACGGCTTTTGCACGGTGTAAACAAACATGCAGTTGTGATGGTAACATCGAGGACGACGTTGAGGCCGTTGAGACTGCACTCGCAGAGTATCGATAGAATCTGCAAGACCCTAAAAGTAAACTAACATCAAATCGATATCTACGTCATTATTCTAGCAATTCGCTGATTTTGGTTTTTCAAATGGTACTAACAAAGTCAACATGTAGACTAGGTTAACCTATACACCGCTGCGACACCTGATTTGGATAGTGATTCATATAATACCACAAAACATCATACCTTTTTACAGAGGACGAGGAGGTGGAGGAAGAGAAGGAGGGGAGGAAGGCATTATCGGGCTAGCCCATCTTGAGGAACTTACGGAACTTCGGCACGGGTATCAAGTATCTTAAAAACAGACTTTATATCGATTTTCTTTGACATTATACTGGTTTTTTTTTTTGAAACTATGTAGGTTTTTCTACAAGATGTTAACTTAGCACTTAGTTGTACGTGTTGCGTACGTCATGAGGCTTGTTATCAATCTTTGGCTTTGATGTTATGTAAAATCTGCTTCTGAGATGGCATTACTGGAGGTCTAAGCTGTAAGTTGTATGTGTTGATGACAATTATATTGGGTTCTTGTCTCGAATACACTTAATTGAGAGTCAAAGCTAGAAATTAGTTGCGCAGCCATCCATTCTGGAAATTACACATACAAATTTGCTGTAGATATTTAAAAAATGAGAGAGATAAGAAATAATTATATTCACTGTACACTGTCGAATTACAAGCCATATACATGCTAACAATAATTACACACAACGCAGGCGCGGTGATGATTTCCCGTAATTCTCCTCAAAATTTCGTAATTTATAACTTTGAACATAACCTCTCTTCAGAAAGCACAACATAAAAATAACCCGTCGGGCACAGCCGATAGATATACTTCATTGGCCGCATATTCAGTAATTACTTTCTCACACAGCAAATATCACTGATTTTATACACATGCAGACCAATATACATAATCATCCGGATGCGATCTTGCTATTCAACCAACTTTCTTCTCAGAGATCAAAACTACAGACAAGGACCACTCGGCCTCACAAAACATATGCAACCAATAATGCGTGTAATTTAGTTGAGTGATTCCTCCATAGATGGACGTTC